>CP139509.1:154726282-155121756 GCA_021014915.2 Artemisia tridentata subsp. tridentata
TTCTTTTTCAATTATAGCATAAGATTTTCCCTTGAAGTCATTCATGGAGTAATTTACTGAGTTCTTCAAATAATGCTTCATAGACTCAACAAGTTCCTTCTTTGTTGGCAACCTTGTCTTGTACCCTGACTTCTGTCTTTCTCTTATCCTTTGAATCAGATCTTCCCATGTTGCAACTCCATTCTTTTTGAGTATAAATTCTTTAAGCTCCTCTGTCTTTTCTTCATTCAACTGTTTATCTTTAAGAACCATTGAAGCTTGAGCTCTTACAATCACATCAGAATCCAACAAATATTGTAACTGTTCATTGAACTCCTCTTGATTTACTTCTTTTGATCTTTTTCTCTCCATGAATTCAGCTATATTTCTTACCCATCAGCAGCCATTTTTCTTGCAAATTCTTCATCTTGAGCAATCTGATCTTGTTTAGCTTCTTCACTAGCCAAATCTTCTTCTACCATTTGCCTTGCAACTTCTACATCATGATCTATCTGTTCTTGAGTTTTTGGTTTCAATCTTTTAAGCCTTTCAAGTTCTTGAGCAGCAGCAACTTCTTCAGATGTCATAGGCTTCTTCCCTTTATCTGCTCTTCTTCTTTCATATACTTGTTCAGCAGAAGTTTCATCAGTTGGAACTGCTTGATGCTCTGTCTTAGCAGTTTGAACTGTTTCTTGCTCTGTCTCAGCAGTCTGAACTGCTTCTTCATTTGGAACTGCTTGATGTGTCTCAGCTGTTTCTTCTTGAACATAACCAGAACCTGAACCAATATCAACAACATTACCAAAACCTTCATCTTGTTCTGAATCTTTATCATGCCTCCCCTGAGAACCTGATCTATCCTTATCTTTACTAAATTTCCTCCCCTGTTTGGAAGAATTTTCACCATCCCCTTCTGAACCATCTGAATCATCATCATCAGAATCATCATCCAATATCACTCTTGCCCTTTTCTTCTTTAACTGATCTTCAAGCTTCTTCACCCTTTTTGTTAGCTTGGTATAGACTTTGGAAAACATTTCTTTGTGAGATTTCATCTCCTAATTGCTCTTTTTAAGCTCCTCCTCCAAGGTCTTCACTCTGTCAACTAACTTGGTACATATTTCCATCAATTCATTTTGTGAAGAACTACCCTCATCACTTCTAGCTGTGTTACCTGCTAGGAGAGGTGAATCTTTGGGCAAGGATCTAGTCACAACCCTAGTTAGACTAGGTTTAGACCTTCTCCTATAAGTGATAGGTGGTTGTTGGGTTGTTTCAAATTCTTGAGTGGATGTGTGATGGGGATTTGTTGGAACTGCTGAACCTTCACCCAACTCAGTTTAAAGCATTTGAGGAAACAATGGAACTGGTTCCCCTTCAAAAAGCCTACTAGCCATAGCCATATTTTGAAAAACCTTTGATTGAAGACTAGGCGTAGCAAAAGTTTCAGTTGGTTTTGTAAGCAGGTATGTCTTTTTATTTAAAATTGTTTGAACAAACCTGGGATACATTAAAAACTTTGTTTTACTGTCAACATTTGATGCCATACCCTCAAAAATATATTTTGAAAAGTTAAAAACTCTGTTTGTAGACAAGCAAATGAGAGCAATAGCAATATTGCTACTGAACTGTTCCCAAGCAGTCTTTTTAGGACTTAAACAACATAGAAGAGTATGTATCAAAAATCTCCATTGAGGTAAAAAAACATCCTTTTTGAAAAGTCAATTTATGTTCAGATGTATTATACCCCATTTTTGTAAGTTCTTCCTAAATTTCAGTATTTAGCATAGTGTGGATACCATCTGAGTCATTTAATTTAAGATGTCTCCTAAGTATAGACTCGGTAACAACAAATTTAATGCCATCTACTTCAGTATGAATTTCTACATCTCCGTCATCACTTGTCAAGATAGATGAATTCTGCCAGAACTGTGTGATGTGCGAGACATAAAGAGTAGGAGAAACAGTTAGAGCATACCTTATGTGAGAGTGGTTGAGAAAGTCCACAATCTCATAAAACTTTGGCCCATCTCCTTGCTCTGTTTTCTCTAAAAACGCAACCTGATTGTGACGCTTAACAAAATCCAATTCAGCCATTCTTAATGATGAAAAATGAAATATTTTAGCAATACAATGATCTTGTAAATTGGAATTGAGGTTTACGCAGTCGCTTGGGGTTTATAGGTACTGTTTAGGGTTTTGCGTAATATGCGTATGAGATAAATTATCTTTAGAAAGAGAATAAATGAAATTATGGTAAAAAGATAATTATCATCTATAAAAATCCCTATAAGTATCTTGAGAATAACGGTTTTACCCCAACGGCTAGAAAATTAATTACTGACAGATTTTTACAACGGCTAGTTGAGCCGTCCCAACTTTGTACTAACCGTTCCAACTGTTGCAAAAATTTTGTTGAGCCGTACGAATTTGTTGAAATAAAAAATTTTAAAATACCATGGCTCAAACATAGTTTTTAGCAAACTATCAGCTATCAACGGATTTGATATGTCTTTACCAATAGCCGTTTGCTTTGGACTAGCCAACTCTTCACATTTAGATATGGTGAGCTGATAACCATACAATTTTTGGTAAATTGTCAACCATCAACGGATTTGATTAGTCTTTACCAGAAACCGTTTGCTCTGGACTAGTTGGTTCTTATGTGGACAAGACATGGTGAACCAATTACCATTTGTTGTATGCAAAGATCACATACTAAGCTCCAGAACACCATTTAGTCCAAAACATCAAGTATTCTTAATCCCTTGGTGTTTTCTCTCCAATCCTGCAATTGTTAGTCCAAAAACAAAGAAACAAGATACAAGCATATGACTAACAATGCACATAACAAGAAAAATTAATTTTCTTGTGGAACCCAAGCCAAAACAGACTTAGGCTTTCCTCTAGCATCAACATAATTCATTCTTTTCAAAACAGTCTTAGCACCATTGGGTTTAATTGGTCTCCATACCCAACATGCTGAAGCATTCACTCCATTACCCATGTTTCCCTTAGCAGTGTTCTTATTCACACCAGTACCAATTACCCTGCTAGCAGTTGGAACTGCTGGCTTGGTAGTTGTTACCTTAGGTTTCCAAACTTGATTTTTTGCAACTGCTTTGTGATGAAAGGGTCTATTAACAGTTTTTGGTGCTGATTTGGAAAACATTTTTGCACCTTGAACTGTTGGCCTTGGGTGAATTTGTCTCATAGGTCTGACAGTCTGAACTGATGGTCTAGCAGTTTGAACTGCTTTAGGTCCAGACCTTAAAAGAACTGATCTAGGTATCATCTTATCATTCCTAAGAAAAGATTGAGGTCTTGCAATGCTCAACCTATGATTTGTATATCCAGATACCCATTTATCACAATAATCTGCAAGATGGTCAAAGCTACCACAAGAGTAACAAACTTTCCTATAGCAAACAAAATCCTTTCCTAATTGGTGGGATTTGAGGTCATTCCAATTCCTCTGGTTACCTCTTGGCTTGTTTGTGGTTCTATACATTTCTGCATACCTAACTGTTGGTCTAAAAGGTTTGGCATTTGATCTAGGCCTAACAGTCTCAGGTTTAACCATCTTTGGACCTTTTGGTTCCTCCACTTTAGCACTAACAGGCTTAACCACAGCCTTATCATCCTCATCATTAGAAGTCCATTCCTCAATGATTGGAGCATCTGAGTCCTTAGGTGAGGACCTATCAGAAGACACCTTGTCCTCAGATAGTGATTTATCACTTGCACTTTCAAACACAGGTTTATCAACTACATCCTTCTTGGGTTGAGGACCATAGTTAAGCACAGGTAATTGAAATTCAGGGAGTCCTGTGTGTTCTAAGTCTATGCCTGCGGGTGATGGAATTCCTCTATAGGGAGGTGGAACTGACTTATATCCTAGGCCTGACTTAGCTTTATTAAGAATCTGAGTCTCAATTATCTTTTGAACACCTTTTGATGTGTATTCTAGTATGTCTACACTCATCTGAATGTTCTCCTTAGCTTTCTTAACCTGTTCTAGCTCATGTTTCAACAGAGTAATTTCATTCTCCCTAAGCATTAAGTCTCTCTTAACAATAATCATATCATCAGAAAACTTAGACTCATTACTTTGATAGTGAACAATTTGTTCTTCTAACACAGCTAAAGCTCTCTTATGATTTGCTAAGCTAAAAGCAGTTTCAACTAGTTCTTTTCTCTGATTCTCATATCTTGTTTTAAGTGTTTCTAGATCTTTTAAAGCTTCACAAGATTTAGAACATTTTGAAATTTGTACCTCAGAATCTGAGAATGCCATGAGAGCAACCTCTGTAGATGCTTCTACTTCCTCCTCTTCAATATAGCTCCAGTCAAATCCTAAGCCATCAATGGCAACCATGGCTTTTGAGCTTGAATCAGTAACCTCCACAACCCTTGACTTGTTACCATAACCTCTGCTCTTTCCATCCTATTGGCTTGGTAATCTGCACTCCCTTGAATAATGGCCTTTCTTGTGGCAGTTGAAGCACTCAATCTTGGACTTGTCATACCCTGCAACATCATTACTGTTTATGACAATCTTCTTTCCAGTCTTCTTCAAGAATCTCCTAGCTCTCAAACTGAGAAGAGAGAGCTGCCACTTAATATCCATTTCTTCAATATCATCTTCATCAATCTCTTGAAGATCTGAATGAGTCAACATACTTCCATTGTGCTGAGTAGTCAAGAAAGCACAATAAGTATCATCATTCAAAAGTCCACTAGTACTGCTTGAGGTGCTAGCAGTACCAAGGTTTGCACTAGCAGTACCAACTGCTCCACCAACTTGCACTTCTTCATCAGGACTTGAGGAACTGGGAGTTGATACAAAGGCCAAATTCCCTGAGCTTGAGCTTGAACTTGATCCAGCAGACTTCTTAATCTCATGTTCAACTATCTTGAAGTTGCTATAGAGATCCATTAAGCTCATGGAATCTATATCAGGCTTGTTTTTCCATACTACCACATGTATAGCCCATTCAGAAGGTAGACTCCTCAGAAATTTGGTGTTGAGATCTTCCGGAGGCATCTCAATTCCTAAAACAGCCAATTAACTTACCAGCTTTTGAAGTCGATTAAACATATGATCCAACGACTCATTACTTGTTGCAGTAAAGTTCTCAAACTGATGCTTGAGAAGAGTCTTCTGGGTTTTCTTGGTCGCTTCATTCCCACCATATCTTGCAACAATAGCTTCAAAAAGAGATTTAGCACACTTGAACTTACTAAAATTCAGCAACTGATCATTGGGAATAGTCATCAGAAGCAAACTTCTAGCCTTAACATCATTCTTGTACCTTGCCTTCTCTTCATTAGTGGTTGGCTTTGTCTTCACTGTACTCTCAGATTTACCATTAACAACAGTTGTTGTTGTTACAAGTGTAAAAGAGTTTCAATTTTCAATGATCTCCCACAGTGCATCGTCTTGCACTTGGAAAAACTGCTCAATACGAAGTCTCCACATGTCGAACTCATTAGGTTTAAGCATAGGAAGCTTAGTAGCAATGTTGGTTGTAGATAGTGTTGTTTCCATGTCCATCTTTGTTCTTCTCGGATCTTCTAAATCTAAGTATCAGTAAACCTGGCTCTGATATCACTTGACCGGATCTACACACACTCCTTGTGTTAGATGTGATACCAAGAATTATATGTAGTCTAGCACGCGGAATTTACTAGCTAGCACTTAGAAGACTTTATGTGTTTTGTATGATTTGAATGAAACAACGAACACAGAATAATAACCTTCAACGATTCAATATTATTAGAATAATAATACGAGTGATCTCCTATCACTAGGGTTTACAACCTTGAATCTCTATCAATTAATTCGTACTTCTATATGTTGTGTATCTAAACCTTAACCTAGGCAATCCTTTTATAGACCAAGGATTCCTTTACAAGATAACTATCATTCTAATCTTATACAATATCCACAATATATTTTCCATAATTATCTATTACATAAATCATAAACATAAACCGTACTAACTTCTTCACTCAGTAGTCCTAACTACTCATGTCTTCAAAACTCCTCAGCAGTCTTAACTTCCATCTTCAACAGTCCTAACTGTTACCTTCAACAGTCTTAACTGCTAAAGCTTAATTTCCTAACAATGCATAAAGTTGTATAGGTCACACTTGTTGGAGTTTAGGGTGCGCTTGGTTCAAAGAGGGGAATGGTAATAGCAAAGGTAAATAGAATATAATGGAATATAAAAAAATGTAATGAGGATTATCATTATCTTTCATAGTTCTTGGTTTAAGAAAAATACATTAACCTCCAAAGTGGTGGTGGTGGTGGTGGCTGCTAATGGTGGTGGTACTGGTGGCTGCTGGTGGTGGTGGCTGCTGCTGGTGGTGGTGGCTGCTAATGGTGGTGGTACTGGTGGCTGCTGGTGGTGGTGGCTGCTCCTGGTGGTGGTGGTGGTGGCTGGTAGTGCTGGGGGTGGTGGCTGCTGGTGGTGGTAGCTGCTAGTGGTGGTGGTAGTGGTGGCTGGTGGTGGTGGTGGTGGTGGTGGCTGCTGGTGGCTGGTGGTGGTGGTGGTGGCTGTTGGTGGTGGTGGTGGTGGCTGGTGGTGGCTGCTACTGGTGGTGGTGGTGGCTGGTGGTGGTGGTGGCTGGTGGTGGTGGGTAATCATTACCATTTATCCCAATTTACTGAGTAATGCCCCATTACCCACTACTAATCAATGATTGCATTCCCTACTCCTAACCAGGCATGTTTATTCATTACTTTTCTCATTCCCTACCCCCCAATACTCCCAACCAAGCACCCCCTTAGAGTTATATAGGATATCGATGTGGCAATTCATTATAATATATTATATGAAGTACTAATGTTCTAATTTCTAAACATTTGTGCAACGTATTATGCTAGTTTTTATGGGAGGGATCACCTCCATCTCACCTTTCACGAATGGAACATCATAAAAAACACATATCATTGCCTCTACCTCACTCACTCTTGCATCTTTAATGATGATGGTGACCAACTTTAGCAAACAATAAATTGTGGGCCTTTATGAGTGTTTTAATTACTCCCCCCGTCTCAAAATTATTGTATCATTTTGATTTTTTCGTTCTTTACTTTTCCACTTTGACCTTAAGTATTTTTGTTTATATTATATAATACTTGATACAAAATATAAGACCGGATTGAGTTTTAAATGTATTTTCAATTGTATAATTTTTATCAAAAATTGTATGACACAAACAAAAATATTTATAGTCAAAGTTGAAAAAGAAAGACCGAAAAAGTCAAAATGGGACAATAATTTTGGGATGGAGGGAGTATTATTTATTTGGTTTGTGATGTGTATGGTACATTGTAGGTTACGTTTGTATAAAATAAAATATTTTTATATTGTTAGTTTGGTGGTGGGTTAGATGATAACTATATAACATAAAAGGTGATGAGTTTTGTGGTGTGTTGAATGGTGATGTGAGACTGATGTGGAGGTGATAATAACGGTGACATATCAATAACTCTTTTATCATAAAACATAATATACATTTAGCAAAAATATGACTAAGCACTATTCATTAGAAATATATCTATGACATTATATTTAACTTCCTTAAACCCTTTAAAGAATGGATAACTTTCATAAAACCCCTCTAATAAAACAATAGTTTTTATAATTCACTCTCATAGTTTTATTACTAAATTCAAAATATCATTTTTCATCCCCAATTGTCAAATGCAAACAAAACACTATAAAAGTAGCATCTTAATTAAACAAGTTTTAACTACTAGTAATATACTTTTGGCAAAAATATAACTAAGCCGGATACAATCACTACACATAGCTCTGTTTCATTATATTTAAGGCTGGCCCCAATCTATCAGAATAAATCGGTCGATCGAATGGGAAAACACAAAGCGACTGATCCAACCTTGTGTCGCTTGGGATGTGATGAGTCGGTCGGTCGCTTGTCAAATACAATATCAATCGTTGAATCGACCGAATTTTACTTGCACAATTCCATTTTAATTCCAAACGGTTATGTTAAAAAAAAAAAAAAAAAAAAAAAAAATTCAATCTTATAAATACCCACCTCAAACACACATCTAAAAACACAATTTCAAACACAATTCAAATTCAACTTCTCATCCATATTCAAACAACATTTCTATCAATACCTTCAAACACATTTTTTTAATTATGTCTACGTCTTACGAGCAATTATTCGGTTCTTCGTCTTCCGACGATGATGAAGTTCTGAGTGAGTTTCATGAGTTCGGGAAGTATGCTTGGAACGCTTACCAAGCATCACAGCCAAAAGTTCCACGAAAGTACATACGCAGGGATCATGATGGTGCTCATAATCGTTTAGTGGCGGCATACTTCTCCGAAAACCCACAGTTCAATGAAAGAACATTCCGTCGGCGATTCCAAATGAGCCGAGAACTTTTCACATAAATTGTTCGAGAGGTAACCGATTATTCTTCTTATTTTTAACAAACTGTTGACGCTATGGGCGCAACTAGTATTCTCCTTATTACATAATATGATCATTCGAGAAAAGCAGCGAGCTATGTCCTACATGGTTCGAAAGTGAGGGCCATCATGATCACGATCCCTTAAGAACGCATGAAGAATCGTTAGTAGTTACCCAGGAGATTATAGACTCATCAACTCATCTAAACTTAAATTTTGATTTGATTGAACACATTTGAAGAAATCGTAGAAATCAAGTCAATCAAGGAAATGAAAACGAAGACGGTAGTGATGGTGACGATGAGGACGACGATGAAGAATTTTTGTAATGGTTTTTTTTTTTTTTTTTTTTTTTTTTTTTTTTTTTTTTTTTGAATAATTACTTAATGTTTTTAATGTTTAATTGAATAATATATGTAATGTTTTTATTATTAATGAATTTTAAGTTTATTTTAAATGTTATATATATATATATATATATATATATATATATATTATATATATATATATATATATATATATATATATATATATATATAGGGAGACTTTCTTGCGAGAACTATCTTATCTGCGAGAACTGACAGAACCACTAAAAACATACATGCACGCCTTTTAAAATAAAATAAAAATACATGCAAATCATCAATAATCGTAAGTATCCACTTATGTTCTTCAATATCATCATGAACTCATCCTCTTTTTTCACAAAAACCTTACACACGGCCGCAATATTGTCATTGCACGCCTTATAAGAACATACATGCACACTTTCAAAGAAAAATTTTGTATTTCCAATTTCTTATCAAATTCTTTAGAACAACCATGTTTTTTTGTAAAACATGTATGTTGTTTTTAGAACATATGTGCAAAAATACAATTATTGAAGGCGTGCATGTATGTTTTTGGTGGTTCTGTCAGTTCTCGCAGATAAGATGGTTCTCGTAAGAAAGTCTCACTATATATATATATATATATATATATATATATATATATATAATATATATATATATATATATATATATATATATATATATATATATGTTGGTCACCCACTGTGGCAGGTCGGTCGCTTCTGGTCACCGGAGAGAGAAAGCTGACGTGGTAGCCGGTGACCCAGGTCACTTGAGTCACAGACTGTGCCCAGCCTAACTTCCATTAAACGCCTTCACAGAATAGGTAATTTTCATAAAACCCCATCTAACGGAAAAAATAGCTTTTATAAAGCATTCTTAGAGTTTTGTAACTAAATTCAAATTGTCATTCTCCATACCCAACTATCAAATTTAAACAAAACACTATAGAAGCGTCATCTTAATTAAACAAGTAACAGAAAGAGATTTAAACATGTACATCCAAAAACTTTATCTAGCCATTTTTTTTTTAAATACGGTTAGAATGAGCCTAATATTCTTTGTAAAGCATAGTTTGCTGAGCATACAACCTTACAATGTTCCCTCTAAATTAATTTGTAAAGAAAATAAAACGTTTTAAGTGACGACAACATAAGAAGCCTATTCGAAAATATTCCGGCGCAGGCCCGCAAAGCGCGAGTTACCATATGCTCGTTACAAACATTTGAAACAAAGACATAATTTCAACTATTATTCTGAAAATAGATTTGAAATTTTCATATTGTTACAATAACAGACTCTTGATCAGGACTCAAGGATAAACTTCAATTAGGTTAGAATATGTTTTACACTGTAACCACTAATCCAGCTTCGGTGAACACATATGACCATTCTTTCAGTGATTGCTCTTTTCCTTTACTTGTATGAGCCATCATGACCGTGTCGAGCATCAATACGACATCTTTAAACTCATGATCTTCCTGTCCTACAACCGCATCTACGATAATTACCTTACCTGTTTCTTGAGGAATAACCTCTTTGCATTTTCTTAGTATTTCAATGCATTCTTCATGCATGTCGTGCAATACTTTCTAAAATTTTATAGAAAGAAAATGAGAGTTAAAATATGGACACATAAGAAAAGGAAGGTGAGTTCGTATAGCTAGGAAAAGGTATATTATTAGGTTAGATTAGTTTTTTTTTTTTTTTTTTTTTAACGGCGACTTTCAATTTTTTGATAGGAGTTGCACCTGCCGCAACGGTAGACCCTCATCCACCACATACCCAGACTATGTTGTCTGAACCGGGCCTACACTGGCGTAGTAGGGATTTTTTAACGGCGTCCACCCGGAAACCGTACCGCCTCCACACGAGTTTTACTCGCTGGAGTAACGGCCGCATGAAAACCGGGAGTGGCTCGGATTTGAACCTGCGCAATATTAACTAACATGCTCTCTTCTTCATTGTCAAATAACAACAGAGATTTGTGGCCCTCCATAGATTAAGAAATAATAAAGTATGGTAAGATGTTTAGGAGTTTCTTGCTTGAGTGACTCGACAAACATGAATCACGTGAAATCGTCCAAATTAAATTTCAGCACAACTCCAAAAAAGATAACGTCTGACGACATATAATATATATTAAAGGCAAAACATGTTGGTCCATCAAATAATATCCCAATATAGTAATATCCCAATTAATTATGTAGGGATGGGTTAGCGATTAGAAAATACGTTTCTTAAAATGGTATTAACTCCGTCTTATATTAAATGTTCATTTTGATTTTTTTGAGTCTTTCTTGATAAACTTTGATCTTAGATTCCATTATTGTATTATATATCACTTGATGCAAAATATATTAATGAATTGAGTTTTAAATATATTTTTATTGATATAATTTTCATCAAGTATTATATAACAAAAATAAAAATATTTAAAGTTAAAATTGAACAAGAAAGACTCTAAAACGTCAAAGTGATTATTTAATATGAGACAGATGGTGTAACTTAGAATAATATTTGTCATAATGAGATATCACTAGATACATGCATCAAAAGCTTTACAAGTTTAAATCCGCATAAATGGTGCCCTCATGATCTACACACACCAAACATATGCCTATACGCGGGCATCATTCAAAAAATTTTGAGAGAAATGTAACAAAGGAAAAAATGACATATAAATATATAATTGTTTTTGATTGAGCAGTGTGACAAATTGATAAAACAGTCAAAACTAATAAACAAAAAGGTTGAAGATGCTATACAAATGTTGATCGAAGCAAGAGGCAGCCGAGAGGATGCTATCCAAGACTTGATCAAAGCAATAGAAAGAAGGAACAACAAAATAGCAACATGGGGAGGATCAAAAAACGGCACAAACAAAAAATAATTTATGATCCTTACTCTTAGATCACCAATCTTCTTTTGTAATTTTTATGAATACATTTACATAATATTAATGGATCTTTATTTTGTGAGTTAAATATATGCATGATTATGTGAATTAAAGATTTGCACGTAACTTTTTCAATATTTGATATTTATACGCTTTGTAATAGTATCGCAACAACAGTGTATTTCGCAATTCCTCCTTAATACTTCGTAATGATGTAGGTCTAGAAAATGTATGGTTTTTGTAATGTTATCCTAGTGCGCCGAGGCTAATAAGATAGTTGTGTGCATTTTTGGTCCTTAATCATCTAAAGTGCACAATGATTGGGGTAATCTCAGAATATTGAAAAAAAAAAAAAACAAAAAACAAAAAAACAAAAAAAACTCATAATTTTAGTAATATGCCACAAAGTTGAGTCAAGTTGAAAATAAGTGTCATTTTCAATGTCAGATATGCAAATTTCCCTAAATAAACTGAGACGTTGTTTCAATTGATCTGAAAGTTCTTCTTGATCAAGTTACATTCTCTTAGACGACTTTTCACACCAGAAATAAAACTTACAAGCGAAAAACAAAATCGAAGAATTGTTTAATTTCCCTTAGTTTTTTTGATTCAAGTAAATGAATGCTAACTCAGATTTACGGTTTTTCTCTTATATATCATATCGACCGAACACTGGACATCTGTGTATTCGGAGTGCGTTTTTTAAGTCGTAAAGATAACATCTAGAGTCTAGATTGAGTAAGTTTGTAAAAGCAATAAATTTAAATTAAAACAACAAATGTCCAAATCCACTAAGGGTGAATGGTCTGACAAAAAACAGTGTAACAGATAGCTGTTTTAATTTTTATTTAACCATAAAATAAGCGTACAATGGTACAGATATGGGATTTCGTTACACCAAAAATGTGTGACGATATGCAAATAGTCAAACACGTTTTTTTTTTTTTTTTTTTTTTTTTTTTTTTTTTTTTTTTTTTTTTTTTTTTTGGTCACCAAAGGTCGCGCCACCGTAGGTGGCATATGGTGACATTGTTTAGTTTGTGGCCGTTTTCATTGAAAAAGAGTGACCAAAACCCGAATATGTGTGACAAATTAGGCACAAGTTTTGTTGGGTTAATTAGTATCAGTGACTGTAAACACTTTATAGTCACACAAATGTTGAGTAACTATTGTTCGCTCTTTAGCCACATAAATATATAATATATGAGACATTTGAGATGATTTATTTAAGTAAATGTGTATTTTGTGTGACTATTTCCCATCTTTGGCCACATGAATATGTAATAAATGTGACGTTTGTGATGATTTAGTCACACAACGTGTGTTATTTTTTTTGGAGTTAGTCACATACAATTTAAAAAACAATGGCCAAAAGTGTTAATAAGTGTGACCATATGCTGTTTAAAGTGAAGAAATATGTATTTTGTGTGACTATTGTTCATCCAATGGCCATTAGAATTTTATGTTTGTGTGGCCTTTTGTAATATTTAGTCACACAAAGCATGTTTGTTTTGGGTATTTAGTCACATACAATTAAGCATAAAGTGTCCAAAAGTGTTAATAAGTGTGACCATATGCTGTTTAAAGTGAAAAAATGTGTATTTTATGTGACTATTGATCATCCAATGGCCACTTGAATTTTATGTTTGTGTGGCCTTTTGTAATATTTAGTCACACAAAGCATGTTTGTTTTGGGTATTTAGTCACATAAAATTAAGCATAAAGTGTTCAAAAGTGTTAATAAATGTGACCATATACTGTTTAAAGTGAAGAAATGTGTATTTTGTGTGACTATTGATCATCCAATGGCCACTTGAATTTTATGTTTGTGTGGCCTTTTATAATATTTAGTCACACAAAGCATGTTTGTTTTGGGTATTTAGTCACATACAATTAAGCATAAAGTGTCCAAAAGTGTTAATAAGTGTGACCATATGCTGTTTAAAGTGAAGAAATGTGTATTTTGTGTGACTATTGATCATCCAATGGCCACTTGAATTTTATGTTTGTGTGGCCATTTGTAATATTTAGTCACAAAAAGCATGTTTGTTTTGGGTATCTAGTCACATACAATTAAGCAAAAAGTGGCCAAAAGTGTTAATAAGTGTGACCATATGCTGTTTATAGTGAAGAAATGTATATTTTGTGCGACTATTGTTCATCCAATGGCCATTAGAATTTTATGTTTTTGTGGCCTTTTGTAATATTTAGTCACACAAAGCATGTTTGTTTTGGGTATTTAGTTACATACAATTAAGCATAAAGTGGCCAAAAGTGTTAATAAGTATGACCGTATGCTGTTTAAAGTGAAGAAATGTGTATTTTGCGTAACTATTGTTCATCCAATGGTCACATGAATTTTTAGTTTGTGTGGCATTTTGTAATATTTAGTCACACATCGAATTAAACAAAGTGTGACCAATAATGTTGATAAGCGTGACCATATTATGTAAGTTCATCTTTTAGTCACAGGGTTACTACTGCTATTACTAAGTTAGTACTGTTGGAGCAGAGTTGCTACTGCTAGTACAAAGTTAGTCCTGCTGAAGCAGAGTTACTACTGCTAGTACTATGCTAATACTGCTGGAATGAGTATATATATATATATATATATATATATATATATATATATATATATATATATATATATATATATATATATAAAACAGAATTAAAAACAAAAAAAAATTTCAAATTGAATTAAACTCGAATGTATATAACTGAACAGAATATACAATTGTAATGTTGTATGTAATCAAATTCTCAAGTACCATAATTTAAAGACTTTTGTCTCTTCGCCGTCCTAGCTTGCTTTAGGGCTTCAATAGAGACATAACTTTTGCGCTTCGATGGTGCTGTTTGTCCACATTTGTTGTCACTAATCTTTTGCATCGTAGTTGGTGGTGTAACCTGTAGTAACAAAAGACGCTTGTATCAAACATTGAATTATATATGAAGAATTATATATATGTAGGTTGAAAAAATACACGTAGGTACCCAAAGCAACGATATTTGATTTCTTTAAGTGCTACAGTTTGCACTTAAATGGCTAAAAAAAAAGATTTTTTGCATGTACATATCAGAAATTATTTAAACAAAAGAATAACAAGAAATATGTTGAAATACATACTGTTGGCAGTGCTTGTATTTGAGACACATTTTGTTCCGATTGGGAATCTGGAGACCCGTTTTGTCGTGACTTAGGCTTTTTCTTAGGTCCGACAGTTTTAGCAGGTTCCTATATGTATATATAAAACACGTTATATTATTTAAACAAAAGAATACCAAGAAACATATTGAAATACGTACTGTTGGTACTCCTTGTGTTGGGGACACATTTTCTTGCGATTGGGAATCTGTAGACCCTTGTTGGCTTACATCTGAGACTACTGGCAATCGAGATGACAAATTTAACTGCACCCCTTGTTGACTCAACTGTGCCATCAGTTGAGCAAGTATTCCCTTTGTTTCTGTCATCTCATTGGACAATTTCTTGATCTGGTCATCAGCTTCTTTTTACACAAAAAATATTGGAAATGTTGGGATTAAAAGTCTTCTTGATGCTGTTAGAGTAACTGCTGCTCATATTTGTATCAATGCTGCTCAGCTGGAGTTAGTGCTGCTCATGAACTTCAATGAAAAATATGTCTAGTGTTTACTACTGCTAGTACACAGTTACTGCTGTTAGTACGCAGTTAATACTGCTGGTATACAAGTTACTATTGCTAGTAAACAGTTAATCCTGCTAGTATATAAGCATAATAATAGAATTTGCAGTAAAACTTACAAGTTTATCTCCCACTGATCTAATCTCATCATCTGGAAATTCGCCGTCTTTGTTTACCCTTCCTTTCAACCACATTATACCGCATGGGGGTTCTTCATCTGCTTCAATGTCTTTATTTTCGATCTAATAAACATCAAATGCATACACATGTAAAGTTAAAACAAGATAAACGAAAATATGAGGATGCATACACATGTAATCTTACCATTTTCTCTTTCACATAAACATATCCACCTCGTCCCATTTTATGCTGATAAATTTTTTTGGAACGCGACATTTTAGGTTTATCAGATATCTCCTAAAAACACAAAATCATAAGGCGTTTACATGCGGTAATGCTGCAAACTGAAAATTATGAAATGACATATAGACTTAAATAAATATGACTAGTTAAAACCTTGTACGCATCGGTGGTCGTGTGGTTTACAAACTCGACCCAGTCTTCTGATTTCACAAATGCACTATACTTGGCCGGGACTTCATTCAGTTTGGAAGGTGTATTTAGGTTGGGCAAAATGTATTTTTATCTCAGCTTCGTTCTGAAATTCCTTAGCAGTTGACCAAGATGAGTCATTACCAATTTTTTGAATGTCACATCAACATCAAAATATCACTGCAAAGATTAACACAATGTTGTTAATTAGTTGCACATAATGTAACTGCATAGATAAACTTATGTAGTACTGGGTTAAAAAATAGTATATATGTACCATGATTTCAGCCCATAGTTTATCTCTTGATTCTTTATTCACCTTCCTCTAGGAAATAATCTTCAAACCTATGTGCTCACGAACCAGATCTCCTAAAAAACTCGAAAACTGTGCTCTTT
Source organism: Artemisia tridentata subsp. tridentata (assembly GCA_021014915.2). Classification (NCBI taxonomy): domain Eukaryota; kingdom Viridiplantae; phylum Streptophyta; class Magnoliopsida; order Asterales; family Asteraceae; genus Artemisia; species Artemisia tridentata. The sequence goes on from CP139509.1 coordinate 154,742,586, forward strand.
GTAACCCTGATACCCTATTCAATGTATCGAAGGTTACCTTGAGCTTTATTCCACCAGGGTTGCCATATTTCATGTGGAACTTAAATAGCCTGGTTATGCCTCTCTTAGCTAGTATCCGATCTGATTGGTTGGTTCCAGGTGCATCTATATCTTCATCATCAGAATACTTTTCGGATTCATATTTCAAGTTGTTATCATCATGTTCATTATCAGTAGGAAGCAAAAGATGATTATCAACAATGAGTTGAATTTCCATGACTCTTGAGCAACAATGGGTAAAAGAAAATGATTTTGGCTTGGAGAGTATTCGTGATAGAAGATTTGATTTTGTGTTTTCTTTACAGTCTTTTTTTTAGGAGAGAAAAGAGGGTATAGGAAGAATATGAATCGTACGTTATTTTTGGTAACTGCTTGTAATTAACTGGTTTCAAAATTTTGGATCAAAATTTTGGCTCCAAATTCTAATTTCAAAATAACAATTGAATTATTTAAAAATTTTGCCTTAATTTGAACCTGTTAAGTAAAGCATAAAGTTGAATAAATCAAAATTTTGGCTCCAAATATTATATATCATTATCTTAATCGCAAATCATGAACCAAGATCTAGAACCAAGATCATTAACAAAAACTGCATATCAAATCAGGAACTCAAATTTACACAATTACACCAAGATCATGAACACAAACTGATACTATTTAACACAAACTGCTACCATTAAATCATAAACCAACATGAAATCAAGAACACAAACCGCTACCATTAAATAAATATGTGCAATCATCAAATCAACAACAGAAACTGCTACCATTAAATCATAAACCAACATGAAATCAAGAACACAAACTGCTACCATTAAATAAATATGTGCAATAATCAAATCAACAACAGAAACTGCTACCATTAAATCTAACTGTGCAATCATCACATCAAGAACACAAATTGCTACCATTTAACAAACCAAAATACTATCATTACAGTTATAAAATAGATACAGTTAAACTACTAATTACCAATTATTGTACCATTAATAATTACATTTATCCAAATTAAATGTCAGAACTACTACTACCATATTAAAGTACCAAATACCATTTACAAAACACAAAAGCTGTTAATGGATATCCTAAACCCCAAAACCATCTTCTTACACGGCAGTCCCAAGACAATATCCTGAGTAAATTTCTTTTTGTGTGCCTTTTCAACTGGTATTTGAGAGGATTGAGTTTTGGGAGTAGCTTGAGAGGATTCAGCTTTGTCATTTACCTACAAGTTGAACGAGTATAATGGATTAAGTCTGGAGAATGTCATAAAAGTAGTGAAACAACACTTATTAAATGGACCATTATTACCCCTTTTGTGTCAGCATCACCAGATTCTTCATCGCTAGAGAAATAGAAAGGGCTCTTTCTCTTCCAATCTGTGTTTTCCCATACCTCCTAATAGTTCAACATACCATGTGTTTCAAAAAATTTAATTAATGGTATAAAGGTATACAACTTTAGCCACAAACACATAACAACTTTAGTATACCTTGATGGAAATGATTTTGAATTTGGACCTAGGGATTTTTTCCTTTAAACATGTTAAAGCATAAACTTGAATAAATTAAAAATTCACACAGCTTTACATTCAACAATAAATTCACACAGCTTTACATTAGAATCGATAACAACCCCAAACATCACCATTTATAGATCCAAAGCCTGTTACTAATTATTGTACAATAAATCATCAACTGATATGTGAAAACATTGAAAAACATACCTTTGTTTTTATTTGGATTCATTGTTTGCGTGTTTGTGTTTGCCAGAAGAATGTGTGTTTTGATTAGGGTTTATTGATTATTGTGTGTGTTTACAATTGATCGGGTAAAGGGATTAATTTCCAGTTCACTATTGAAGTGGTGGTTTGGTTTAACTATGACGTGGCAAGAGGTATAAAAAAAAAAGAAAAAGAAAAAGAAAAAGAAAAAAAAAGGCTAATGGTGCTGACGTGGCGGTGAAAACCGACTATAGCCGGTAACTAGGGATGGCAACGGTTCGGGTTCGGGGCGGGTTTTAGTGTACCCGTTTATAATATACCCGTACCCGCCCCATATCCCACCTGATACCCGATTAATATTATCTATCATTTTTTCGGGTTTCCCCGTGGGTATCGGTTATCTGTAATTAATAGTTAAAGAAAATGAATATCATATCAAACGATTTAACACAACGTACTCGGCACGATATTCACCAAAAAAATCAAATGCGCAAGAGGTTTCAAAAGTTAATCATTCTCATTTTCAAAAATAATATCGTTTTAGCCTTTTAAAAGGGTTTGGTATCATCATTCGTGTAACGGTAAAGAACACGGACTCACGAGTACTCACTCCAAAAAAACGAATAATCGAATAGTCGAGAAGAGTATTGACGATAACTCGAGTCGAGACGAGATGACAAAAACAAGTCAAAGAGATAACTAACAACAAACATATCAAATAAGATGAGTCGATTGGTAATCGTCGGTATTTTCCCATAATCCCATTTATTAGTACAAGGTATACTCGTTTTATGATTTAAAACAAGTTTGGACTTACGACAAAAATTAATCTTTGGAAATAACAAAATTTCGCCATGACCCTTTCATTTATTGAACGTTTCCAAGTCAAAAGACTTTATTGAAAATCAATTTCCCGAGTAATTTATAATATAACGAGTATTTATATAAACCCAAAACCCTAAACCCTAAACTCTAAACCCTAAACGCTAAACCAGTCCGTAACTCAAACAATAACCAAACGAATAGTCCAATAAATCCAAATATGTTAGTGTACGGGTAGCATGTCTCGAATAGTCCAATAGCCCTCGTGTGTTCCGTTTTTATCCCAAATGTCACACGCAAGGTTTTCAAAATCGGGATCGTACTTAAGATCCTATGGTAAAGATCGGGATCCTATAACATCTTAAGCTTTTAAAGATCCTTTGTAAGATCCGGATCGTTTTTGCTTTGCAGTATTGTAAAATCGTAAAATCCTAAGATCAGGATCGGGATCCTGAAAACCATGGTCTCACGTACACTTCTAATTTCCTTACTTCGTTATTAACCAAATTTAATAACAAATATCTCTACAACTTTTAATTTAACAATTGTTTTTATTTCTTTCTTTTATTTTGTCCAAGTCGAGTCAATATCAAGTCGCAACAAATGAGTTACTATTTCCTTTCGAGTCACGGTCAAATATTTATTCCCTCGGGTCAATAATAATGAACCCGATCCCAAATTATCCCAAACATCACAAACAACTAGTTGGAAATATTGAGTTTGGAAGTTTATTATTCACAAAACATGAGATACAACTAGTTGTTGCATCAACTCATTGTACATGAAAAGTCAATACTTGGTAAAGGAAATTGGAGACTTTTTCGTACAACTTCAATTCATAGTTTACTTTCGCCTTTGGTCCCTTTTCCCGCATGATGAACTCAAATAAGTACATTTTATTGCTATCATTTATCCTATTAATTTGACTTGTTTTACTATATTATGTATGAGGATTGATACTCAATCGTTTACTTTTGTAATTCTCAGGTAAAAACAAGCATTTGGTGAAACTTGGCGATTTTGGACTAATAATGGAGCAAAACATGCATAAAGTGAAGATTCTACTGAAATGGACAAGATCAAGTTAAATCTGCTCCAGATGCGCCGCATCTCACTCATGACATGCGCCGCATCGCTATCAATATTTCACCGGATACGATCCAAGATACAAGAGGACATGCGCCGCATCTAATCATGGAGTTACGCCGCATCTTCTGGCGGTGTACGAATATTCCTGAATATTATAATCTTGGACCCCACGCGAAGTTAAGTCAATGCGCCGCATCTACTTACTAGATGCGCCGCATCTTCCCTCAGACAGAAACTATAAATACCCCAAGGCCAGACGAATTTCGTGTGCATTATTTTAGATTCGAAGACCGAAGCAGAAGAACCCTAGGACGAATTCAGTCAAGGCAGCATCACAAGACACACCAAACGAAGATACAAGAGCTGTAAGAAGGTGCTGCATGTGTTTAATTCATTAAGTAGTTTTGTTTTATTGTGTTAGCAAACTTTAATTCATCAGGATTGATGGGCTTGTGTTATGTTATCATTCACTTCAACTCCCCTTAAAATTGCTTTCCCATCGATTAAAGTTTATATGTTGATGTCTTTGGTTACTACTTATTAGTGCATTGATCACCTCTGTGTTTATTAGTGGCTTGTGTAATGTGGCAACGGAAAGGTTGCACTCCCACGGTTATTACTAAATTGATCACTTAGGAATAACTTTTAGACATAAGTCATCATTAAGGGTTTACTCGCCGATAAGCTTAGGACCAACGAGAAAGGATTAACTACATACACTTCATATAAAGCTATCAATAAAACAAGTGACAAACTACTTAATTATAAGGACAGCCCTCTTATTGTCTCGAGTATTTATCTGTGTACGTGTGTGCTACTTGCTGATTCGTGCCTATTAGTTTAAGTTTATTATTTAATTGCAAACAAAATCGTGCCAGTCTCTCAGGCTGAAAACCCCCTTGCGTTAGGATATTAAAATACTGATTAGAATAACGAAATAATACGTTCCACTCTTAGTGATCGACACTCTACTTACCATTATATTCATACTGACCGGGTACACTGCTCGTTAAGTGTGTGTGTTATTGATAAGTCGGCTAAATATAAATTTAAAACTTGAGTAGGCATTAAAACTGCTAAACCGCAACGACACACGCAGCAACATCAAGTTTTTGGCGCCGCTGCCGGGGAGTGAATTGTTATTATCTGTTAATTTGATTAGTATTTTAATTAGGTTTTTCTTTTTATTAGATTAATTGCATCATTGTATTATTTTGCATATTTGTTGTTTTGTGTGTTATTTGTTTGCCTTTATTTTTGTTTTTTGTGTTTATTTTTGTTTGTGTGTTTTAATTTTTGTTTTTATTTTTCGTATTTTTTCTGTTCTGCTATCGTTGTACTGTGCTAAATCAAACGATACGGCGCATCTGATCTCTCAGATACGGCGTATTGCGTTTAATTTTTTTTTATATACAACGCGTTTAATTAATTCGATACGACGCATCTTTTCCCCAAGATACGGCGTATCTGTTTTTAATAAGAAAATTTTTTTTCTAAGCGATAGAGTAATACGACGCATCTGCTTTAGCAGATACGGCGTATCTGTTTTTGATAAAAAATTTTTCTAAACGTTAACGCCATACGACGCATCTGCTTTAGCAGATACGGCGTATCTATTATTTTAATTAAAAACAGTTTGCGAATTATTAAACAGATACGACGCATCGATCTCTGTCGATACGGCGTATCCTCTGAATCAAAAATCTCGTATTTTTAAACATAACGAAAATACGGCGCATTAACTTTCGTTAATACGACGTATTTAATTTTAAATAAATATCGATTTTTGATTAATTAATTCGATACGGCGCATTCATAAATTCTAAGCGGCGTATCTATTTTCTGGATAAAGTCTGATTAAATTTTAACGATTATAAGATACGGCGTATCCAACTATTTGGATACGGCGCATCGTCTGCAGATATCAGCTATTTGTATTAATATATCCGTTTCTATATTCATTAATTTTTCTTCTTAGCGAACAGATCCTACTGATGCTTTTGTGATTATTTCAGAAGGAAAATGGAAGGATTCGGAGAACTAATTGACTTCGACTTCGAAGCCAATTTTATGAACGATGTATTAGTGCATGAAAAATCACCCGAATGTTACAATGGGGACTACATTGAACTTAATGACCTTAATGGACCATTAGAATCCAATGACCTATTCATGGATGATGCGGAATCTGAGTTAGAAGAAGGAGAAATTCTTGATAGTCCAAAAATTAATGTTATTAATACTAGGAATTACGATGAATTTGAGGGGTATGATGGTTCTTGGGACTATGGTAGAAGGATCCACGCCGATTGTGCTTACAATTTGCAATTCACATGCATGATTGGGTACAAGTGTATTGACGCCAATTTCTTTCCTATTTTACCAATCAATGTCATGTCAAGAAGGTTTTACAATTCCATTATGAGAAATAAAGTGGAGTATAAGGGAAAGAATGTAGTTGGTGCCTTCATTAATGTCCCGATCTTCGTGGGATGCTTTACTATTGTAACTGAGTTCGCCGTTGTTGAAGACATGAATGCCTATTGTGACAGCAATATGGGTGACGTGATTGTTGGAAAACCATTTTGTAGGGAGATCACTATTAATGCAAAACGATTTGAAGGAAAGATTACCTTTCAATACGGAAGCGACGTTATCACTTATATGATGCCCCGAACTCATCCTGGATTTAAGCATGCTACTAGTAGGATCTGCTACAAATTTTCTCCATTCCTTTTTATTAGTGATGATGACATGAAGAGAGGGATTGAGTACCCATATCAAACAATGGATGGATTCTACAATGGAGTTTTGAATTTGGGACCTGAATATATACGTGACGATTTAGTTGCTAAATTGATCCTACGTGGCCATGTAGGAATCAATGATCGATATTAAAGAGCTGAACGTGAGTCTAACTTGAAGACTCTGGAATAAAGACAAGTGCTTACCGGGAGACAACCCGGAGAATTTTTATTATTCTGTTTTCTGAGTCGAGTCAGTCAGGCCCGCATGAGGATACGGTGCATCTCAATTCTGAGATGCGACGCATCTCCTGCAATGGTCATATCTTATTTTATTTTTCTGCATTTTTATTTTCGACTTTAAAACTTTTTATCAGTTTATTTTAATGCGGCGCATCCCTGGTTAAGGATGCGGCGCATCTTTATTCTGATCCGTATTTATTCCAGGCTTGATACGGCGTATCTTCTTCCATAAGATACGGCGCATCGACTGACCTGATGATTTTCAGTTTTAATTTTTAAGTTTTATTTTTATCTAACTACTAATGTATTATGCAAGATTGAACCTTTCTTATCTTTGGTGTGTTTTAAAGTGTTGGTGGTATTATAGTTTTCTGGATTTCCTGTGGATACATCAAGTATGAAGCTTTAACGTTCTAATCCACAAGAAGTTGATTTTTGCTCTTATACTAATGGAGGATCATACCGAGCAAATCTCAGGGGAGTTTTTCTGTTCTAATTCTTTTATTTTCCAGTTTTTAACCTTTTATACAAACAACGAGGACGTTGTTTAACTTAAGTGGGGGGATTGGAGAATTAGAACACTTAACATTTACTTGTCCTAAAACTTTTCAAAAATTATGCTTAAAATGTGCTTAATATATCAAACTTAAAAATTTTTAGCATGTTTTTGTTTAAGATCTAAGTTGCATAACTGCACACATGACGTTATTTTCAAAAATTGTGATTTTCAAAAATTCACAAATCTATGAGTGTGCCGGTGACTTGTAAACTTTAGAACTTGGCTTGTATACTATTCGAGACCACCATAATGAGTATTATTTATATAATTGGAATGACTTGTCTAACTTGGTAAATTTCTAGGATTACACCCAAATAGCCTATTATATGTTATGTGTTATTAACTAACTACACTGGTTAGTTAACCCCCGTATAAACCCTTTTGTTACTCTCATTTTTAGAGTAAGATACCCCTAGAAAAACACTCAGAGCCATTCCTTTCATTTCTTACACCTATGTTTAAAATGTTTCGTTACACCCTTACACCTTAGCCTACCCTGTAGATTAGAATCCGTGGTTGGTTAATTGCTTTAGGCAAAGTGTGTTTCCTTACATTACCTGTGTTCGCGTGCGTAATTCATTATCTATGGTTAGGTCGGGAAATTGCACAATGCAATTGGAGTGAAAGTAAATATTGTATATCTTTGAGTTTATTTTTCGTGTGTTTACTACTTTCACTATTACCGTTATTTCTGAAGTATGAAAAGTATGGAAAAATTATCCAGAATTATCATTATAGTGATGTGGTGAAATTTTACACATCTTTAGTTAAAAAAAAAAAAAAAAAAAAAAAAAAAAAAAAAAAAAAAAAAAAAAAAAAAAAGAGAAAAGTTGGATGTTTGTTTTTAAACCAACGATGTAAAGTTATGTAAGTGGTTCATATGGCCACTATTTGTTGTACTATATCTATGGATTGAATGGGAATTGGCAGTTATGGGAACGCCAATTAAGGTTTATTCTTTGATTAAGATCTTGTTGAGTATAATTCGTGTCTACCTAAAGCGTGTGTTTCAAGTGTTAAAGCGTGAGTTATTCAATGATATGAGTCTTATTCATGGGATGGTTGGGATAGTGATTAACCACACTTAGGATTTTAATTTATTTGTTTTGTTTATTTTTATTTTTACACCAATTTATATCCCAAATATTATCCATACCCTATATTATTCTTTATCCAACCAAACCTTTGATTTATTGAGATTAGGGATTTGAGCAATCTTAAGTATCGTAGTCGTGGATTCGGCTATGTATTTATGATTTTGTCGCCCTTTTTGATATATTATTATTGGTGAAGTTTGGACCTATCTTTAGCCTATTCGAGTTAAGGATTTGAGCAATTGCAAGTATCGTGTTCGTGGATTCGATCATGTATTTGTGATTTTGTCGCCTTTTCTAGAATTTGAGATCGATAGTGAAAGAGAATAATTAACCCTTAAGCCTACAAACCCTTTTTACCGCTTTAGACTTGTTATTCCTTGGCTTTAGTGGGGGAGATGTGTATACTTGCCAAGCTTATGATAGAATATTCGTCGCGACTGGACAGTTAAACGATTAGATTTGCTTTTATCAAATTATTTTATTATACTTCTAATTCGTTAAAGTGTTTAGTTGTGTGATTATGAATTAAACGAATACATGCTTGATATAAAAATAAATCCTAACATCTTTTAGGATACATTTTCATAAGAGAAATTCTAAGGTTTACTTGGGGACAAGTAAAGTTCAAGTGGGGGGATATTTGATGAACTCAAATAAGTACATTTTATTGCTATCATTTATCCTATTAATTTGACTTGTTTTACTATATTATGTATGAGGATTGATACTCAATCGTTTACTTTTGTAATTCTCAGGTAAAAACAAGCATTTGGTGAAACTTGGCGATTTTGGACTAATAATGGAGCAAAACATGCATAAAGTGAAGAGTCTACTGAAATGGACAAGATCAAGTTAAATTTGCTCCAGATGCGCCGCATCTCACTCATGACATGCGCCGCATCGCTATCAATATTTCACCGGATACGATCCAAGATACAAGAGGACATGCGCCGCATCTAATCATGGAGTTACGCCGCATCTTCTGATGGTGTACGAATATTCCTGAATATTATAATCTTGGACCCCACGCGAAGTTAAGTCAATGCGCCGCATCTACTTACTAGATGCGCCGCATCTTCCCTCAGACAGAAACTATAAATACCCCAAGGCCAGACGAATTTCGTGTGCATTATTTTAGATTCGAAGACCGAAGCAGAAGAACCCTAGGACGAATTCAGTCAAGGCAGCAGCACAAGACACACCAAACGAAGATACAAGAGCTGTAAGAAGGTGCTGCATGTGTTTAATTCATTAAGTAGTTTTGTTTTATTGTGTTAGCAAACTTTAATTCATCAGGATTGATGGGCTTGTGTTATGTTATCATTCACTTCAACTCCCCTTAAAATTGCTTTCCCATCGATTAAAGTTTATATGTTGATGTCTTTGGTTACTACTTATTAGTGCATTGATCACCTCTGTGTTTATTAGTGGCTTGTGTAATGTGGCAACGGAAAGGTTGCACTCCCACGGTTATTACTAAATTGATCACTTAGGAATAACTTTTAGACATAAGTCATCATTAAGGGTTTACTCGCCGATAAGCTTAGGACCAACGAGAAAGGATTAACTACATACACTTCATATAAAGCTATCAATAAAACAAGTGACAAACTACTTAATTATAAGGATAGCCCTCTTATTGTCTTGAGTATTTATCTGTGTACGTGTGTGCTACTTGCTGATTCGTGCCTATTAGTTTTATTTTATTATTTAATTGCAAACAAAATCGTCCCAGTCTCTCAGGCTGAAAACCCCCTTGCGTTAGGATATTAAAATACTGATTAGAATAACGAGATAATACGTTCCACTCTTAGTGATCGACACTCTACTTACCATTATATTCATACTGACCGGGTACACTGCTCGTTAAGTGTGTGTGTTATTGATAAGTCGGCTAAATATAAATTTAAAACTTGAGTAGGCATTAAAACTGCTAAACCGCAACGACACACGCAGCAACATCACCGCATAAAGTCTTGGGAACCATTCATCTACCTCTCCAACCTATTTATACCTATCGATTGTATTCCAAAGAACACACACAAAAACATATATCCCTTTCAATTCAAAGAAAACTTCAGCAATGGCAGCAAATAATGGTAACTTTCAAAATGATGCAGAAGAGTACGAGTTTGTGTTAAATAACTATTTGCAGTTTGACGCAGTGTTTGATGCTTTCGGGTATGAACCCATTGCAGAATGTGGGTCATATAGGCAGGTAGATACGTGGATGAGGAGTACAATTTTGAACTGGCTGCATGCGCAAGACTTTTACTGGGATGCGGTTTTGGGAGTGAATGAGGTGGAGGAGGAGGAACAAGATGAAGAGGAGGAGGAGGAGCAACAGGATGCGGAGGTGGCTCAAAGTGAGGTGGTGCCGCAAAATGAAGAGGATCAGCAGCAAAATGTGGTGGTGCATTAAAACTAGGGGGAGCAGCAAGATGGGTTTGAAGACCCTTATAATCTAGAAAAGAGGATTCATGATCTTGAAATTATGTTTAAACGACTCGAGGAAAGGAAGAAGTGGAAGAAAAGCAGGGAAGAGAGCTCTGGTTCTAGCAAGTTGGTGTGAAATGGAGTGAAGCAGTTTATCATGATGGTGTTTTTATGTTTATAGTATGTTTAGTATTTAGGTTGGATAATTAGATGTATGGTTGTAGCTTTTAAAAAATATCAATGAAATATTTGATGTTTAATTAATTGTTTATGGTTGCTTGTGAATGTTTGATTTAAGGAAGTCAACAAACCAAAATTTGCATAAGGATAAGTGGTGAAAAGAATGCTGAGGGTTTATGGGAAAAAGAGTAATCGTTATCTGTGTTTCCCCTGATATTAAAGGGCTGTTTGGTTTCTTGGATAATAGCAGTCTTTTTTAAAAATCTACTCTTTAATACTTAGAAGACTATTAACACTGAAACAGTAAACTGTGTTGTAATGCAATAACAACAATATCACAAAAACTGATTAAGTGTCTTCCTTTACACTTAATCCCCTCAAAATGTATGAGTGCAGTATGGTTTTAAAAGAAAATTGAGTTCATACTGCTGAGAAAAAGTTTTTGCACAAAGTTTGTACTGCTAGGCAAACGTTTGTATTGTTAGCGTAAAACTTTGTACTGCTGGGTAGCCGTTAGTACTGTATGGGTTCTAACCGTGGTTTATTTATAGCCGTTGGGGTAATTTTTGTCAATTACTTCGCTTAAGGGTTTCATAAATTGGATAATTCTATTTCTTAATATAATTTATACAATTTCTTCAAACTAAAGAAACAATTTATTGAAGTCGGTCCAATCATAACCCAGCACTCTAATCAAGCATTTAATCAATTTTCATGGCAAATTTAGAGTTTTGTGATACACATAACCAGGTTGCATTCTTGGAGAAACCAAAAGGGAGTCAAGACTTCCACCAGACAGTAGATTTTCTAAACACTACCCACATCAGGTATGCTCTTACAGTCAATCCTACTATCTATGTCTCTCAAATCAAATAGTTCTGGCAGACTGTTACTACCAATACATTTGAGAATGGAGACAAAGAGTTAATTGCAACAGTTGATGGCAAAACATTAACTATTACTAAGGCATCTGTTAGGAGGCATCTCCATTTAGCAGATGAAAATGGTATTAGTTCTTTGCCTAATACTGAAATTTTTCATCACCTTTCCAGAATGGGGTATGACACATCTTCTCAAATTCTGACTTTTCAAAAAAGATGTTTTGCCCGACAATGAAGATTCTTCATACACACAGATACATTTGGGAAAGCTTGGAAGATAATCAGGGTAGGAGGACACTCAGAAGTTTATAAGTATTTTGAATATATGCTGAAGATTTTTGATAGAGAAGACTTGGACAAGCTATGGAGTCTGGTTCAAGAAAGGTTCAGATCTACAGATCCTATAGAAGACAAAGAAAAGGAGCTATGGGTGGAATTGAAGAGGTTGTATGAACCTGATCCAGAAGATATCTTATGGCAGTTTTGAGCTCATGAGTTGAGTACAACATGGAGACTGTATGATACATGTGGTGTTCACCATGTATCTACAAAGAATGGAGTGGATGTCTACATGCTGATAGAAAAAGATTATCCATTAAGGGCAGCTAGCTTATTTGTTATGTTAGATGCTAATCTCAGAGTTGATGAAGACTCAGAAATGGCAAGAGAGTTACTGAGAAATATCTTTACACAAGCAAAAAGGAAATAATGTTAATACTGTTAGTGTAAATATTAGTACTGCCAGGTTTAAGTTTGTACTAACAGGTTTAACTTTGTATAGAAGATATTTGGATTTGTTAACAATTTTCTTTAATAAAATAGATAGTCTATAAGACGAATACAAATGAAGGTATAATCGAAAAAGACCCAAAGGCGGAGATGGTTGAGTTGTTGGTGTTGTGAAGGGGAGGTCACAGGTTCGATACCTGTGGCTTCCTTTTTAATATTTCCCTCCGCAAAATTTTTAAAAAGCCCCCCATTTTTTTTTCCAGCAAATTTCAAAATTAAAGCCCCCTATATTTTTTTAAAAAGCCCCCCATATATATTTTTTTTAGCAAATTTCAAAATTAAAGCCCCCCATATTTTTTTCAGCAAATTTCAAATTTCTCACCAATCACAGCCACCAGTCACCATTCACCAGTCACGTCATAGCCACCAGTCACCATCCACCATTGACCAGTAACCAATTACAGCCACCACTCACCATCTACCACTCGCCGGTCCGGCCATCAACAACGGAGGGAGGTTCATTTAGATCTAAATTAGGTACTTTTTTTAAGTAGGATATCATTTTTTTTGATGCAATGGTGAAATTATATTATTCTCGAAATTGTTTTTTTACAATTATAAAGATAGCAAATTCTGCCCAGACAGATTCCAATTAGTATGTGCTTGATGTTTGTGATCAAAGGGAATTTTGAGTACCACTACACTACCCACTGTCCATTGTAATTATACAAAAATGATTTGATGCTTATATTGGTTTAATTTGTGACTTGTAGGATATATACGTTACCATTTGACCTCAATAATAGCATATTTCATTGCATAGAAAGAACATAAATATATAGATGCATATTTTCATTAAATAGAAGTTGTTAAAGTACCATCAAAAGATAAAGACATACATATTAAACTTAAGACAATAGAAATGGTTGAAGCAACATAAAAAGCAAGCCCATGCTCCTTTTCTCTTTCCCTTTGGTGCCTGCATTTGGTCCTGTGCCAGTTGGTGTTTTTTTGATCCCAAACATCTTGTCATTGATTGCTGCCCAAGTGTGCTCATTTGCAAGCCCTAGCACTTGAATCCTTTTACCAGGGATTGACTGAGTTTGAACCTGCATAGCTTGTACAGGAGCAGTGTATGAGGTTGTACCCTTTTTTGACAGAGCTTGATAACTTGTACCCTTTTTAGACAGAGATTGATCATCTTCAGAGCTTGAATGATAGCTAGACACATAGCTAGAAATAGAGCTGGAATCAGAGCTGTAATTTGAGCTTGAATCAGATGATATGTCAATGATATATGGTTTGGAACTCATTGTTGCGAAGTTTGGATATAGTTTAGGGTTTGACAGATTTTTTTGGTGTATGTTGTGTGTATGTATGTGAATTTAAAGTCCCTAGCAACACATAACTCAAGGTAAAATTAAATGCAATTAAATTCTTGGTTGGTATATGGAGTAATGTATCTGTATTTGGTACTTGGAGTTATGAAGAATTTGACTTTTAAATATTGACCAAAAGTGTATAAGCAACAACAAATGAAATAAGTCTTAATCTCTGAGTAGTCTTAACTTTATACTAGCAGTACTAACTTTCACTAGCAGTAGTAACTTTTGTACTAGTAGTGGTAAATACTTGGTTTACTTATACAAAAATGATTTGATGCTTATATTAGTTTAATTTGTGACTTGTAGGATATATACGTTACCATTTGACCTCAAAAATAGCATGGACAAGTCTTGGATGAGAACTAGTAGGACCAAGAAATAATAAATTGATGGAGTAGAAGCATTTATTAAGTATGCAGAACAAAACTTGCAGAAGATGAGGAACATCGACCCATGATGTAATAAACAACAACTTAAGATGCCATGTCTGTGTACCTCATGTTTAAACCGCATAGAGCAGAAAGTGGAGGATGTGCAGTTCCATTTATTCTACCACGGGATTGATCAAAGCTACACAAAATGGGTGAAACATTGAGAAAAGGATGAGAAAGCAACAACTGCCCAAATACCTGTTAATGCTACAACAGAGGAGTTTGTTGACGACACGAATTTCGACATGGATTTTGGTTCAGAAATTTCAACAGATGGCCTAGCAACAGTAGAAATGGTTAATGCTACAAAAGAAGGTTTTGATGAGGATGACCTTGCCAAGTTTCAAGAACTATTATTAGACGCAGAGAAGCCACTTTACGAAGGATGTCTTGACTTCACAAAGTTGTCCGCAATAGTTAAACTACTCAACTTGAAGGGTAAGTATGGAGCTTCTGATAAGTTCTTTACTGAATTACTAGGATTGTTAAAAAGATGCTACCTGCTAGTAACGAAATGGTTGAAAAAACTTATCAGGCCAAAAAACTAGTGAGAATGATGGGATCAGGATACAAAAAGATACATGTATGTAACAACAACTGTATTCTTTACTGGATGGATAACAAGGAGTTGACTGTTTGTCCAACTTGTGGGATATCAAGATGGAAGGTGGATAATAAGACACATAAAGTGTACGAAAACATTCCGGCAAAGGTAATGTGGTACTTTCCAATTATACCAAGACTGCAATGACTCTTTAAGTTAGAAAGTATTTCAGGAGATCTAACATGGCACACAACAAGGAGGATAACAGATGGTGTTTTATGTCACCCCGCAGATTCACAGGCATGGCGTACCATAGATGAAAAATTCCCCGAAATTGCTAAAGATCTGAGAAATATACGGCTAGGAATATCGGCTGATGGGGTTGATGTCAACTCAGGAAATAGGCATCACAGTGTATGGCCAGTTTTATCTATCATATACAAACTTAATCCATGGTTGTGTATGAAAAGAAAGTTTATAATGCTTTCGGTATTAATATCGGGATACCCGGGAAATGATATCGATGTATTTTTAGAACTGTTGGTTGATGATCTGCATACCTTATTCGAGAAAGGGGTTGATACATATGATGCTTCCACAAAAGAAAAGTTTAATTTGCGTGCCGTTGTGTTATAGACGATAAATGATTACCCTGCACTTGGTACATTATGTGGCTGCCCATACAATGGATTCAAAGGTTGTGTAGTATGTGGGAAAGATACACATTGTATTAGACTTTCCGCCTCATCTAAGCAAAGTTATGCTGGACACAAACGATATCTACCATACAACCATCCGTTCAGAAAGAAAACGAAGGCGTTTAATGGGCAAGAAGAATTTCAGCATGCTCCAAATCCATTGACCGGGGAACAAATATACAACGAGGTACAACATATTGAAAATAAGTGGGGAAAAGGAAAAACCTCGAAAAACCAAGAAGATACCAGAGGCAGAGGTGGGAAGATTAAAAAGCAGAAAAGGAAAACAACAGAAGAAGAGGGTAGTTCAAGCCAAGTAAATGAAGCATATTGGAAGAAATTCAACATTTGGTATCGAAAGCTAAGGTACACATTAACGAATGCTGAAAAAGACATCTTTTGTGAAACGTTATGCAACATCAGGGTACCACAAGGCTATTGTTCAAATTTCTCTAGTTTGGTCAGCCTAAATGATAGGAAGCTCATTGGCCTTAAATCGCATGACTATCACATGCTAATGCAAGAGTTTTTGCCCATTGCTATACGTTCAATCATGCACCCACCCACACGATATGCTATTATCAGGTTTTGCTTTTTCTTTAAATCTATATGTTGGAAAGAAATCAGCTTGCAAGAACTAGATAAGATGTAAGAAGAACTTGTTGTGACACTGTGCCTACTCGAGAATTTCTTTCCTCCGTCATTTTTTGATATTATGGTACACTTGACTGTGCACCTAACTAGGGAGGTAAAATTATGTGGTCCCATATGCTTTCGGTGGATGTATCCCTTCAAAAGATGTATGAAGGTTATTAAAGGACATGTATGAATTAGAAATAGACCAGAGGGATGCATTGCTGAGGAGACTATCGCGGAAGAAACAATAGAGTTTTTTTTAGTGAATATCATAAAACCATGAAAACTATTGGTATCCTACCTGAGAAACATGTAACCAATGAAAATGAGGACGGAAAGCTATTGTCGGCCGGCAAATCAAGTGAAGTTTTCGGAGAATTCTTTGAGAAAGCACATTTGTATGTAATACAAAATACAGATGAAATTCAACCGTATATTGAGTAAGTATTACTAACACATGTCGATTTCGTTGCTTAAAATGTTCTATCAAATACAATAATCAAAGACATTTATTTGTTTCAGGCAACACAAGGAAGTTTTGAAAACAAAAAACCCGGGTAAAAAAATGGCATTGCTGGAGAATGAGCACAGTAAATCTTTTGCTAAGTGGTTACGCGAAGAGGTAATTACTCATATGTTGTTTATAATTGTTTGTTTGTTGCTAAAAAGAAGTGAGCTGAGATAAAATGTGAAGTGTGTTTTATTGGTAAGTCCTTAACTGGTGTTTGGGATAAGCTATATAAACCATTAATTAGGTGTACCATTCACCCAGAAAAACTCATAGCTACAAGCTCCAAAACCAATAGTAGTAGTCTATAATAAATAAGCACTTACCAGTGATCTGCCCAGCAACTTTGTCAGTCATAGAACCTATCATCATAATTGTCCCTCCTGTATATGACATTAGATAGAGGTCCACCAGCACACCATTTCATTACCCAAACACTCCTATTCTTTAATTGGTTGTTTGTTGTTCCTGCAATTTAAAGGTAATATATAATTGTAATGAAATTCAGGTTGAGAGAGAATTAGCGATATCCGAAGATAGTGTATCAGAAACTGTGAGGTGGATATCATTTGGACCACGCGCCACCATAGTGAAATACGAGGCGTATAACATCAATGGGTATACATTTTGTACGAAAAGTAATGATGGCATTGTTTACCAGAACAGTGGGGTTAGTGTTGAGGCAGTAGATCTTCACATATCCAAAGAAGTTGCAACCACAAGAAAAACATTTTATTATGGGGTTTTACAAGAGATATGGGTACTAGATTACCGTTTCAGGCAAATTCCTCTTTTCAAATGTGATTGGGTTAATCACAAAACTGGTGGGGTCAAACACGATACTCTTGGTTATACGTTGGTAGACCTGAATATTTTAGGCCACAAGGGTAATCCGTTCATATTAGCCTCACAAGCAACACAAGTGTTTTATGTGAAAGACCAGGTAGATAAAAAATTGTCTATTGTCTTTAAAACACCTACCAAGAATTACAAAGATACATATGACGAAGTCGATGAGGAGTTTAGTACAGTCATTCACGAGCACAATGAAAACATATTGCCACGTGTAAGTAAACAAGACTTGGGTAAGGAATCACGAAGTGACTACTATCGAACCGACTGTGAAGGTATTGTTATACAAAAATTCAAGTGAAGCATGTCATGCTGCAAGTTAAGACTGCTAGTGTAACAGTTAAGACTGCTGGTTGAAGTTAAGACTGCTGCTCAAGGCTAAGTGCAAGGTTACTGCTGGTATTGTTAAGTTAGTACTGTTAGATGATTAGCAGTTTTAGTATTAAATAGTTGTTTGTGTAATTTAGCCTGTTGTAATGGATTTTGACTCCAATAAGTCAAGCTTTTCTATGGCAATTAAAAATTTTGCAGTTTTCACTATTATATATCCTCTTGCAGTCAAGCTTTATTGTATTTGCAGTTTCCATTTATCATGTATATGCACTTGCAGGCACTTTAGTAACATGTTACTTCATTAAAGTTGAAAATTGACTTTAGAAAGTCAAGTAACCTAGTTCCTAGGGGCAAGTAACATACTACTGCATTAAACTAGATAGACTATAAAATCCCAGCATTGTAATGGGGCAAACGAAGAGTCATGAGTAATAGTCTGAACTCAATTCAGTGAATATCAAATAAGACAAACTAGATAGACTATAAAATCCCATATCTAACCCCTCAAAATTACATAAGTTATCAAAAATGTGTGACCATATGTATCGAATTGTGACTACACTTAAATAATGTGTGACGAAATATGACTATGATTTAGACACCTAAATAAATACTTCATGTGACCATATGTAACATCTTGAATTTAGTCACACAAACACTCAATGTGACTAATATCAAGGTTAATGGTAACTGAGTTCACATTTTGCTATAAATAATAGTTACACAAATATTTCACAGTGTGACTATTTTGAATGTATTGGTCACATATAATACCCTTATAATGTAGCCAAAAACATAATTTAGATACACCTTTGTGATATGGTGTGACTATTGTATAGCCTATAGTCACAAGATTGTGCTACAATTAAATGTGACCATACACATTAGGATTTGGCAGGCAAACACACACTAAACTTTAGACACACATATTAACTTACGTGACCATATGTATCGAATTTTGGTTACACTTAATCATGTATGCCTATGGTTTAATGTGACCGTATATGACATTTGGTCACACTGTTCAAGTGTGTGACATATATTTGTCACTTTTAAATGCATATCGTGACTAATGCTTCAAACTTACTTTTCAGTTGTCACACATTTCAAATTCATATGTGGCTAAATTTTCAACAAAAACTAGCAGTCACATTTAAATAATGTGTGACAAACTTGAGTATATGATTTAGCCACATACACAATTACTTCATGTGATCATATAAGGATTTTGGTCACACTGTTCAATTGTGTGACATATATTTGTCACATATGTATATATATAGTGTGACTAATGTTTCAAACTTATTTGTATCCGTCACACGTCCCAAATAATAAGTGACTAAATAATTAAAGCAAGTTTTACCAGATACCTCTAGTCACAAAAAAATTCAAATGTGTGGCTGTAGCCTCAGATGTAATTCCAAAATGGTCACACAAGTTGGATCAAGTGTGGCTGTTTATTTTATTCTGGTACATTTAGTCACATAAAAAAGTTACTGTGTGGCCATTCGAAAAACAACATGTGTGACAAAATCCCAGTTTTTTACTAGTGATATCTATGATGAGCTATAAAATCGTATGGCTTTTAAGGGACATTTAGCCCTTAATTAATGCAATTTGTATTATCTATTGTCCTAAATCCCTTCTTTTTGAGTTTTAGGTGTTTCGGAATGCTTTCACTAAAAACGTACGAAACTCGGGCTCATTTGGACGAAGAACGAAAGAAAATAACAAGTTTCAGATTTGTGACTGACATATGTGGCGCCGTCACCAGAAGTACCCAGGAAGTGAATAATTAAATCAACTTACGACGAGTTTGTGTGCGGAGACGCCCGTCGTGATGCCGTCACAAACCCATCACGATGTCGTCACCATCAAGACCTGACGCTGTCTCACAAGGTCAATGAGTAAAAACCCTAAACGAGATCGACGGGCTGATGGCGTCACAGCTATAAGCTGACGTCATCACACATACAAAAACTATACATACCCTTGCCTTGTTTCATATTTTTGTGTGGAATTTTTGGGAGATAAACCCTAGATGATTTTCAGCTATTTCCCAAATCTTTTAGCCTCAAGAACTCATATGTATTGAAAAGATAAGTTATTTGATTAATCAATCAATTATATCTATCTTTGTTTGTTTGATTATGTCTTTTGCTTCTTCTTCAATTATTAAGCTAGGGTACAACACTTAGGGTTTGCATGAAACTTGTTAAATTTAGTTTATAATTCTTGTTTTTTATTGATTTCTTGATTGATTATGTGTTTGTGATTCTTGTGATTAATTACAAAACCTAATTAATACGAGTCCCTCTAATTAATTGATTATAATAGATTGCTTGTGATACCTTATTAACATTCGTCCCTCTAGATAATCGCCGAAAACACAAGCTAGATACCTGGATAACTCGTGCCTTTAGTTTCCATGTCCCTCTAGTTAGCAATATAGTAACTAGTTATAACGCCCATGTCTAATGCCCGTCCCTCTAGCTTAAGCTACGAAACCTGTCCATCACATGCTAACTGTTACATAAGAATCCCAAGCATTTGGTTAATCATGAATTGACGATCATAGGTAGAATTGGATAGCAAAAAAGGTGTAATCCGTCCTAGGTAAATACGCATTTACCTCCCATTGATTTACACCAAAATTCATTTTTTTTTCTTCTTGCAATTTAGGTTAAATATTAGTCCTAAAACAAACTCCTCAAAACCCCGGTGATTTACTTTCTTTCATTAAAATATAAAAATACCAAAAATAATCTTGCTCCGTCTTTAGATCAAACCGTCATTGATGCGTGCGATGTGTCATTGCGGTTTAGCAGTATTAATGCCTACTCAAGTTTTAAATTTATATTTAGCTGACTTATCAATAACACACACACACTTAACGAGCAGTGTACCCGGTCAGTATGAATATAATGGTAAGTAGAGTGTCGATCACTAAGAGTGGAACGTATTATCTAGTTATTCTAATCAGTATTTTAATATATTAAGTTAGCTATACAACCTAATCTAACGCAAGGGGGTTCAGCCTGAGAGACTGGCACGATTTGGTTGCAATTAAATAATAAACTAAACCAATAGGCACGAATCAGCGAATAGCACACACACGTACACAGATAAATACTTGAGACAATAAGAAGATCTGTCCTTATGATTAAGTAGATTGTCACTTGTTTTATTGATAGTTTTATATGAAGTGTATGTAGTTAATCCTTTCTCGTTGGTCCTATTCTTATCGCCGAGTAAACCCTTAATGATTACTTATGTCTAAAAGTTATTCCTAAGTGATCAATTTAGTAACAACCGTGGGAGCCACATTATTTTCCGTAGTCAAATGCGCAGGCCACTAATAAACACAGAGGTTATCAATGCACTAATAAGTAGTAACCAAAGACATCAACATATAAACTTTAATTGATGGGAAAGCAGTTTTAAGGGAGTGCAATCTTTCCGTTGTCACATTACACAAGCCATCAATCCTGATGAATTAAAGTTTACTAACACAATAAAACAAAACTACTTAATGAATTAAACACATGCAGCACCTTCTTACAGCTCTTGTATCTTCGTTCGGGTGTGTCTTGTGCTGCCTATTCGTCTGAATTCGTCCTAGGTTTCTGGTCTTCGAACCTCGTATATAATATTATCTCGGAAATTCGTCTGGTCTTGGGGTATTTATAGTTTCCGTCTGAGGGTAAGATGCGGCGCATCTAGTAAGTAGATGCGGCGCATTGACTTAACTTCGCGTGGGGTCCAAGATTAATATATTCAGGAATATTCGTACACCGCCAGAAGATGCGGCGTATCTTCATTCTTGGATGCGGCGCATGTCCTTTGCCGTCTTGGATAATATCTTGTGAAATCTTGATAGCGATGCGCCGTATGTAATAAGCAAGATGCGGCGCATCTGGAGCAGAATAGTCTTGATCTTGTGCATTTCGGTAGACTCTTAACTTCTTGCTTGTTTTGCTCCATAATTAGTCCAAAATCGCCAAGTTTCACCAAATGCTTGTTTTTACCTGAGAATTACAAAAGTAAACGATTAAGTATCAATCCTCATACATAACATAATAAAACAAGTCAAATTAATAGGATAAATGATAGTAATAAAATGTACTTATT
Organism: Artemisia tridentata subsp. tridentata; assembly: GCA_021014915.2. Lineage (NCBI taxonomy): Eukaryota > Viridiplantae > Streptophyta > Magnoliopsida > Asterales > Asteraceae > Artemisia > Artemisia tridentata. Next base: position 154,764,646 of record CP139509.1, read on the forward strand.
TGAGTTCATCAAATATCCCCCCACTAGAACTTTACTTGTCCCCAGGTAAACCTTAGAATAAATCTTATGAAAATGTATCCTAAAAGATATTAGGATTTATTTTTATATTTAAGCATGTATTCATTTTTGTCATAATCACACAACTAAACACTTAACGAATTAGAAGTAAAATAAAATAATTTGATAAAAGCAAATCTAATCGTTTAACTGTCCAGTCGTGACGAATATTCTATCATAAGCTTGGCAAGTATACACATCTCCCCCACTAAAGCCAAGGAATAACAAGTCTAAAGCGGTAAAAAGGGTTTTTAGGCTTAAAGGGTTAATCATTCTTAATCTCTATCGATCTCAAATTCCAGAAAAGGCGACAAAATCACAAATACATGATCGAATCCACGAACACGATACTTGCAATTGCTCAAATCCTTAACTCGAATAGGCTAAAGATAGGTCCAAACTTTACCAATAATAATATATCAAAAAGGGCGACAAAATCATAAATACATAGCCGAATCCACGACTACGATACTTAAGATTGCTCAAATCCCTAATCTCAATAAATCAAAGGTTTGGTTGGATAAAGAATAATAAAGGGTATGGATAATATTTGGGATATAAACTGGTGTAAAATGAAAAATAAACAAAACAAATAAATTAAAATCCTAAGTGTGGTTAATCACTATCCCAACCATCCCATGAATAAGACTCATATCATAGAATAACTCACGCTTTAACACTTGAAACACACGCTTTAGGTAGACACGAATTATAGTCAACAAGATCTTAATCAAAGAATAAACCTTAGTTGGCGTTCCCATAACTGCCAACTCCCATTCAATCCATAGATATAATATACAACAACTAGTGGTGATATCGACCACTTAATACAAAACTTTACATAAGTTGGTTAAAACAAACATCCAATTTTTTTTTTTTTTTTTTTTTTTTTAAACTACTAACATAAACATAGATGTGTAAAGTTTCACCACATCACTATAATGATAATTCTGGATAATTTTTCCATACTTTTCATGACTTCAGAAATAACGGTAATAGTGAAAGTAGTAAACACACGAAAAATAAACTCAAAGATATACAATATTTACTTTCACTCCAATTGCATTGTGCAATTTCCCGACCTAACCATAGATAATGAATTACGCACGCGAACACAGGTAATGTGAGGAATCACACTTTGCCTAAAGCAATTAACCAACCACGGATTTTAATCTATAGGGTAGGCTAAGGTGTAAGGGTGTAACGAAACATTTTAACAAAGGTGTAAGAAACGAAAGGAATGGCTCTGAGTGTTTTTCTAGGGGTATCTTACTCTAAAAATGAGAGTAACAAAAGGGTTTTTACGGGGGTTAACTAACCAGTGTAGTTAGCTAATAACACATAACATATAAAGGCTATTTGGGTGTAATCCTAGAAATTTTACAAATTTAGACAAGTTATTCCAATTATATAAATAATACTTATTATGGTGGTCTCGAATAGTATACAAGCCAAGTTCTAAAGTTTACAAGTCACTGGCACACTCATAGATTTGTGAATTTTGAAAAATCACAATTTTTGAAAATAACGTCATGTGTGCAGCTATGCAACTTAGACTTTAAACAAAAACATGCTAAAATTTTTTAAATTTGTATATATTAAGCGCATTTTAAGCATATTTTGAAAAGTTCAGGACAAGTAAGTGTTAAGTGTTCTAATTCTCCAATTCCCCCACTTAAGTTAAACAACGTCCTCGTTGTTTGTATCAAAGGTTAAAAACTGGAAAATAAAAGAATTAGAACAGAAAAACTCCCCTGAGATTTGCTCGGTATGATCCTCCATTTGTATAAGAGCAAAAATCATCTTTCTTGTGGATTAGAACGTTTAAGCTTCATAATCGATGTATCCACAGGAAATGCAGGAATCTATAATACCACCAAGACTTTAAAACACACCTAAGTTAAGAAAGGTTCAAACTTGCATAATACATTAGTAGTTAGTTAAAATAAAACTTAAAAATTAAAAATGAAAATCATCAGGTCAGTCGATGCGCCGTATCTTATGGAAGAAGATACGCCGTATCGAGCCTGGAATAAATACGGATCAGAATAGAAGATGCGTCGCATCCTTAACCAGGGATGCGCCGCATTAAAATAAACTGATAAAAAGTTTTAAAGTCGAAATATAAAAAAATGCAGAAAAATAAAGATATGACCTGTGCAGGAGATGCGTCGCATCTCAGGATTGAGATGCGCCGTATCCTCTGCGGCCTGACTGACTCGACACAAAAACAGAATAATAAAAATTTCTCCGGGTTGTCTCCCGGTCAGCACTTGTCTTTATTCTAGAGTCTTCAAGTTAGACTCACGTTCAGCTCATCATTTAGTCCTTGTCACGGTCCATCCTTCTTCCTTCATCCGAAAGATGTTCCCGTATAGCTTTGCGACGTTTTCTTCCGTTCGGCTTAATCTTCTATAACTCTTGGTCTTCGTCGCAACATATTCCTCCTCTGGTCCCAAAGAGTATTTGATGATTTTAAATTTTTCAGAAATAATCATATGTGGCTCATTATAAGGGATCCCAAGTAGTTGACACTTTCTTTTGGTGAATTCTTCCTCGTCTTTATCAACAAACTTAAAATAAGGATCCTTAATCAAATAGTCATCAAGTTCATCAATTAATGACTTATTGTTATCATCATCTTGAATTGCCTCCCACTCTCTTTGTCTTATGTTTGATCACTCCAGCTAGCTTCTCTCGGTTTGGTTCAGAATGTAATCTTTCATGGTGATGCTCGAGTCATCATTTATCCTGAAAATAAACAACTTGTGCACGAGAGTAGCGGACCGATCAAAGTAAATATCAAAAATCAACTATATTTATCAAATTATATTCGTCGTATTAACAAAGGTTAATGCGTCGTATTTTCGTTACGTTTCAAAAATAAGATTTATGATTCAGAAGATACGCCGTATCGATAGAGATCGATGCGCCGTATCTGTTTAATAATTCGAAAACTGTTTTTAATTAAAATAATAGATACGCCGTATCTGCCAAAGCAGATGCGTCGTATGGCGTTAACGTTTAGAAAATTTTTTTTCCTTAAAAACAGATACGCCGTATCTTGGGGAAAAGATGCGTCGTATCGAATTAATTAAACGCGTTGTATTTTATAAAAATTAAACGCAATACGCCGTATCTGAGAAATCAGATGCGCCGTATCGTTTGATTTAGCTCAGTACAACGATAGCAGAATACGAAAAATACTAAAAATAAAAACAAATAAAAACACAAACGAAAATAAACACAAAGAAAACAAATAGCACACAAAAACAAAAAATATGCAAAATAATACAATGAATGCAAATTAATCTAATACACAACAGAATTAGCGGTTAGATAAAAAAAATTAAAAACCTAATTAAAATACTAATCAAATTAACAGATAATAACAATTCACTCCCCGGCAACGGCGCCAAAAACTTGATGCGTGCGATGTGTCGTTGCGGTTTAGCAATATTAATGCCTACTCAAGTTTTAAATTTATATTTAGCCGACTTATCAATAACACACACACTTAACGAGCAGTGTACCCGGTCAGTATGAATATAATGGTAAGTAGAGTGTCGATCACTAAGAGTGGAACGTATTATCTAGTTATTCTAATCAGTATTTTAATATATTAAGTTAGCTATACAACCTAATCTAACGCAAGGGGGTTCAGCCTGAGAGACTGGCACGATTTGGTTGCAATTAAATAATAAACTAAACCAATAGGCACGAATCAGCGAATAGCACACACACGTACACAGATAAATACTTGAGACAATAAGAAGATCTGTCCTTATGATTAAGTAGATTGTCACTTGTTTTATTGATAGTTTTATATGAAGTGTATGTAGTTAATCCTTTCTCGTTGGTCTTATTCTTATCGGCGAGTAAACCCTTAATGATTACTTATGTCTAAAAGTTATTCCTAAGTGATCAATTTAGTAACAACCGTGGGAGCCACACTATTTTCCGTAGTCAAATGCGCAGGCCACTAATAAACACAGAGGTTATCAATGCACTAATAAGTAGTAACCAAAGACATCAACATATAAACTTTAATTGATGGGAAAGCAGTTTTAAGGGAGTGCAATCTTTCCGTTGTCACATTACACAAGCCATCAATCCTGATGAATTAAAGTTTACTAACACAATAAAACAAAACTATTTAATGAATTAAACACATGCAGCATCTTCTTACACCTCTTGTATCTTCGTTCGGGTGTGTCTTGTGCTGCCTATTCGTCTGAATTCGTCCTAGGTTTCTGGTCTTCGAACCTCGTATATAATTTTATCTCTGAAATTCGTCTGGTCTTGGGGTATTTATAGTTTCCATCTGAGGGTAAGATGCGGCGCATCTAGTAAGTAGATGCGGCGCATTGACTTAACTTCGCGTGGGGTCCAAGATTAATATATTCAGGAATATTCATACACCGCCAGAAGATGCGGCGTATCTTCATTCTTGGATGCGGCGCATGTCCTTTGCCGTCTTGGATAATATCTTGTGAAATCTTGATAGCGATGCGCCGTATGTAATAAGCAAGATGCGGCGCATCTGGAGCAGAATAGTCTTGATCTTGTGCATTTCGGTAGACTCTTAACTTCTTGCTTGTTTTGCTCCATAATTAGTCCAAAATCGCCAAGTTTCACCAAATGCTTGTTTTTACCTGAGAATTACAAAAGTAAACGATTAAGTATCAATCCTCATACATAACATAATAAAACAAGTCAAATTAATAGGATAAATGATAGTAATATAATGTACTTATTTGAGTTCATCAGTCATACATCTCGAACTTACTTCACTATTCCCCTAGCGAACGGCCCGATCTTACCTATACTAGAAAACAACAGTTAGGTGTACTGCCTAAGGGGTTGTAAAACTTTGATGTTGCAACCGCAACATCAAGTGTTTGGCACCGCTGCAGGGGAATAGTTTAGGTTTCGTTTTCTATTTTGTTTGGTCTAACTCACTAGATTCCTATCGAGTGAGAATTTTGTTTTTCTTTTTGTAGCTTCTTTAGTCTATCTTATTTCTTCGTCTTTTTGTTCGTAAACCTTTTCATTCGCCATCAGAGGGATGAAATTCCACCAATTCCACCCATCATACCACCTAGGGTTCGTACTTCAGGTGAGTATTCCCGACCAAGATACAATGAACTTGATATAAGTAGAGCCACATTCCTTAGTATAAAATCTCCACTTTTTCTTTGCATTCGTATAAAAATGTGCAACTAGGATTATGGTAATGTACATCATTGTGTTGGTATTGAATGATTTCTGTTAATTATATCGTCATTACTTTAAGTTTGATTCATTTTCATTTAACCGTTTTCTTGCCATAATGAAGTTGATATAAGTAGGGCCACATTCCTTATTGCTGTTGTGGCTCAAAGTTCTTGTAATCTTGTTCTTCATATGAATTTGTAAATTTTGAAAAATTCGTATTTCATGGCAACGAAGGTCTGAAGATGTTTTCTTTTGTATTTTTGATGAAGATGTGACATGGCAAGTACGCTATGTATTATACTTCCTGTTGGGAACACGTTTAAATATAATTCAAGTCTTGGTCATATTCATTGCATTTAGGTTGCACGAATAGGTTCTATATTAGTGCTAAAGCCCATGGCTCATTAGGAGTCCATGGGCCGTGTGGCCATATGAATAGCTTCTAGAAATTCTCATGCATGTGTTGCCCTAGAATCCTTCTATAAATAGAGGGCTCATGTATGCATTTTACTTGTTGGTTTATTTTCCTTTGTACCGAAACTTTACCCAAGTTTATGCATGGAATAGATTAACCTTTCTCTTCATCTTTCACTCTCATCTCTCTCGTTATTACTTTACTATTCGATCTATAGTTATTGTTTAGTAGTTGTTACATTTGTTTACTAGTTCATACGTTGAGTAGATCTTGTGTTAAAGCTAGAATAGGACCTATCAAGTGGTATCATTCACTAGAAGATAATTAGTTGTGTGTTTTTGAGTAGTTTACATCATCATTTATTAGTTTTACGTTTGGTTAAGTAGTGTACGATTGGTTTTTGTGGTTATTTGCGACAAAAAGTCTATTTTCTTTCACTAATCTTCGCACTTGTAAATTGAAAAGATCATTATAGTGAGTAGAGAGTAGATTCATAGTCGAAAGTTTAGTTCTTGATCAAAATTTAGTAGATTTACACTAGTTTTCATTCGTTGCAAGTTATCGAAATTCACCAAAGTTTGGTTTTGACGTTAAAGTTTGAAACTTTCTTAATATTTACGTGTTATTAAACGTTTTGAACCAAAAACATTCGGTTAAAACATCATTTTCTAGACGTAAAAGTGACTTGTAAAAATTAGTGTTTTATCGAAATTGGTGAAAAAGAGGGTTTATCGCAATTGTCATCGCTAGGGTTTATCGAAATTGTCAGCAAAAGGTTTATCGCAATTCCTTGAATAAGGGTTTATCGAAATTCAGTAGCTTAAGGGTTTATCGAAATTGGCGTTCAGTATTTTCCTTGCTTATATAAGTTTGTGATTATACTTCGACTTAGAGGCACATCTCATATCTTGTATAAGATCTTGAGAAAGTCATTGGAATTTGTAAATTTGATAAGCTATCGAAATTACCAATTCTATCGAAATTGCTAAAGTTATCAAAATTGCTGAAGTTATTGCAATTCAGAACCTTATCGCAATTTAGAACTGTAGGATCGAGATCTTCTAGCTTGATAGAGCTTGGTTAAACGAGAATCTATAGGAATAAGACTTGCGTTTATGCGGAAACTAAACAACAAGAATGTAAAGAAGAAAATATCTAAGAAGACAATGATCCTCTATGGATCAGTTATGAACTAAGAAATTGTGTTATTGAATATTGTAATGTCGTACCAAGATGTCCAAAACTCATAGACGGGATGTTTCTTTTATACTGATAAGAAACCCTAACCCTAACCCGTCATACAAGAAAATGTGTGAAGAGATAAACATGATCTCTTCTAAAAATAAATCTAACAAACTTTCTAAACATACGGATAACAAACAATAATATCCGCAGCAATAAACACTATCAGCAGAAACGAAAATAAACTATCGGCAGGAACCAACTGCAGCAGCAACATATAACTATCAGCAGGAACCAGCTTCACTATCGGCAGTAATGAGAAATCCTTATTTCTCAGAGATCCTAACAATCCTCCCCTAATCTTGAAGTTGACTAGGTTAACTTGCAAGATTCCCAGTTGATAGAGCTTTAACTTCTCAGGCTTGAGGATTGCGATTGAGCAGCAACAATAGAAAATAACTAGCAGTAACATTTGGAACTTCTAGCAGCAACTTCGATAGTTCAGCAGCAATAGAAATTCATCTTCAAAAGAATAAACTGGTCACCATGGCAATCATTTGAGCTTGTTTGCTACTAGGACAATATGTACATAAAATCACTTAAGTTTCATACTATTCTCATCACATCCAGGTGAATCATTGAAAATTAATGGATTTGATGTCTCTTTACCAATAGCCATCACTACTGGAGTAGCCAATGTTTAGGTTTGTAAGACCATGGTACATTGATAACCATCTGATTTTTAGTAAATCAGCAACTATAAACGGATTTGACTTGTCTTTACCTGTAGTCGTTTGCTCAGGACTAGCCAATTCTTGGGTTACAGCAAACCTTGGTGAATTGAATACCAAATATGGATACCAAGTGTCTTTACAACAAACCATACTTTTGTGGACTAGCCAATTCTTTGGATCCCAGAAAGGGTTACATCCATGGTGAATTGAGAACCATTTCAACTCTCAGGAATGAACCATGGGTGAGTTGAAGTACCCTATAGCTTTGAGCAAGCTATTACAGCTATCAACAGATTTGACATTCACACCAGAGCTGTACCCTCATGGTGAGCCAACTCTTTCTTGTCTGCAAGACATGGTGAGTTGAGTACCATTTATTGTGTAGGTGTAAACACCAACACTGTACCTGCAAGATGTTGCTCATAACCAACTTATTAGCACACAAAATATACAGTTTTTTTTTTTTTTTTTTTTTTTTTTTTTTTTTTTTTTTTTTTTTTTTTTTTTTTTTTTTTTTTAACTAAGAAACATAAAAGAAAAGAAAGAAAACCAAAGAAAAGAAAATACTCTACAACATAAAGCCTCCCCTTAGGCTTCGACCTCCCCTCAAACTCAGTATCTAGGGATTTACCATCCCAATATGGACCACCAAATGTTTAAACCTTGGTCCATCAAAAGCCTTGGTCAGCAGATCAGCCACATTATCATCAGTATGAATCTTAATCACCTGAATAAGATGCTTCTCATAAGCATCTCTTATGAAATGGTGTCGAATCTCAATATGCTTTGTACTTTGATGATAGACAGGATTTTTAACAATGCACATAGTGCTTTGGTTATCAATAAAGATCTTAGTGTTCATGAAGTTGAACCCATAATCCAACAGCTGATTTTGCATCCAAAGAACCTGTCCACAGCAACTAGCAGCAGCAACATACTCTGCCTCAGTAGAAGATGTAGCCACTATAGTCTGCTTCTTGCACTGCCAAGAAACCAACCTCCTACCCAGAAACTGAAAACCACCAGTAGTTGACTTTCTATCAAAGTTAGCACCAGCATAATCACTGTCACTATAAGCTTCCAACACAAAAGGAGAATCTTTTGGGTACCAAAGTCCCAACTTAGGCTGTCCTTTCAAATACTTGAAGATCCTCTTAACTGCATTTAAGTTAGAAGTCAAGGGTGTAACCTGATGTCTAGAACATGCACTGACAGCAAACATGATATCAGGTCTAGAAGCTGTCAAATACATGAGTGATCCAATCATGGACCTGTATAGATGAACATTAACAGCAGCATCAGGTTCATTATTGGATTTAGGCTTTGGAGGTTCAAAAGGAGTTGTTGCAGTTTTCACATTATCCATATCAAACTTCTTAAGTATGTCATAAACATACTTCTCCTGGCAGATAAAGATCCCATCTGGTTTCTGCTTAACCTGAAGACCCAAGAAGAAAGTCATTTCACCCATAACACTCATCTCAAATTCACTCTTCATCAATTCTTCAAATTCCCTGCACCAGGCTTCATTAGTGGAACCAAAGATGATATCATCTACATAAACTTGTACCAGAATGATATCTTTGAAGTTCTTCCTGATAAAAAGTGTTTTATCTATAGCCCCTCTTCTGTAACCATGTTTTAGCAAAAACGCAGATAGCATTGCATACCAAGCCCTTGGTGCTTGATGAAGACCATAGAGTGCTTTAACCACTTTGTAAACCAAATCAGGATTCTGAGGATCCACAAATCCCTTTGGTTGAGTAACATAAACCTCTTCTTCAATCCTTCCATACAAAAATGCACTCTTCACATCCATCTGATATACTACAAACCCTATGAATGAGGCAAAAGCTAAGAACAGTCTGATAGCTTCAACTCTTGCCACCGGTGCAAACACCTCATCATAATCAATCCCCTCTTCTTGTCTATGACCTTAAGCCATCAACCTAGCTTTATTTTGAACCACAATTCCCCTAACATCTCTTTTATTCTTTAGAATCCATTTAGTTCCAATAGCATGCTTTCCTGCAGGCAAAGGTACCAACATCCATACTTTTTGATTCTGCAACTGCTGCATTTCCTCTTGCATAGCCTCAACCCAATTATCATTATCAAGAGCTTGAGCTATACTACTTGGTTCAATTTGAGATAAGAAACAAGCATAGAGGAAATGTAGGTAATCAGTATGATTGCTCCTTAACTGATTCTGGATATAACTAAGAAAAGCAGATTCTCCAAACTTGGGTTGGTGTAACTTACTTCTTGTCTAAACAGTAGAATTTAGATCTCCAAGGATCAAGGACTGAGGATGAACTGTATTGATTCACTTGGTAACAATGGGATTGACATCAATGGAGGATGCCTGATTAGTAATGGAGGGGTTGAAGTCATCATCATATGAGGAAGAAGTGAAAATTCCTGTTCTGGATTGATGATGAGGATCTTCCAACTTATCTCTTGAAGATACCGAATTTCCAAGATCTGAAGGGATTAGAAATCTTTCAGGGGAGTTGTCAATACCCAGAGAGTCAACAAGTGGAGAAGACACAGGAACACCAGCAGCAATGGAGACATCATCAGAAACATTAGAAGGATCAGCAGGAACAGATCCACTACCAGCAGAAATGGTAGCACTACCAGCAGAATTGGTAGCAGCAAGAATAGGAATACCACCAGCAGAATTCAGTTGCCTTCTAACTTCAGCTTCAGCATTTCTCAGAATCTCCTCTGTCTCTTTAGAAAACCTAGAACCAAACATTTCAGCAGCTTTCTTGGCATTATACTCTTGTCTTTGAAGCCTAGCAAGATCTTCTACAAAACTAGAATCACCTCTAGCCATATCAGAAGAATCTTTGAGCTTTGAACCTGAAATGTTGTTAGAGGGAAAAGAAGGAACAACTATAGGTCGTTCATCACTCTCTGCATCAGAATCATCATCTGAGGTACCTACATTATTAGTTTGAGAAACATGTGTACCAACAGATTGATTTGCTTTGAATCTATTATAACCTAAGGTGTCTGTCAGATAATCTAGGTCAAAGTACCATTCTGGACCTACACCCTGCAAATTAGGTTTATCCTCAAGATATCTTAAGTTGAGAGTCTCTTCTATTCTCTTAGAAGACAAATTATAAACCCTATAGGCTTTACTATGAGCATAATACCCAACAATAAACCCTTCATCAGCCTTCCCATCAAACTTGCCTAGGTAATCACTAGAGTTCAATATAGTGACATGACATCCAAAAGGTTTAAGATAACTAATGTTTGGAACCTTCCCAGACAAAAGCTCATAAGGTGTTTTATTATGAGGACTAGTAATGGATACCCTATTCAACACATAACAAGCAGTGCAGACTGCTTCAGTCCAAAACATAGTGGGCATCTTAGATTCAGCTAACATAGTCCTAGCTGCTTCTATTAGGGTCCTATTTTTCCTTTCTGCAACCCCATTTTGTTGTGGGGTTCTGGCATTACTATAGTCCCTTTTTATCCCCTTACTCCCACAGAGTTCTATTAGATTAGAATTCTTAAACTCTGTGCCATTATCACACCTTATAGACTTAACCTTTTTACTTAGCTGATTTTCTATTAAGGTAATAAAATCCCTAATAACTGGATAAGATTCATCTTTAGTACCCAAAAAGAAAGTCCAAGAAAACCTGCTAAAATCATCTGTAATCACCAGGCAGTAGTACTTGTGGTCAATACTTCTGATAGAAGTAGGACCAATGAGATCCATATGAAGAAGCTGCAGAGGCTCAATGATGGTGCTCACAGCTATGATTGCCTTGTATGAAGCTTTGTGTTGCTTTCCTTTGTTGCAGGCAACACAATTGTGTTCATTAGAGAATATCTTGAGAGGAAGCCCTTGAACCAAACCATTCTTAGCCAGCTTGTTAATGGTCTTGAAATTCACATGAGCCATTCTTCTGTGCCATTTATTAGATTCATCCACAGAAGCTTTCGCCACCAGACAAGCAAGTGAACCCTCAGGCTGAACATCACTTAGATTGAAACTGTAAAGGTTGAAAGTCCTTGGAACTTTGAGTTCAACCTGACTTTCATCAGGCAACTTGAAGTCTTTGGACAACACAAAGCAATCAGTCTCAGTGAAGAGAACACTGTTCTTCTTGTCACAAATTTGTGAGACAGAGAACAAATTAAAGTTTTGGAGTTCCTTCACATAAAGTACATCTTCAAAGTCCAGCTTAGTAGTTTTGATAGTTCCCTTCCCAGTAATTATGCCATCTCCTCCTCCAAATGTCACAGTTCCTCCATTCAAAGGCACAAAGTCATGCAGTCTCTCTAAATTTCCTGTCATACTCCTGGAACATCCACTTTCAACAATGCCAACATCTTTACTTCTAAAAGGAAAATCCTAATACAAAGAATACATTTACAACATTAGATACAGGAGAGACCCAAGTCATTGCTGACTTGAGCCTGCCTAGTGGATCAATAAGAATTAAACCCTGGAGATTGATGAGATCCACCATTGATCTTGGACCCCATTTTCATATGTTGGTTGTCGATTCTCCAAGAACAACCCGCTGAGGACTTAACAATAGTTTTCCATCTTGCCCCTCCCATGTGCATGGTGTCAAAATAAACAGGTCTCATATCATTTTGAAAGTAAGTGCTAGTAAGTTTGCTGAAAGGTCTAGCAGTATTGCTTCTCCAACCAGCAGGATTGATCCTACCGGCTGGAACTGAATAACCAGCAGCAACAGACATATCAGCAGGAATGGACTTGCCAGCAGCAACAGGCTTACCAGCAGAAACTGGCTTGCCAGCAGCAACTGCAGTTCTACTTGCTGCTTGAGGAATATAAGGGGGAATATCATTGACATTTTTCCATATAGACCTATTTTGACAATCATATATACCCATCTGTTTTTCATAATAGTCACAATCTTTAATAAGATGATCATAACTACGACACACAAAGCAAGATTTCTTTCTAGGGGACTTTTTCTTAACATTATTTTTCTCATTGCAAACAGAATAATTCAAACCAACACATGAAACAAAATTATCCTTAACAAAATTAAAACCACAACCATAATTATTTGAAACAGAACCACAACTAGAAACATTATTGTTTTTAACACTATCAAAAGAAATATCTTCAAATGCAGCTGTCTTTGATTGAGATTCATCAGTAGCTACTTCTGAGGAGAGATCTTCTGATTTTATTGAAGCTGACTTGTCACTTGATCCACATGTGGCATAGTCATCAGTCTTGATTTCTGAAGATTTGTCACTGTAAGAACAAGAGACAAATTCATTAGAGTCACAATCAAGATCAGGCAAGTTCTTTTCCTTTTTGCCATAAATCATCTGTGAATCATCAGAGTCAACATAGGGGTCTGCAGGTTTAAATGTTCCAGTTATGGGTAGAGGAACATCATTCATTCCACCCTCCTTTACATACTTTACAGGTTTTCTATAGTCTACAGGTTCAGGGTCAAAAACACTATACTCATTAGGGTCATAAAATTGATTTGGCCCTATCAGGTCACCGTACCCTAAACCTCTTTTAGTTTTTGTAGACATAGAACTATCAATAAGCTTGTGAAGGTTTTTGGATGACTCTTTCCATTTATCAAATCTAGCCAAGGAATTATCTAGCTTAGACTGTAAATCTTGTTTTTCTAACACCACCTTAGCTTTTTCTCTTTCAGAATGTTTAAACTCATTAGTGGCGTTTTTTAAATCTCTTTCCAAAACCTTTATTTTTACTTCATATGCTAACTGTTGATTTTGATACCAGACCTTTTGTTGTTCTAATGTTTTAACAGCATTTTTATGAGCCTTAAGTTGTATAAAGTTATCCTTATATTCACTTTCTTTATCATCAAATTCCTATTTCAGTTTAGCATATATAGGTTCACAACCAAATGGGCAGTTTTGTACCTGAGATGGATGACCTATCATTCTAAATTGACCAGCCACTTGTTTCTTCTCACCATATCCAGCTATCATCCTATAGACCTTCTCTGCTCCACTTGCAACAGCTTTCTCATGATGTTCCCAGTCCACCATTGAATCCACAGATACCAAGGCCTTGGGGTCCTCTGATTCCAACTCTTGAATTTTGAAAGCAGAATACCTGGCTTTATCATCCACCTTCTTATCTGTACATTCCCTGGCAAAATGTCCTGGTTGAGAACATTTATAGCACCTCACCTTCCTTCTGTCAAATCTGGCAGGCTCCTGTCCATCAAAGTTGACCCTTCTTCCTGCCTTCTTTTTAAATCTATCCATTTTCAATGATATCATAGCCACCTGCCATCTAATGTCCATTTCTTCCAGGTCCAATTCATCCACCTGGTTGAAATCTTCATAAACAATCTGCTGCTGTGGTGTACTCTCAGCAACAAATGAATGAAGCACCTCCTCTAGTATATTATCAGATCTTGTCTGAGCTTTTGGTATGGCAGGTGAGTAGGAAATTGATGATGGTGTCAGACTTTTTCCATATGATGCTTTATTAGCACCAGAGGTACTAACAAAAGCAATATGGATTGGGGTTTGAGGTGAATAGGTGGAATACCCTTTGATATCGATTTCAAGGGTTTTCAGCTTGTTGTACAGATCATCAAAACTCATATAGTCCAGTCCACCTTTGGCCTTGAGTGTTATGGAAACCTGAGACCAGGATGGAGGCGAGGCCCTCAGAAACTTGGTGTTACAGTCTTCATCATCCGGCCTAGCTTTCAACTGGTTGAGTTGGCTCAGGATCTTGTGAAACCTGTCATACCCTTTGTGAATCCCATCAGCCTCAGAAATCTTAAATTCCTGGAATTCTTGCTTGAGCACAGACTTTCTCATTTTTCTGGATTCATCATTCCCTCCAAATCTGGCTTTTACAGCATACCAGATCTTTCTAGCATCATCCAGGTGGTGGAAATCACTCATATGATCCTCTGGAATAGCTTAAAGCAAAAGGGTTCTTGCCTTGGTTTCCCTTTGTACAGCAAGGTGTTCTTCTGCTGTAACAGGTGGCTCTATATAGATCTTACCATCATTATCTCTTCCAGTATTCTTCTTGCTGTTTCCCTTAAGAATCACATTCCACAGATTGTAATCACTGTTCGTGATCCAATATTCCATTCTCATGGCCCAGACTTCATACTCATCTTTCTTTAGGTATGGGAATTTAGCATTGTTGTTGGACATAGTGGTGACAATTTGTGTTTGGACTTGTGAGGTTTCAGGTTTGGGTTGGTGTTCTTTCTGGTTAATGACATTGTTTTGAGGGGTTTCGACTTCCATTGAGAGAGGGTTAAGAGATTTGAATGAGAACTTTTTCTTCTTTATCAGAGATCCTCACCAGGCTCTGATACCACTTGTAGGATCGAGATCTTCTAGCTTGATAGAGCTTGGTTAAACGAGAATCTCTTGGAATAAGACTTGCGTTTATGCGGAAACTAAACAACAAGAATGTAAAGAAGAAAATATCTAAGAAGACAGTGATCCTCTATGGATCAGTTATGAACTAAGAAATTATGTTATTGAATATTGTAATGTCGTACCAAGATGTCCAAAACTCATAGACGGGATGTTTCTTTTATACTGATAAGAAACCCAAACCCTAACCCGTCATACAAGAAAACGTGTGAAGAGATAAACATGATCTCTTCTAAAAATAAATCTAACAAACTTTCTAAATATACGGATAACAAACAATAATATCCGCAGCAATAAACACTATCAGCAGAAACGAAAATAAACTATCGGCAGGAACCAACTACAGCAGCAACAAATAACTATCAGCAGGAACCAGCTTCACTATCGGCAGTAATGAGAAATCCTTATTTCTCAGAGATCCTAACAAGAACCTTATCGCAATTCAGTACCTTATCGCAATTTCGAACCTTATCGCAATTCAGAACCTTATCGCAATTGGTAGTGTGAACAGTGTTATCGAAATTGGAACTGTGAACAGTACTCTAAAGGAATTGAACAAGAACACCACTTAACCAAAACCAAACTTCTCAACTCATAACACACATCTTAATTGTCTACAAGATCCACTAAAACACAAGAATGTCTCAACCACCAAATCACAACTACTTTTACAATCAGCAATAGCAGTATCAACAACAACAATATCATCAGCAACAACAATTTCATCAACCACAATATTATCAACAACAAGCTTTCGTGCAACAACATCAATTTTTCCCTCAACAACAAGTCCCTCAGCAACAAATCATTCATCAACAACCAATGCAGACTTACCAACTCCCACCAAAACAACCTCACTGGTTTGACTAGATGTGCGAAGCTATCAGCAGTCAACAATCCAGGCATGAAGCAGGATCTTTGAATACACCCCCAATGTTAACACCAGGGAATTATGTACCGTGGTCAAGTCGATTTTTTCGGTTTATTGAGTTAAAGAAACCCCATGGAAAGTACTTAAAGAAGGTAATCATTGAAGGCCCATATCTAGTTCCTACTACTATGGTTCCTGGTGATCCCACTGCAATTCCTCCAAGAGAAGCAACTGTTACCCCTGTTCTTGTTGCTCAACTCACAACAAAAAAAGTCCTTCAGCAAGAGGCAAATGAAATTTCCATGTCTTACATACTTCAAGGAATTCCAAATCCCATCTTTCGAAGTATCGATGCACAAAAGACTGCAAAAGACATGTGAGAACATGTACATCTTCTAATGGAAGGAACAAAATTAAATCAGGAGGATATGGAATCTAAGCTTTATCTGGAATATACTATGTTCATGATTGAGGCCGGGGAATCTTTAGAGTCATACTACCACAGGTTCACAAATATAATCAATGACTTGGACCGTCACAACATTGTACTCCCAAAGATTGCTGTGAATACCAAGTTTTTGAGCTGTCTTGGACCCAATTGGCTGAAATATGTCACATTTGTTCGACAAGCCAAGAATCTACACAATGCCTTGTACGGGTTGCTGTATGATTATTTAAAGCATCACCAATCGAAAGTTAACAAAGACAGAGCAGCAAGAGGAGGTTACTTACCATCATCAACTCCAAATTCTCTTTCTTTGATTGCTCAGTCCCACTTTGCACCACAACTAAATCAGAGTTATGTTCAACCACAACAATCTTCACCTTATCCCTCACAAAATTCATCCAGTCAACTCGTTCCATATGAAGCATCCTCACAGCAAGCTGATAATCAACTGGTTTCATATGACAACACCGACTCAATGTTCTACTCAAATGACAACAACGATGAAGATGATGCCTTTAACTCATTGAATGAAGGATTTGCATTGATTGCTAGAGCCTTCAGCAAATTCTCAAACAAATCCAACAATCGTCTAAGGTCTTCATCCAACACAAGGAATCAGGCAGTTGTTCATGACGGAAGGGGTGAAATCCAAAACAGGGCTTCAGGAAGATATGGATCGGGCAGTTATATGGGGAACTCTGGGGGAAAAAGTTTTAACTCAGCTGGGAATAGTCGAAACAACATTGGTAACACACAGAGAAGGGCAGAACTTGTTAAGACTGGGAATTCTGGGATTGGTAACACCATGATCAAATGCTATAATTGTGGAGGAAAAGGTCATCTAGCCAATGCTTGTCCAAAGCCAAGAACCAGAGGCAGTGTTTATCACAAAGAGGCTCTTCTTCTGGCACTGAAAGATGAAGCTGGTGGTACCTTGACTGAGAAGGAGCACAACTTTATGGCAAATGCATACTCGGACGATGACATGGAAGATCTGGAGGCAAATGCAGCTGTAATGTTGATGGCTAACATGCAAGAAATGCATACGGGTGAAACAGGCCCGGTGTATGATACCGACGGCTTGTCTCAGGTACCTGAATCTGAATGCCTCATTCATGAAATTGTATCACTCTCTGCGTCTGCATCTACTGAAGAAAATATTGGTCAAAATAACTCATCATTATCCTCTCAAGATGATGACCAAATAACACCGTAGTTACATTTGATGAAGATCAAATTAACCTCGTTGTTTCATTTGATGATCCTTTTGATGATGATAACAATGCTCACACTGAACAAGATGATCTTTTACATGATACAGATCCAGAGCTCATGACCTTGCTTTTGACCACCCAAACACAATTAGATGCCCAAAAATTCCAAATTGATAAGTGCACTGAGATCAATAGAAACTTAAAAGCCAAAGTTGCATTGTTAACCAAGGATCTTGAGTGCTACAAACTCCAACTTTCGAATTATGAAACCAAAGAAAAACGGGAGAAAAGATTTGAGGCTGCTTTCCAACAATCATATGTGAAAGTACAAGATTTAGAACATCAAGTACGTGAATTGACCGTTTCCAAAAATGAATTAATTTCACAAAAGGAACAAGAAAAATTAGATTTTCAAAAACAGGTTGACATTCTACACTCTGAACTTTCCAAAACAAAAACAGAGTTGTCAACTTGTCAAGATAATTTTCTGAACATAGACAAATTTTAAGGAAACGTGTTGATTCCTACCTTGAGGAAATTGTTGCATTGGAAGGCAAACTTAAAGAATTTCAAAACGTCGTGTATAAAAATGGTGAATCAATAACAGCCATTCAAAAATTAACTGTAAAACCACATCCCCAAGGACATGGCTTTTCAATTGGGAGTGACAAACCAAGTTTTTACATAAAGCACTCAAGGAAAATCCAAAGTTGTACAGTGCAGGACTTTTGTTTGATGATTCTTTCACGCATGTTGTTGTGTATAATAATGAAGAGGAAATGGAACAAGAGGACGAGAGTAGATCTAAAATGAGTAATGTCCACTTTAATAAACCTTATGACTACTCAAGAGTCCCTCATATTAGTGACACTTTTGTACCTCAAAAAGATACATCAGAACAAACATGGTCTTTAATTGAAAAGAATGAAACTTCTGAAGTTGTTCCAGTGACCAAAGTAGCACAAGTTAATGGCCCTTTAACAAATCCAGGTGTGATTGCCCAAATACCAAAACAATGTCGTGTCCTTAGATATTCTAATACATTCATGGAAGACATAAAACTTTTGGAAGATGCAATTGAACGAAACTCGGAAATCAAAGTCTCTACTTTTCTTTCTCTCTATGAGAAAGAAAAGAGAGAAGTTTTTCAAAAGCAACTTTTACCACATGTTCAACACCTGCGACTCTGTGCTACACATTGGGAACAGGAACTTCAAACAGAGGTTGCATCAATGATGAACATTTTCGAAGCAAAAGAAAACAAGATATTGAAACAAAAATGTCAAAAGAAAGCTTTGAAAAACGAAGCAGATCGACTCTTGGAGAATGTTCTAAGTTCTGATGTGATATCTGTGATTATGAATTCCATTTATCTGTCATGTAATGAAATGCTTGTTGATAACCATACTGTTGATACTGAGAAGTTGCAACTTGAGATTGATAATGTGAAACGAGAAAATGAGAAACTTAGAAAAGTCAATGATGATGTAAGAAACAAATTCTCAAAAGAAGTTTTTCAACTCAACAACAAATTGCAATGGTGTCAGACTCAGAGTCTTAACTTTGAGTTAAAATTACAAAGCTAAAAAGAATCATTGTCCTCTCAAAACAGTCATACTTTCAAAATTCAAAATATTGAAAAAGAAAATGTTGTTTTAAAACATCAAATTTCTGAATATGAAAAGGACATTGATGAAGTTTGCAAAAACAAAAATGACACTGTTCGTTTAAACAGAGAATTGGAATCAAAAATTCAAGAACAAAAACACATCATCATTGAGTTGAAAGAGAAACTCAAAGTACTTGAAAAAGGGAAATTTGTACAAAAGAATGTGATTGCACTAGGCATGTATATAGTAGATGAGACACCTAAGCAAGCATCTCCACAGATCTCTAATGTGCAAGCTTCAACTTCTACAGGACTAGGCATTCCTCCTAAGGTTAGCAGATCCAAGACCAAAAAGAGTAACAAGAAGACTAGTATCTGGAAACCTAAGAGCAGCTTACCTAAAGTTCAAGAAGTAGAAGTTCACACTATGAATCTGAATAAGACGCATGTTATGTCTAAAGTAGAATCCAACTTTACAAAGTGTAATTCTAAAAGTGATGTAACGAATGCTAAATCTATGAATGTTATGAATGATGTTATCGTTGACGCTTATTGTGTGTTTTGTCGTACTAGTATTTTGTCTGGTAATGTGTTGCAAAAACCCTTTTGTCTCGTACACAGAAACGTACTAATGACATTTCCTCTAGGCTCACTACCGCTGCTAAGTCCATTTTAGGAAAATCGCCAAAAGTAGTTTCTAAGACCACCGTTGACAAGACCATAGCTGCACCTGTAACAATCCAATCACCAAGTGCATTCACTAGGAAGAAAGCAGAATCTAGCTGGACATGGCAGCGTTGGCTACAACATAAATCTAGTTTTACTTGGGTACCAAAGATGCTTAAAAACTGTGTTACTAACCCAATGGGTTCCACCGTTACTGTCTCTCCATCTGCATTATCTTCTTGTGATGCAGGTGATTCAAATTGTACTCTGGATTGTTGATAGCGGATGTTCCCGACACATGACAGGCAACTTAAAACTTTTAGTAAAATTTGTCGCAAAGTTCATAGGAACTGTCAGGTTCGGGAATGATCATTTCCCCGCTATAATGTGATATGGAGATTATGTCAACGGGAACATCAAAATCAGCCGTGTATACTACGTTGAAGGCCTTGGACATAACCTTTTATCCGTAGGGCAGTTTTGTGATGGGGACTTAAAAGTGGCATTTAGGGGAAAAAAACCTGCTTTGTTACACGGAAACTACCTTATGACAGGAAAACGCGGAACAAGTCTTTACACCATTTCCTTGTCAGATATGACCGCATCTTCTCCGATTTGCTTGCTCTCCAAGGCTCATTATACAAAAGCATGGCTATGGCATAAAGGTTTGTCTCACCTGAATTTCAAAACAATGACCGAGCTTTCCCGTCATAAGTTAGTAGACGGTCTTCCAAGATTCCGATATGCCAAAGATCACCTTTGCTCAGCTTGTGAACAAGGGAAGAGTATTCGTGCTCACTTTCCTCCTAAAACCGAGCACGGTACGGATCATGTACTCCAACTTCTTCATATGGATCTTTGTGGCCCAATGCGTGTTTAGACAATCAATGGGAAGCGGTATACATAGGTAATCGTAGATGACTTTTCGAGATGGACTTGGGTCTACTTTATTCGCACCAAAGATCATGCCCCTTCGATGATCATCACCTTTCTCACCAAAATTCATGTTCAGCTCCGCAACACCGTCAGAAAAGTTCGAACAGACAACGGAACCGAATTTAAGAATCACACTCTTCGTGAGTTCTTTGAGAAAGTAGGGATTGAACACCAAACATCAATTGCACGCAGCCCAGAACAGAACGGAGTGGTCGAAAGATGAAACCGAACGTTAGTGGAAGCCGCAAGAACGATGTTGATTAATGCTCAATTACCGGATTACCTCTGGGCTGAAGCTGTCTCAACCGCCTGCTACACTCAAAACCGATGTATGATCACCAAAAGGCACAACAAAACCCCATATGAACTTGTTTACAGAAGAAAACCGAACATAAATTACTTTCATGTATTTGAGGCTCTCTGTTACCCAAATAATGATCGTGATGACCTTGGAAAGTTAAAAGCCAAAGCTGATATAGGGATTTTTGTTGGATATTGTGAGAATTCCAAAGGATTTCGTATCTGGAACCGTCGAACCCGAGAAATTCAAGAGACCATACATGCTCATTTCGATGAACTTACGGATATGGCTTATGAGCAAAACAGCTTAGGACCCGATTCTAACCGTCTAAACTTCCCTGATCAATCAGCTGCACCTCTTTCTCTCAATCGCAAGGACTTGGAAGATTTGTTTGCTCCGCTATTTGATGATACTCTCGTTAGTTGTGCTTCTGAAGTATCCACCAGTTCCGATGCACAACCCGTCAACATTCAAGCACCTGATACATCAGTAACTACTACTACAGCAGTTGCTAAAGACGCACCACCAACAGAAACATCATCATCAGTAGAACAAACAGCTTCAAATACTACGACTGCAGTTGATGATCCTTCTCCATCTTTTGAAGTACCTACACCCGCAAATTATGACGGAAACACATTTTTCAATCCATTTGCTCCGGCTCCCACCATTTCAGATATTGTAGAGTCGTCAATGAGCAATTTGAATCCGTTAAATATGCACCAAAATTTACAACACTACCCTTCAACCCACAAGTGAACTAAGGATCACCCTTTAGTGAACATCATTGGCAATCCAAACAACCCGGTCATGACACGAAAAAGACTCCACACAGATGGTGAAACTTGCATTTATGCACTCACTGTTTGTCCAGCAAAACCGAAAAAAATTAAAGAAGCCCTTACCTACGACAATTGGATTGAGTCAATGTAAGAAGAACTTGATCAATTCAAGCATCTGGAAGTTTGGGAATTGGTAGAAAGACCAGATGGAGTTTACATTGTCAGACTAAAATGGATCTGGAAGAACAAGTTAGATGCTGATGGCACGGTTATTCGAAACAAATCTCGGTTGGTTTCTAAAGGATTAAGTCATGAAGAAGGAATCGAATTTGAGGAATCTTTCACACCAGTGGCAAGACTTGAGGCCGTTCGAATATTTATGGCATATGCAGCTCATAAGAATATTACAATATATTAAATGGACGTGAAGACGGCATTCTTAAATGGACAACTCCGTTAAGAGGTGTACGTCACACAACCAGAAGGCTTCATTGACCCAGAACATACGAATCATGTGTACCGGCTCAAGAAATCCCTCTATGGCCTTAAGCAAGCCCCGAGGGCATGGTACGATAAGCTATCTGCATTTCTAATTGCTAATCATTTCACAAAAGGATCAGTTGACCCAACATTGTTTATACAAAAACACGGGGAGGACATTTTAATAGTTCAAATTTATGTGGATGACATCATTTTTGGGTCTACCCATAAAAAGTATTTAAACGCTTTTGCTAAATTAATGAAACAAAACTTTGAGATGTCCATGATGGGTGAACTCAAGTTCTTCTTAGGACTGCAAGCTCATCAATCACCCTGGTGTATTTTCTTAAACCAGTCCAAATATGCTCAAGAAATTTTGAAAAAACATGGCATGACAAGCTGTGACACCTATAATACACCAATGTCTTCATCATCTCCTAAACTAGATGCTGATTTACATGGGACTCCCATTGACCCAACAAAATACTGTAGTATGATTGGGTCACTCATGTATCTCATAGCCAGTAGACCAGATATAGTATTTGCCACTTATCTTTGCTCCCGCTATCAGTCTAGACCAACTGAAAGTCACCTCTCTGAGGTTAAGAGGATCCTTCGATACATAAAGGGAACCATTAATTTGGGGATCTGGTATCCGAAGGATTCTGGTTTTGAACTAATTACCTTTTCAGACGCTGATCATGCAGGATGCTTAGATACAAGGTAAAGTACATTTGGGGGAGTGCAATTTTTGGGTGACAAGCTCGTATCTTGGCAATCAAAGAAGCAGGATTGTACATCACTGTCATCAACGGAATCTGAATACGTGGCCATGTCAGCATGCTGTGCTCAAGTCATCTGGATGAGATCACAACTAATGAACTATGGTTACATCTTCAATAAGATTCCAATGTACTGAGACTCCAAGAGTGCCATTGCTATCTCGTGCAACACAGTTCAGCATTCAAAATCCAAGCATATTGCTCTACGTTATCATTTCATCAAGAGCATGTGGAACAGGGTACAATTGAACCTTATTTCGTGGGTACAGAATACCAACTGGCACACTTATTCACCAAAGCCTTGCCTCATGAAAGATTTGTGGAATTAGTTCACCAGATTGGTATGAGATGTTTGACTCCAGATGACTTGGAAAATTTTCTTAAAAACAATTAAACCGAGTCAAACATTAAAACTATCTTTGTAATTAATTTTATGAAAAACACAATAAGATTTTTCACTTTAGACATTTTCTTCAAAAAAAAAAAAAAAATGTAAAAGTACAAAATCTTCATCAACACATTGTTCATTTCAAAACATTTACAATTATTTCTGAACAAGTGTTGAGGGGGAGAAAGAAAATCAAATTTTGAAATTTTTTAAATTTTGTACTTGCATAATTTCTTTAAAAAAAATTGTTGTTTAAAAAAGAATGGTGGTAAAAGCATCTGAGAAATACCCTCCTTGATCTTAAAAATATTTTCAAATACTCATAAGTCGAGGGGAAGTATCAAAGTTGTTAGTGCTAATCACATGTTAAGTCTAGTTAACAAAATTATGAGTTAGGACTTAAAATGAAAAACAACATGGTTTAGGGACTAAATGTGGCAAAAATAAGAAAGATGAAAAAATTTTAACAAAAAGGGTTAAAATGCATTTACTACACCATAACCACTGTCAGAAATATCAACCACCGTATTTACTCTTACACCCACCATCATCAACGGCTAAAATCCAACCTGCAAATCCTGTCGAGTTTCGTTAAATCTGTGAGTGAATAAATGTTTATTGCATGATTATAAACAACCGTTTTGAAGGATTTAACGATCCAACGGTTAAATTTTGCAAAATTGAACTTTAAAATTCTAGGGTTTAAGCATAATCAAGTTTCCTGATTCTGAGTGTTAAAGTTGCAATTGTTTGGTGGTATTTGGACGTAATTAGTTCCTTAGCATGTTGCATGTGATTAATTAAACCCAGAAACGAATTTGTTGACGGATCGAATTTTAGGGTTTATGATACGATTTGGGGAAAATTGCATGATTGTGTTGTAGTGTGATTAAACAGTTGGAATAGAGTTCTTATAAGTCTAATTGCATGTTTTAACCCTTGGATTGAACCCAAAAACACATCTGATGTAATTTAGATAAATAGGGTTTATGAAGAACATGTATAAAGTCTAACTTTTGAATCTGTGGTTAAAATATGTTAAGACTTGGTCATAAGACTCAGGAACATCATGTGAAGAGATTTGAACAAATTGTGCAAACATTTAACAAGTTTTGATAAATTGCGATAATATGATGAACAGGAATTATCGAAATTGGTAGCTGTTATGATTTAGTTTGATCTACAAGGTTTAATGAGCAAATAATAAACTTGTGAATTGCATTAATTATACAGGAAAACCAAATTTCGATAAAGAAACAAGAATCAAGTACGTCTACAGTAGTTATCGAAATTTCTTGTATAAGAAATTATCAAAATTGTCATTGCTATCGCAAATGCCATGGCTATCGCAAATGCTATTGCTATCGCAAATGCTATTTCTGTCGCAAATGGAAAAATTCCATAGAAATTGCCAATTCTATCGAAATTGGACAAATTATATAGTAATTGGTAAAATTGTTAAAATTGTATAATATGATAACTGTTGAAATTCACATAAGTTGAAAACTATAGAAGTTTGCTTGTTGAAACAAAATGCTATGTTTAAACCTGTAAAATCAAACTAAGGGATCACATGTGAAACATCATGTTCAACTATTTGCTAACTATCATGTATCCTGCATATCTGTGCTTGAATGATGTTTCAGAAATCTCAAATGGTTGCACCACAACAACAACCACTCCCAATGCTCACAAAAGCTGATGTTTTACCACAAGGCTATAAGGCGGAGATTGGCAACAACAATGCAAGGGTAGAATTTGAAAGAATCAAGTGTGCTGAACCAAGCTGTCAAATTGCAATAGAGGTACTCAAGCGACACAAGTGCAGGAGCTTGCTAGACAGATCAGGTAGTATTCCTGAATTATACATTCATCAAATGTGGAATACTATAAAGCTGGACATGGGAGAAAGGTATTTTACATGCAAGCTGGATCGTAAAGAAGTTAAAGTCAATCCAAACTACCTTCGCAAAGCCTTGATGTTACCAGAAGCACCTGAACCGGAAAATAGATTCTACCCTACACCCACTGAAGAAGAAGTCCTCAAATTCCTTGTTGATATTGGCTACGATGTGCAACCGGACAAACCATTGACGAAAATCTCAAAGGTTAACGCCAAGTTCATCCCTCAACCCTGGAGAACCATATACTACATTCTAGTCCATTCAGTCTCAGGAAGGGAAAGTGGTCACGAGCACCCTTGTTTGACACATCTTCAAATCTTATGGGGTATGGTCAATCAGAAACAGATTGACTATGCACAACTTATCTGGGAAGACATTGTTTTTCAGATCCAAAGTCACTATCAGAAACCGTTAACCAAAATCCCATTTGCTCGGTATACCAAACTACTCATCAGTCTTCTACTTGACGATAATACAGACATCTCTCGACGTCCTGAAGACAGAGACATGCATCTGTATAAAATGGACAAGATTATCACTTCAGTCTAGATTCTCAAAGGAAGCACACAAAGCAAGGGATAAGACTACCAGAATATCTGCTAACAGAAAAAGTAAAAAAAACTCAAGCTTACCGAGATTATGATTGTGTGTTCAGTCAAGGTCACATCGGGTTTTCCAAGCATGATGAAGAGTCTGGATCCACTAAGACTCGTTCAAAAGGAAGCAGTAAGACTGGAAGTGCTTCTAGTGCATCCAATAAGATCAAACCTTCCACACCTAAATTTGTCAAAATAAGAGTTCCGGTTACAGTTCCTAAGCCAGAACCCGAGAAAGGAAAGATTATTGCTGAAGAGGAATCCGACTCTGAAACAGATACCGATGAAGAAATTCTTTTCTATAAAGAAGAACATGATACTCAGGTGGCAAAGGAAGAAAGCCGAAAGACACTCAAGGCTGATGAGGAAAGATGAGCTAAGCTAAGGTATCAAGAGCAAATGAGACTTGAACAACTGAATAAAGGAGCTGGGGGAACCCAGACCTATATTGATCCGGTTAATCAACCCGGTGGGTCTGGGACAGTTCAAGAAGTAACACCACCTCACCCTGATCCGGTTAATTAACTCGGAGGGTCTGGTATTGTAAAGGATACTACACCACCTCAGCCCGATTCGGTTAATCAACCCGATAGGTCTGAGTCTCATGCAAAATTCATCCCACCTCCGCCAAGTCCGGTTAATCAACCCGGCAATGACGAAGAAAAGGAGGAAGAAGAGAAGATGAAGGATGCCGATGTGGAAGAAGAGGAAGAAAGTGAAAAGGTGTTATCAGATGAAGAAAACATTGATGATTGGGAAGATACAGATGAAGATAAGCCATTAACTGATGAGGAGGAGTTTACAAAGGCTGCTGAAGAACTAGAATCAGAAGAAAATGAGGAGGAAGAACGAAAGAAGAAGGAGGAAGAACAAAAGATAGCTGAAAAGGAAGCAGACAACTACATCAAAACGCCACCAGTTACTCCTCCACATTCAAAACTTACCCCTCTAGTATCTCAGCATGCTACACCACTAAAGGCTCAGACACCTCCAGAATCATCAACATACCCCACATCACCTCCACCATTATCACCACTTACTAAAACAGCAACAAAAGAATCTAAAGGGAAAACAATCACGAAGAGCAAGAAACCTAAGATCGCTAGGCTGACACGAGTTGAAGTCATCTCTCTTACATCTAAGAAGTTAAAAAAGGCAGCAAAGCTGGCACGTGCAAAGAAAGACAACCAGCTGTGTGACCAAGTAAACGACTTAACAAATATGGTCAAAGGCTGTTGGAAATTAAATGTTCTGAAGATTAAGTTTCAAGAATTATAAGTATTAACAGTTCCAACTGCTGAGAAGAATTCTTTAACAATTCCAACTGCTGATGTATATCTTAGGACTGCTCAAGTTATAACTAACCATTCTAACTGGTAGTACAAAGAAGGGACTGCTAGTTGATATTGTTGAGTTGAGACTGCTAGATGGATAAGTATTGAAAAGATATTTGTGTACAAAAGTCAAGAATATACGGTAGATAATATCTTACTCCATGTGCTTAGTTAACAAGTTGTGTACACATATACATGTTGTATCTTATGTACTGACACACTCAAGATAAGTTAACCAAGTAAGTCGGCTAGACTTTAAGCAATATGTAAAGATCTTCTTGGACTATAAAAGAAGATCTTAGTCAAGTGATATAGGTGTTCAATAGTGTCTAAGTGTGTTATTATTTTAGAACTTTCATAACTGTTAAGACATAGAACAAACACAAATATATCACAAGTTGTAGAAACTTAAGATTCAAGGTCTTTGTAACCCTAGTGATAGTGATCACTCGTATTATTTCTTGAATAATATTGAATCGTTTGGTGATAATCTTTATGTGTTCATTGCTAACTAACAAACATAACAATTCCATTTCCATAACATACACAACCTTCTAAGTGTGATTGAGTGAATTCCGCGCACTTAATCATATTAACACAACATATCATATACACAAAGTTGACAAGGTTTAACCACCTTATAGTGTATCTAGGGTCCTAACAAGTGGTATCAGAGCAAGGCTGATATAGTTGTTTTTAGAAGAAACAAAAATGGATGTACAAGATGTTCAAACCAATGTTGCTGCAAAGTTGCCCATGATCAAACCGAATGAGTTTGAGTTATGGAGGATAAGAGTTGAGCAATATTTTATGGTTCAAGATTATGCTCTTTGGGATATAATTCAGTATGGTGATTCCTTCACTGTAGGCTATTCAGATGTTCTTATTGAAGGGAAAACAGTTAGAAAAAGAAATACTGGACCAGTTTCAAATGAAGAAAAGATACAAAAGAGAAATGATCAGAAAGCAAGAAACTTGTTGCTTATGACCATTCCTGGTGAGCATATGCTATCTTTTAGCAAGTATCTTGATGCAAAAACTCTTTTTGAAGAGATTTGTGCATGGTTCGGTGGTAATAAAACTACCAAGAAAACACAAAAGACATTGCTAAAGCAACAATTTGAAAACTTTACTGCTTTTAGTAATGAGTCTCTTGATAAGCTGTTTTCAAGATTACACAAGCTTGTCAGTCAGTTAGCTGTGTTGGGTGTTGAGACAGAGAAGGAAGATCTCAACATGAAGTTCTTGAAAAGTCTACCTGATGAATTCCATACTCATGTTATTGTCTGGATGAACAAACCAGAAATTGAAACAATGAAACTTAATGATTTGTTCAACAACTTTAAGATTGTTGAACAAAGTCTAAAAACGGGTGGAAATTATGGTACTAGTTCTGGGAATGTGGCACTTTTGTCAACTCCAAGTGTTAGTCATTCAGAAGAGGTAGATGAAATTGAAGGTGTTTCTAATGTTACTTATGGTGGTCCTTCTACTAGTTCACAAAAGGATATTGCTGGACTTGGAGATCCAACATTCTATGCCTTTATAACCAGTCAATCTAATGGTTCTCCTCTAAATCATGAAGACCTTGAACAGGTAGATGGTGATGATTTGGAAGAGATGGATATTAAGTGGCAAGTTGCCTTACTTAGTATGAGGGCTAAGAAGTATTGGCAGAGAACTGGGAAGCAGATAACCATAAATGGTAATGATACTGCTGGGTTTGATAAGAAGAAAGTGGAATGTTTTAACTGTCATAGGTTGGGACACTTTGCTAAAGAATGTAGAAGCCCAAGGAAGCAGGATAATAGGAACACATGGTATAAGCAAGAGAGGAAGAAGGAAGTACTGGTGGAAGAGCCAAAGGCTATGCCGGCTATTGATGGTATTGGATATGATTGGAGCTCTATGGCTGTTGAAGAGGAAGCACCACCAAATGCTGCTCTTATGGCGAATGAATTTGCTCTAATGGCCTTTTCTGATTCAGAGGTAGATGCCATTTCTACTTGTACTAATTCATGTCCTAATCTTAAAAATTATGAAGACATTAAAAACAGATTTGATGCTTTTAGAGAAGAGTTAATTGATGCCCTTCATAATTTAGCTAATCATAAGAGATGTGTAGGAGTTCTAGAAAAACAAATCCAACATTTTCAAAAGAATGAATCTACTTTTACTGATGACTTAAATGCTTTAAAAAGAGGAATAACATTTAGAGATGAATTACATACTAGTCAAAGTAAACAGTTAGCTGAAGCCAATAATAAAACTGAAAATGTTAAGATAACTATAGATGCTTTAGCTCATGCTCAGAAGGAATGAATAAAATTTGGGAAGCTCAAGTAATTGATAAAGCTAATTCAGGTTTAGGATACAAATCTGTTCCTCCACCATACAGAGGTGTTCATTCACCTCCAGGTGTTGACCTCGCACACACAGGTTTAGCTGAGTTTCAAGAACCAATCATGGAATATGGTTCTAAGGCTAGTAAGAGTCTTAAGGTAGAAAAGATAAGTAAAAGTTTAGATAAAACTTTACTTTATCAGGACAAGGTGTCCTTTGTTAAGAAAGGAGATGCTATAGTTGTTGAGGATTGTACAACTTATAGTGATGATGAAGAAGAACAGGTTATGTCTAAACCTGAAGTGGTTAAGAAAGTAGGAACAAGTATTCCTAAGATAGTCAAACACAATACTGATAGGCCTAAATCAAACATTATGCATGTTAGGTAACCAGTTAGATATTATGAGCAATATAGAACCACCAACAAGCCCAGAGGAAACCAAAGGAATTGGAACAACCTCAAGTCTAACCAATTAAGTGATGACTTTGCTTTTTATAACAAAGCTTGTTACACATGTGGTAGTTTTGACCATCTTGCAGCTTTCTGCAACCATTGGGTATCTGGTTATGAAAACAATAGGGTGAATTTTAAAAGGCAAAATCCTCAAACTCACTTTCACTCTAAGTCTGCTAGGATTTATTTTAAAGTGATGGTCATTTGTCATTGTAATAGTTTAATTAAGTGTGTCGTTGTTTGAGTTAGTTTGTTTAATCAACGGGCTTGGGCTTAAGCTTGTTAGTTAAATGTTATGATCATGTAATCCTTATATAAGCCCATCTCAAGCCTAAGCCCACCCAAGTATAGAAAACTATAAATACCCATCCCCTCCTCACTTGGAGGGTGTTGCTTCTAGGAGTATTCATCTTGTATCTCTCATTCTTTCTCTCTTAATCTAATCTCTAGAAGTTACCATCTTTCTCTCTCTATCTCTTTCTCTTCTCCTATTCTAATATTGTGTGTATGATAAAGAGTAATATTAAGCTATAACAAAGTCTAAAAGTATAAAATCCAGAGTAGTTTCGACAGCAGTCTCTACTGCTAGGCAAGCAGTTTCAACTGCTAGACCATTTAAGACTGTTAACCCAAAACAAACAGTTAAAAGTGCAAAAATAACTTTTAAACATGCACCAAAAACTGTTACAAGGCCCATTCAAACAAAAGCAGTGGTCCAAAAATAAGTTTGGAAACCAAAGAGTAAAACTGCAAAGCCAGCAGTTAAGACTGCTAGGAAAGCAGTTGGTACTACTGCTTGGAAAAACAGGGCAAATGCTGTTAAGGCCTCAGAATGTTGGATTCTTAAATCCAATGTTGCATCAACTGTCCTTAAAAGATTAAATTACATTGATGCAAGAGGCAGATCCAATTCAGTAATGGCTTGGGTCCCCAAAAGAAACTAGCACTCTTATTTGTGTGCAGGAACATTCAACTGATAAACAAGAAGATCAAGGATTCTCAGATAGTGGATGTTCAAGGCACATGACAGGCAACATATCTTATCTTTCAGATTTTCAATCATTCAATGGAGGATATGTTACCTTTGGAGGGGGTGTTCGTGGCAAAATTTCTGGTAAAGGTACAATCAAAACTGGAAATTTAGATTTTGAAGATGTGTACTATGTGCAAGAACTTAAGTATAATCTTTTTAGTGTCTCACAAATGTGTGACAAAAAGAACAATGTCCTTTTCACTGACACTGAATGTCTTGTTCTCTCTAAAGATTTTAAGATGCCTGATGAAAATCAAGTGCTTCTTAGAATTCCTAGAAAGGCCAATATGTACAGTGTTGATATGAAGAACATTATTTGCAAAATGGATTTAACTTGTCTTGTTGCAAAGGCCACATTGGATGAATCAATGAAATGGCATAGAAGGCTTGGTCATATTAATTTCAAAACCATAAATAAGATTGTCAAAAATGGTTTGGTAAGAGGTTTACCTCAGAAAAGATTTGAAAATGATCAAACATGCAATGCTTGTCTTAAAGGCAAACAACACAAAGCCACTTGTAAGCCCAAGATTTTTAACTCTATCAATAAATCATTGTTTATGCTGCATATGGACTTATTTGGACCTGTTTCAGTAAGGAGTATAATGCATAAGAAATATTGTCTTGTTATAACTGATGACTATAGCAGATTTAGATGGTTTTCTTTTTAGCTACTAAGGATGAGACATCAAGCATCCTTAAGGACTTCATTACACAGATAGAAAACTAAGTAAGAAAGAAAGTAAAAGTCATTAGATGTGATGATGGGACAGAGTTTAAGAATGGAGTTATGGATGACTTCTGCAAACAAAAAGGTATTAGAAGAGAATTTAGTGTTGCTAGAACACCACAACAGAATGGTGTTGTTGAGAGAAAGAATAGAACACTAATTGAAGCTGCTAGAACAATGTTAGCTGATTCTAAGCTGCCTATAACCTTTTGGGTTGAAGCAGTCAACACTGCTTGCTATGTTCAAAATAGAGTTTTAGTTATACAGCCTCACAATAAGACATCATATGAACTTTTTAATGGTAGAACTCCTGCAATAGGATTTCTTAGACCTTTTGGATGTCATGTGACCATTCTCAATACCTTAGACCATTTAGGAAAATTTGATGGTAAAGCAGATGAAGGATTCTTTGTTAGTTATTCTATTAATAGCAAAGCATTTAGAGTTTACAACACAAGAACAGAAATAGTAGAAGAAAATCTACATGTGGAGTTTTTAGAAAACAAATCCAATGTAGTAGGTCAAGGACCAAAATGGCTATTTGATCTTGAGTATCTAACCAATTCTATGAATTATGTGCCTATTGTTGCAGCAACTAATGAATTTGTAGGTTCACAAGCAACAAATGAGGCTGAGTTAGAAAAGGATCAATCTAATGTCATAATGCCAATATGGTCAAGTACAATTGTGGAATCAACTTCAACAACTGATGAATCTTCTTCTAGCAAGGCTAAAGAAGGTGTTGAAGATAAAAGCAAGAAAGATGGAACTGAGAAACAAGACAGTCAAGTTAGCAGTTCAAAAGCAGTTTGTACTGCTGAGACAGAGCATTCAACTGCTGGCTCTTCAGAAACGAAAGAAGCAGAATTCTCAGATAATGAGGTGGATTTCAACAATCTTCCATTAAATTATCAAATTCCTTCTACTCTACAAACAAGAATTCACAAAGTCCACTCCCTGGAACATGTGATTGGAGATGTACAATCTGGTGTGAAGACAAGACATCAATTGATGACTTCAGACCAACAAGGGCTTATTGATGCCCTTTATGCTTCAAAACAGCATGAACTTTCAAACTCTTGCTTGTTTGTATGTTTTCTCTCACAAGATGAACCAAAGGACATTCTGAAAGCCCTAGATGATTCAAGCTGGTTAGAGGCTATGCAAGAAGAGCTTCTTCAGTTCAAGATTCAAAAGGTTTGGGTGCTAGTTGATTTACCTACAGGTGTGAAGGTAATTGGCACTAGATGGGTTTTTAAGAACAAAAGGGATGAAAGGGGAATAGTGATTAAGAATAAGGCTAGATTAGTAGCCCAAGGGTACACACAGGAAGAAGGAATAGACTATGATGAGGTTTATGCTCCTGTAGCAAGGATTGAAGCAATTAGGCTTTTCTTAGCTTATGCTTCATTTTTAGGCTTCACGGTCTACCAAATGGATGTCAAGAGTGCATTTTTATATGATACAATTGAAGAAGAGGTGTATGTTTCACAACCTCCAGGCTTCATTGATCCTGACCATCCAAACAAAGTGTATAGAGTGGTAAAAGCTCTATATGGCTGATGAACTAAAATAAGTACATTTTATTACCGTCATTTATCCTATTTATTTGACTTGTTTTATTATATTATCTGTGAAAATTGATACGTTAATGTTTACTTTTGTAATTCTCAGGTAAAAACAAGTATTATGTGAAACTTGGCGATTTTGGACTAATTATGGAGCAAAACAAGCAAGAAGTTAAGAGTCTACTGAAATGTACAAGATCAAGACATTCTGCTCCAGATACGCCGCATCTTGCTTATTACATACGGCACATCACTATCAAGATTTCACAAGATATTATCCAAGACAGCAAGGACATGCGCCGCATCTAAGAATGGAGTTACGCCGCATCTTCTGGCGGTGTACGAATATTCCTGAATATATTAATCTTGGACCCCACGCGAAGTTATGTCAATGCGCCGCATCTACTTATCCTATGCGCCGCATCTTGCCCTCAGACAGAAACTATAAATACCCCAAAGTTAGACGAATTTCAGAGACTTTGGTACGTACGATATACGAAGTACAGAAGCCCTAAGCCGAATTCAGACGAAGTAGCAGCACAAGACACACCTTGAACAAAGATACGAGAGCTGTAAGAAGGTCCTACATGTATTCAATTCATTAAGTAGTTTTGTTTTATTGTATTAGTAAACTTTAATTGGTCAGGATTGATGGGCTTGTGTTATGTTATCATTCACTTCAACTCCCCTTAAAATTGCTTTCCCATTAATTAAAGTTTATATGTTGATGTCTTTGGTGACTTTTATTAGTGCATTGATAACCTCTGTGTCTAGCTGAGCATTGCTTGGGTCGCCATGCCCCTTCCTCGCCTATTTATTAGATCGCCTATGCATTCTATCATCTGTAGAAAAGTAGGAAGAAAGATAAATAGGATAGTCATAAGTAATCATTAAGGGTTTACTCGCCGATAAGATTAGAACCAACGAGAAAGGACTTAATCTCGGTGCGTTGCATCGAACTATACACTTCATATAAAACTAGCAATAAAACAAGTGACAAGCTACTTAACTATCAGGACAGGTCTTCTTATTGTCTCAAGTATTTATCTGTGTACGTGTGTGCTACTCGCTGATTCGTGCTTATTAGTTTAGTTTGTATTTAATCATAACCAAACCGTGCCAGTCTCTCAGGCTGAAACCCCCTTGCGTTAGATTAGGTTGTATAGCTAACTTAAGATATTAAAATACTGATTAGGATAACTAGATAATACGTTCCACTCTTAGTGATCGACACTCTACTTACCATTATATTCATACTGACTGGGTACACTGCTCGTTAAAGTGTGTGTTATTGATAAGTCGGCTAATTATAAATTTAAAACTTGAATACTGCTAAAACCACAACGACATATCGTGGATATAAAATTAGAGCAATCACACGCGCACATCAATGGCCTTCATCAGGCACCAAGAGCTTGGTATGCAACACTAGCTTCCTACTTATTAGAAAATGGATTTCAAAGAGGAAAGATTGATCAGACACTTTTCATCAAACAACACAAGAAAGATCTTCTATTAGTGCAGGTGTATGTGGATGATATTATCTTTGGATCTACTAGGAAAGAAATGTGTTCATAGTTTGAGAAACTTATGCATGATAAGTTTCAGATGAGTTCTATGGGAGAACTTACATTCTTTTTGGGTTTGCAAGTTAAGCAATCATCTGAAGGCATATTTATTAGTCAAGACAAATATGTTGCAGAGATACTTAGAAAATTTCGATTTGCTGATTCAAAAGTGGCAAGCACACCAATGGACTCTGAGAAGCACCTTCTGAAAGATGAAGATGGAGAGAGTGTGGATGTACACACTTACTAATCTATGATAGGCTCTTTGATGTACCTTACATCATCTAGACCTGATATCATGTTCTCTGTTTTTGTTTGTGCAAGATTTCAAGTAACTCCAAAGGTTTCTCATTTAACTGCAGTCAAGAGAATTTTTAGATATCTCAAAGGTCAACCAAGGTTGGGTATATGGTATTCTAGGGAATCTCCTTTTGACTTGGTAGCATATTCGGATAGTGATTATGCTGGTGCTAGCTTGGACAGAAAGTCAACAACTGGAGGATGTCAAGTCCTTGGGTGTAGACTTGTCTCATGGCAGTGTAAGAAGCAAACAAGTGTGGAAAATTCAACAACTGAAGCTGAATATATAGCTGTTGCAAGTTGCTCTAGTCAAGTTCTATGGCTTCAAAACCAACTTCTTGATTATGGGTACAATTTCTTAAACACTGTTATTCATATTGATAATAGTAGTACAATTTGTATTATTAAAAATCCAGTGCAACATTCTAAAACAAAACACATTGAAATTAGACATCACTTTATAAGAGACTGCAATGAGAAAAAGTTAATTCAAGTTCTTAAAGTTGCTTCAGAACACAACTTTGCAGATCTGCTAACAAAAGCTTTTGATGTTTCAAGGTTTCAGTACTTGGTAGCAAGTATTGGAATGCTTAATCCTTAATGATTTTAAACTTTGTGTTTTTGTAAATAAATTTTTGTTGTTGTTGCTAGTTTCAAAAGTTACTACTGCTATTACAAAAGTTTGTGCTGCTAGTACAAATTTAAAATGTGTTATTCATATAGTTGGTCTTATGATTTTTCTAATGCAAGACAAGTACTTTGTACTTTGTTCTTTTGGTTTTAGACTAACAATTTCAGGTATGAATATGTGAACACAATGGAAATTTCAAGTGAAATGGAAGCAACACAATGCTGATATTGGCTGCTGCCATAATAGGTTTATGATGGACTTAGTTTGGGAATTTAAAACTCCTTAAAACTACTTTCTTGAAACCTAGTTATGATATTTCACATTGAATTGATGATTTAGTTGATCAGATAGTAACTGATGCAACTCACTTTCTATCATTTTATACTTTTAAGTATAATGTGCAAGTCTAAGGACATCTGATAGAAAGAACAGCTAGTAAAAGTGAATCTAACACTTGTGTTAGAGGTAACAATTACTATGAGCTGGAAACCCTGTCAGGAAAACTCTTTGAATGAGTTTATCTGCACACAGGCAGTTATTTATAACTGAAAACATTGGTTCTCACACAACCAGAGGTTGCTTTAAACCGAAATTTTGATTAAGTGTCTGTTATACACTTGATCCCTTCAAAATGGTTGAAAGCAGTATGATTTTTTTAATTCTAAAATCATGAACATACTGCTAAGTCAAATAATTTCTTAAACAAGGATTTTCAAGAGATTCACAAAAACCATCCATTGATGGACCATGAATCAAATGTCCGATGAATCACCTCTCATAGGAGTTAACACACCTAGAAGTGATGAGGGCAGTAACTTAAACTCTTAAGGAATTGATGACTTCATGTACAACATTGTCTGACAACAAGTTCTAAATGATGGATCAGATGATAAGGAAAGATATATTTTGGTACATAGTGAGATCTTCCAAACAAGGGGAGGAAACAAAAGTTATTTGTATCTCAGGGGAGGTAACAGACTCAGGGGAGGAAATAATAGCCCAGAAAAGGAAGATAATCCAATAAAAGGAAGGAGAAGACAAAAGCATACAAGATGATAACATAGAGATTGAAAATGACAAGAGCATTCCAAAGGAGAAAGTTCTATCTTGATCAAATGAAGAAGAGTTTCAATTTCAGTTAACCACGTTTTTTTCATCACATGCAAAGACATGCTGATAGATGATTTCACTTGTTGAAACAAGCATCCAAGATACACAGCATCATTGCCTCTTATAATTCCTCCATCCAAGGAAATTGCACCATCTTTAGGTCAATAATTGAAGACTAAAGATTAGTGTATTGATATTGTTGAAGTCAAAGATCAGAAAGCAGATGAGCTTCTAAGAAAGATATTCAATCTATTAGAACAGAAGAAAGTTCAGATCAAGGGTCTGACTATGAAGTGTTTGAAAGATCTTCACAATCCATAATTTAATTCAGAAACATGTTGAAATGGATTCACATGTTTAGGGGAGGATTGTTGGGAATTAAATGTTCTGAAGATTAAGTTTCAAGAATTATAAGTATTAACAGTTCCAACTGCTGAGAAGAATTCTTTAACAGTTCCAACTGCTGATGTATATCTTAGGACTGCTCAAGTTATAACTAACTGTTCTAACTGGTAGTACAAAGAAGGGACTGCTAGTTGATATTGTTGAGTTGAGACTGCTAGATGGATAAGTATTGAAAAGATATTTGTGTACTAAAGTCAAGAATATACGGTAGATAATATCTTACTCCATGTGCTTAGTTAACAAGTTGTGTACACAGATACATGTTGTATCTTATGTACTGATACACTCAAGATAAGTTAACCAAGTAAGTCGGCTAGACTTTAAGCAATATGTAAAGATCTTCTTGGACTATAAAAGAAGATCTTAGTCAAGTGATATAGGTGTTCAATAGTGTCTAAGTGTGTTATTATTTTAGAAATTTCATAACTGTTAAGACATAGAACAAACACAAATATATCACAAGTTGTAGTAACTTAAGATTCAAGGTCTTTTTAACCCTAGTGATAGTGATCACTCGTATTATTTCTTGAATAATATTGAATCGTTTGGTGATAATCTTTATGTGTTCATTGCTAACTAACAAACATAACAATTCCATTTCCATAACATACACAACCTTCTAAGTGTGATTGAGTAAATTCCGTGCACTTAATCATATTAACACAACATATCATATACACAAAGCTGACAAGGTTTAACCACCTTATAGTGTATCTAGGGTCCTAACAAAGGCCTTGCCATACAAGTAAAGGAGTTGCAGGAAACCAAAATTCGTATGGACGAATTTCTTAAAGATGATGTTAAAGAATGATTGCTCAAAGAAGCTAAGGGCAATACCAAGGTGTATGTCAAGAAGTATTTTCCCAAGGTTGTGTCACAGCGAATAGAAGAGCAAATCGATTCCAACCCTGAAGACAGAGTCAAAAATATCGTGGCTTCGGTGCCTCTTTTCTTCTCAACCCAACCGTCAAATCCTAAGGAATTAACTACTAAAGAACTCCAACGTGAACTCCTGACAAGACTTGTAGGCATCACCTCTCCAACTAAAGAAGAAATAGCCCTCTATGAGGCTATAAATGCCAATCTTGAGAAGGAGTCGTGCAAAGTTACAGCTGATAAGGGTTAACGTCCAAGAGAGGACGAAGAGCAAGATCCAGATACCCAGGCCAAGAAACACAAGGGTGACAGCGGATCTGGTCCACAATTCAAAAAACCCATCGGTCCGTCAACTACAACAGCTACTCAACCACCGAAGGCTTTAGGATCAGGTCCTAAAGAGATTGAGCATCAGTTCGAGCACGTTGCAACTGAAGAAATGGAATTTTAACAAGACTTTGATCAACCTTACTCACCTCCCAAGACCAAGGCTACTTCATCTAGCAGGAAGACTTCCAGAAGATCAAACGTTGTCTCTTGGCTAGATGAAGACACCACACAAGGGAATAAATGGTTTGTTCAGTTAGTAAATGCTCAGACACAGATGGACGAAGACTCAAAAATTGAAGATAACACGTTTGAGTTCACTCAAAGACTCAAAAGTGACCAACGAGTCAAGAAGATGACCAAATGGGAACTTCGTCGCATCAAGAACGATACGTTTTATCTACTCAAGGATAACTGTTGGGTTTAGAGATGCTGCTGCTCAGATTAGATACAACTGCTTATGGTGCTAAATGGAAAATTCACTAAGTGTTATACTACTGCTGGTTATAATGATACTACTGCTAGTGTATTCATAATACTGCTGGAGTTGCTGATAAAGATCAAGAGAATACACTAGGTAGATACTACTGCTAGGCTTAATGATTCTACTGCTAGAGTTAGCTTCTACTGCTTATGTGATAATGATGTATAGTCGGTTAGATATGTATGGAAAGGGTTTTGTGTATATCCTATTTAGTTAGACTTATACTTATCTTGTAAAGGAATCTTTAGTCTATAAAAGGAGGTTCTAGGGTTAGAGTTTAGTACGGATTATTGTTAGAGTCGAATCACTTCAAGGTTGTAAACCCTAATACTTTTGAGTATTCGTATATTAATATACTGAAGTGTTTGTTGAGAATTCTACTGTTCTATTCATTTTTCTTCTTAAAATTAAACATAAGATTCCGCATTGTGTTTAATATTGTTTCAAGATAGTTTCTATACTTGTTGTTTTAGATTTATATCTAAGATAACTAATAAGATCAATTGCTCAACTGGGATCAACAACTGGTATCAGAGCTTGTGATCTAGAAATTGATATCAAGAAGAATATGTCTTAACTTTGATCTGTTCTGTTTAACATATATTGAAGACATAGAATCCGAATCAACACACATGGTGACTGCATCAAAAGTGCCCATGCTCAAGCCTAGAGAGTATGAGCTTTGGAAGATGGGAATACAACAATACATCAAGATGCTTGACTACTCAATGTGAGAAGTCATTATGAATGGTGATACTTTACCAGCAAAAGTTGCTGATGGGACACTTTTACCCATTAAATCTGCTGATGACAAGGCTCAAATAAGGTTGGAGTTCAAGACTCATAGTATTCTCATGATAGGAATACCTAATGAGTATCAGTTGAGCTTTAGTCATATTTAGGATGCTAAGTCTTTAATGGAAGCAATTGAGCCAAGATTTGGTGGGAATGCAGCTACCAAAAAATCAAAGGAAAAATCTTCTGAAACATCAATTTGAGACCTTTGTTGCCTCAAGTTTTGAAAATATTGATGCTACATATGATAGACTTTAGAAGCTTATAAGTCAATTAGCACTTATGAAGGTTACTGTTTCTCAGGAAGATATCAATCTTAAGTTTCTGAGAAGTCTGCCATCTAAATGGAGTATGCACACAGTGGTTTGGAGAAACAAAGATGATTTTGACACAATAAATCTAGATGATTTGTACAACAACCTGAAAGTGTATGAATCTGAAGTTAAAGGGTCATCTAGTTCATCCACTGGTGGACAAAACCTAGCTTTTGTGTCCTCCAACAACAAAAGTTCTGGCAACACTCAGGAAACTCACTCTATTGTTGCTTATGGAGTTTCTACTGCTAGCACTAATGTTTCTCTACTGGTTCTACAAACAGTGATAACATTAGTGATGCTGCTATTTGTACTTACTTGGCTGATCTTACTACCAGTACTCCAGTTATGAATCAAGACTTGGAACAAATTGATCCAGATGATCTTGAAGAAATTGATTTGAAGTGGCAAATAGCTATGTTGACCATGAGGGACAGAAGATTTTTGAAGAAGACAGGATGGGAGCTCAAGTTTAAAGGACAAACCAATTGTTGATATAAATAATGCCTAAACACGTTATTAATATTTTTCGATATCTCTACGTTTTGATAATCACAAAATGTAAAATCATTAAACGGAAAATTATGATGTAAACAAGTATTTAGTTGTTAATATCTATTTTAAAAACTCAATCACTTAAGGTATGAATAAACAAATGCTTAATGCATTATATGATCAAAGGAACATTTTTTTAATCACTAGATTTTTTATAAAATGACCCAAACATTTTATATCTTTTAGAAAATTATTTTTGGTATTAAAGAAAAATGTTTAATCCTTTATAAATTTATGAATTCAAATTTTCAACCAAAAATGGTAAAAAATGTTCCAGAAAAACCTTTCCCACAAAAAGACAAATCTGAGCAACGTTCGGATTTGGGCGGCCCCCTTAATTTTAAAGGGACCGCCCCGCTCCTATAGGTCCTCAGATTTGCCTATAAATACTGATTCATCTCTGGACTTTTTCCTCACCTTTTGCACCCCAAACCTTCTATTCTAAATCTTCTCTAATCCTTGTAAATCCTTTATAAAATCCTTTGATCATATTCTCTTAAGTATTGGTTTCCAAGTGATCCAAGCTTTCATCATCCAAGTGCAAAAGAAGAATACTTCTTCAACATCTAGAGAAGAAGTATTGTAGCTTAATTCATATATTTGTATAATTTTGTAAAGTATTTGATAAGGTGTTTGTGTAGTTGTAATTAGTAGATCAAAGTGTAAGTAAGTAGTTGTGTTGTAAAGAAGTAGTGTAGAAGTTGTGAAGTCGTAGTCTAGAAGTTGTGAAGCCGTCGTGTAGAAGGTGTGAAGCCGCAGTGAAGAAGTCGTGAAGCCGTCATGAAGAAGTTGTGAATAAGTCATGAAGAAGTCGTATAGAAGTTGTAAGATTGGTTCTAGCTACGATTAGAACCCGACATCTAGCTTTGTGTCGTTAAGCCGGTGTAAGCTAAAGTTGTGTAAGGTTTTCTCCGCCATAAGGGAGTTTGTTGACATAGTGAAGAGAACTCTCGAGTAGGTGACTCGGGGAGTGGAGTAGGGCAAGGAAGGTGTCCTTGTAGCCGAACCACTATAAATCCTTGTGTTTTTGTTTGATCTTTCCATCTCTATCTTTCATTTCATTTCATTTACTTTACTTGCATTACTTATTTATATTTGTCAATATTTGTTCATATTGTTTTAGAGTTGAAGTCACACAAGATCGAATCGAAGTTTTTAAAAGTAAACAAAAGTTTTCACAATCAAATTTAAAAGACGTAAAACTATTCAACCCCTCCCCCCCTTCTAGTTTTCCACAATTGGTATCAGAGCCAGGTTAAATAAGATTTTTAAAATAAACTGTATTTTAAAACTTGAAACGATTTATGGAATCTGAAAAATATTTAGAAGGGCAATCTATGCAAAGACCACCACTATTTGAAAGTGATGGATTTTTTTATTGTAAAAATCTATCCGAAACTTATGTGAAATCAAAAGATCTAGATCTTTGGCATGTTATTACTAACGGTGATTTTTTACCTATTCAAAATAATCCGGAAACTAAAAAGGATGAGATAGTACCTTTTGAAAAACAAAATGATGATTTAAAAAGAAAGCTTGCTAAAAATAATGAAGCAAAAATGGTTATTTATAATGCGCTACCACGTAAAGAATACGAAAGAATCTTTATGTGTGAAACCGCAAAAGAAATTTGGAACTCTTACTAATAACTCACCAAGGTAATAGTCAAGTCAAAGATAATAAAATAGATCTTCTTGTTCAACAATATGAACAATTTATGATTCCGGAAGAGGAATCAATTGATAATGCTTTTGGTAGGTTTAAAACTATCATCACAAGTTTAAAAGCACTTGATGAGAGTTTTTCTCGTAAGAATTTTGTTAGGAAATTTCTTAGGGCTCTTCATCCAAAATGGCGAGCTAAAGTTACGGCGATTGAAGAATCGAAGAACTTGTCAACTCTTCAACTTGATGAGTTGATCGGCAACTTGAAAGTCTACGAAGCAATAATAAAGAAAGACTCCGAGATGGTCAAAGCAAAAAGAGAACAAAGTAAGTCAATTGCATTGAAAGCTAGGAAGGAATCTAGTGACGAGGAAAGCTCAACCTCCGAAAGTGATGACGAAGAATATGCCATGGCCGTAAGAGACTTCAAGAAGTTCTTCAAAAGACGAGGAAGATTCGTTAGACAACCACATGACGAAAGAAAGGCACTCCAAAGAAACAAAGACGACAAAGGTAGCAAGAGCGAGAGGAAGTGTTTTAAATGTGGTGATCCAAATCATCTCATCGGAAGATGTCCAATGATGTCAAGAGAGCAAAATCAAAAGGCATTTGTTGGAGGAGCATGGAGTGATAGTCACGAAGACGAGAAAGAAACCACAAAGGAGGAGAAATGTCTTGTGGCTAAGACATCAAGCGAGGTACATTCCGAAACCGAATACTTTAGTGATGAGCATTTATCATTAGATGAAAAAGACCTAGATAGTGAATATAGTAGATTATACAAACTAGGTCAAAAAGTAAT
Source organism: Artemisia tridentata subsp. tridentata (assembly GCA_021014915.2). Taxonomy (NCBI): domain Eukaryota; kingdom Viridiplantae; phylum Streptophyta; class Magnoliopsida; order Asterales; family Asteraceae; genus Artemisia; species Artemisia tridentata. The sequence continues at coordinate 154,807,940 of CP139509.1, forward strand.
AACTAAAAATAAATCACTAAAACATATAAATAACAAATTAGAAAATGAAATATTTGAATTAAAAAATAAACTACATAACTTAGAAAAAGGCAAAGAAATTTTTGCAGAATGTAAAACATGTCAAGAAACTAAAAATGAAAACGAAAAACTTAAGGAATAAATTTGCAAACTTGACAAATTCGAAAATAGTAGTAATTCACTTAGGAAAATAATAAGTGTTCAAAGAATATCAGGAGATAAAACCGGCTTAGGATTTAATTTAGCTGAGGCCTCAACTAGTGAAACTAAAAATGTAAAGTCTGAAAGTGAATCTAGTAAGCAAAAATCCTTAGAGTCAACACCTAAATACATACTTATAAAAGATAGAAAAATACCCATTGCTAGTAATGATGAAATAAAAACTTTTTACAAACCATCTTTAAAAACCAAAGAAGAATCAACTAAACCGAAATTAAGATAAAAAACACCTCCCCTAAGAAGACCAAATAATCCTCACCCTCGGCCTAAAACTCCTCAACCTAGAAGAAATCAAAATCGACAAAACCTCCATAATAATAATAGTTATCCAACGTGGAATTATTCAAATCCACCAATCTTCAATCCTTGGGGAATACTTCCACCTTATATGCATCCTAGTCAATTGCAAACCATGTTTGGTTTAAACAACTTTGGACCAATTAGACAATGGGGACCAAGTGGCTAAATTGTCAACTCATCGGGAAATCGGTATCTATTCTATGATTGACTTCTATAAGTCAATATAAACACTTTGAAGAACTTGAAGACCATTTATTGAAGACTAAAAGGTACGCCTCTCCTTCATGCTCACTACATGTTATATGCCTAGTTTGATGAATTAACAAATTGCATGCCCCCGTTAGTTTAAAATGCCTAGTTTAGATAATACCTATGTGTATGTTAGTATGTAATCCCTTTATACATATATCTAATGTAAATATATATACCTATATTATTATACATAATAAGTAGTCTATATACATATAAATATATATCCTCACATAACCTGGATACGTCATTTGTTGACTATCTAGAACTAAAAGAAATTGTTCGTCCTCATACCTTTTCTTCTCCCTTTGCTCTTTTGGACTTTAACGTTCAACACGAAAATCTTCTATGTCCACTATCATAAAACTCATGGTGATGAAGAGAAGTGAGTTAAGTGGATAAACATAGAAGTAGAATTTAAACCTTCACGCGAAGAAAACTATGGATGAAACAAACTCCCGACGCCATCAGCACTCATCTCCGTCTCTACCTCATCATCTCTCGACACCATTCAACATCCAAATTTCCCATGTAATATACATATATATAAATATACACATTCCCTCTCTTTCCTCAAAATCATTGTCGACTTGACGTCTTGATTATTTTATCCAAAATTCTCAAGATATTTTTTAACGAAATGTTAATAAAATGTGTCAAGTATTCCTTCCTCGTGCATATACAAACCAACGTATTTTTGATATATTATAAATCTATCTATATACATATAAATATTTTGCCGTCAGAAACAAAATTCGAAAAACTCCATTTTTGGTAGGCGGCCCCCTTAAAATTAAAGGGACCGGCTAGTTAACGAGGGCGGCCCCCTTAATGTTTAAGGGGACCAGCCATCTGCTGCTACCAAAAATGATTTTTCTCTTAAAAATTTTGCCAAACACTCCATTTCTCACACACCCTTCCTTTGCTACCTGCTGTGAACGAACTAAACCACCCAAAAACCATCAAAACCACTTACCAAACCACCAATTCAGGCTAAATTCGCAAGGGGAAAACACTTAAATCTCGATTAGCAACATATATTGTAAGTTTTCCAAAACACATTTCATCTAATTTCATCAAATTTCGAGTCTAATCACAATTAGATATTTTAGTTAAGATTTTTTAAATTCGAACTTATGTTGAAATTAAGTCTAGGATAATCATTGCCAAATGCTTCTCATAGGATTAGAGTACTTAATTAACCTAGAATCTAAGTAATCTAAAACCCTCATGCCAAAATTTTGAAAAACCAAACACTCTCATTCAAAATTTGTTATACATTGTTGAATTATGCCAAAAACACTTATTATAACTAACCACATTATAATATCACAACTTTTAATCCAAAAAATATATTTTTCGAATCATGAAAAATGATTTTATAAACATAAGAGGGTGTTTGGATTTGTAGGTCACGTAAATATCTCAAACACACACTCGTTAATGACTAATAACGCATGTACTACTTATCTAGATTAAGCTACGTATGAAGAGAAATAAGCTAATACGATAACTAAATAAGAGAATACGAAGAGAATAAGAAGAATGGAAGGCTTTCACTTATTCCAATTACACACGAGCAGAGCTTTCGCACATACATGAAAAACCAACATCAAATGAGGCACCCCATGCCTTCTATTTATAGGCAACGATTCTAGGGTAAGCACATGGGGTGATTCTTCTAGAAACTAATTACATTTATATTACTATAAACCGGCCAATGGGCTACTAATAGGCCGAATCATTAATAACAAACAAATATAGCCCTTAACACTTAGCAACATTTAACACAAATGATCGAGACTTGAAATATGAATAAAAACAAGTTCCTAACAATCTCCCCCTAAGTCTCGGTCATCAATGTTGCTCGACGTCTTCTTTGCTTCTTAGGCTTCCAACGTCTTTATAATCTTTGTATCTTTGTTCTTGTTCTAAGATGATATGATGTTGTCTCGATCTGCCAATCTCCAACGTCTTCATGTCTTCTCCATCATGCTCATATGTCTTAGATTTGTTTTTTTCTGCAACACGTTCTCACTTTTCAATCTTAAATGTTGAGGTGCTTGAACTTTTGACTTTACTAAATCATATGTTGAACTTTTGTAGTTACTGAGTCACTGAGAGAACATTTCTTCAAGATATAAGCATGATGGAGTCTTGATGGTCGAACTCCAGCTCCTCAGCAGCAGCAGCAGCAGCAACAGCAAGAACCAACCGGTACTTACAGGCTCAGACTTGAGATCATCAACAACATAGTGTGAAGACTTTCTCAAATCCTAACCCAGACCGTTCTGAACCGGATTCCCCTGAAAGGGATTACACGGACACACCGAAGTGCACCCACGATTCAGTGAGTCGCTGGAGATCACCCCACGACTGTAGACCGTTTGGAGCAAACACTAAGCGTAACCCACAAGGAGTTACCGAAGTGACCTGCTGTCAGAGTTGTTTGATGTTGTTCTGGAAGGATTTCCATTCAATCATTGATAATCACAAATGTGACTTTTCTCATGAATGTTCTCGGCAGATTGCTAAGATCTGCGAAGGACACTTTCCTAAGTTACAACTGATGCTCATGATGTAGAACACCAGAGTAATTCTAAGTGTACCTAAGAGATCTTTTGATGAATCTCATGGCTCTAGACTCAAATAGTGCACATTTGTTTGGTCATCGGAGGCGTGGAGCAGATTGCCTCCTTTTCAATATCAACACTCTCGTAATGAGAGGTCGATAGATTATGAAGGGTTCTCCGTGTGAATGAAACAAATGTCTTTTGAGAGACACTTGAGTGGCTTAGAAGGTTTATTAGTGCGTCACTGGGTCCATGACGTCTTTAGTCTTCAATACCGGTGATGCTCATCAACCAGTAGATTATGAATTAAACCCGGTGTCTGCCCTAAGGTTGAATCAAATGGAGGGCTATTTCTTTTCACCCTTTTTCTTTGCTTTTCTTTTTAATTCTTCAACCCCTTCTTTCTCCGTTCATTCATTTTCTCCTTTTTATATCATACCTAGGACTTTCTAGTTCTAAACTATTGGTATTGTCCTTGGGTAGATCCCTCCGGCTCTGGCGGATCATAGGACGGTTTTCCCTAACCTTAGTCACCTTATAACTCCATGACTATCCTAATGATGCCATAAGACCAAAACCATTGAAAATCTCTCAAAGTGTCGATAATTGTAAAAACATTTTGTTGACACCTTGAGAGTTTGATGATTTACAGAAATACTCCCCCTTAACATGTGCGCATAAGTAATAAATTTTGAAATTTGCACATGCCGGAAAGAGTTGGCACTTTTGAATTGATTGACTTTCAATGAACCTGATCGTTGCGAGACACGCTTACATCACCAGTTAAACTGGCTTGAAATTATTACCCGTCCAGATCAGATTCAAAGATTATCGCTCGAAATCGGTACATTCTACTCAGACACATCCTTTGTGAGACACGCTTACATCACCAGATAAACTGGCTTGAAATTATTACCCGTCCGGGACATGTCCTTTCAACTACTGACTTTCCTATTCGTCAATTCGAGGGTCAATTCTGAATTTGAGCACACGAGATTCCAGCAAAGAGACACCATATTTTAATCATCTTTTACTTCTCCCCCTCAAAAATAGCATACTCATGATGTTTTTGGAAAACGTTTATGATTAAAATATGCTGTTTTTGAGTTTTAGGAAAGAATTTCAAGAACATTTATATTTCTTAGAACAAAGATCAAGTTTTTCAAATACTCCCCCTTAACAAGGGAATACTTGTCCTTATGAGCAGAATGTTTGAAAAACTTTGGAAAACATTCTGGTTTTAATTCTGCTCATAAGTAAGAAGCTTTCGCTCCTTTTTCAGGATTGAGGCACTGAAGCGTACCTCAGGGTCCTTTCTTGAAGGTCCGGGTTGTACACTGTTATGTGTGCACAAGCCGTAGTCATATTACAGTCATATAAGTAAGAATTATGAATGAATAGTGAATATTGAAATCAAATTCTTACAATTAACCGCCTTTGCCAAAAGTGGTGAATTTTGGATCTGTCCTCTGAAACAATCGGATGGCAAATGGAGGACGACCACCAACATAAGTTTCCAACCTCCTCATCTGATCCCTTCGGTAGAGCCTTTCTTCGATCGACCAGATAAAATTCTTGACTTGCCGAAGCTGATGATGATTCCATTTCTTGTGCTTCTTCAATACTTGATCCTGAACTCGTGTAACTAACCCATCTCGAACATTCTTCAGAGTGTCATCACAGAACTTGTGAATCTCTTTGTGTGGCATGAAAGGGTTTGTGTTTGTAGCACTTCTGTAGACGAATCCGAAAACAGGGTCGTTCTTGAGCAAGTACTGAGGCTCTCTGTTGTCAGTAAGAGTAAACATGGGTTCCTTAAGATTTAACTTCTTCTGATAGCTTTCAACTCCAAGTTGAAGATCCTCAACACGTTCTTTGATAACCGTTCTTCTGATGAAGTGACAGATAGCCGTGCTAAATGCATACAGAAGAGTAGGATTAAGATGATTCAGCTTCCCTTGTACTTTCATCAAATACAAATCTTCAATGTCATTGAGATTGAGTTCGGGAAAATCTGCTTCATTGAACGTGTAAAGTAGATCATCTTGTCTACGAACCGTGATCTCAGTAATGAACGTGTAGCCAAGCTTTTGTGATCCCTTGGCATCAAGCACCGCCTTGATACAAAGATCACTGAACACCTTTTCACGAGATGCCATGAGGGCAAGCTTGCACTTGTACCATGATTTACATTTGTCAAACCAGTGGTGAATTCCAAGTTCAGCGTCACGATCATATTTTGCAAGTTTGTTGATGAAGAGTTTAAGGTGTCTAGCTTCTTCCTCAATGGCAGGATTGATGTAGTTCGCAGCAGGAGTGAATGTGATTGAGGTAGCATATTTGACTTTACTAGAAGCCCCATGTACAAGTAGTTCCAGATCTTGATTGAAGAAGAATGCGTATGGGATTCCTGACATTCCATGATATGGTCGGATCACCGGAAGTGGTTTTGTCCAGTCAGTGATGTAAGGACGTTTCTTACTGTCAAGACCACCTTCCCTGAATACATCTGGATTTGTCCAATCGAAGTCTTTGGATAGAGCCCGAGCAATGTTTTCCAGATGATATTCCAACTCAGCGGCATTTGCAGATTTATCTTTTAAAAGGATGAAGGCATCATTTTTTATTCTACGAAGCTCTCTTTTTGTCATCTTCTTAATGTTGAATGCATGTTTGACTTTCTGAGTGTATTCAAACGTGCTATCTTCTATTTTGGAAGCTTCGTCGTTGTTGATCTGGGCCCCTGCAAGATGATCGAACCAGTCGTTTCCTTGTAAATCTTCATCAATATCCAACCATGTTACCACAGCTGGTTCTTCATACGGTTTCTTACTGCTGGAAGGTTTAGACTTAGCTGGTTTTGGAGGTGGTTGGGGTGGATCATCTTGAGGTTGAAACTCAATGTCTTCATCTATGAAATGTTCAAAGTGATGCTCGGTTTCCTTAGGACCAGATTCTTGATGTTTTGGAGGTGGTGAAGAAGTTTTCTGTTCTGTTGGTTCCTGAATTTGAATACCAGACCCACTCCCAGTCTTTTGTTTCTTCTGTGTGAGATTTGGATCTTGGTCCTCATTGTCGTCATCACGAATCCTTTTACCCTTATCAGCAGCAACTTTGCAAGAAACCTTCTCAATATGTGCTTTAATAGAATTTCTGAGACTGATTTCTTCAGGAGAAGGAGATGTCGTATCATGGAATCTGTTGAGAAGTTCAAGTTCGAGTTCTTCAGTGGTGAAGTCTTTGAGTTGCTTGAAGCTAGAATTGGAGATTATTGCTTCTTTGACCTTGACATCAAGTTGAGTATTGACATGTTCGTTAATATTTTTCTGAAGATCAGCAGTGAAGCGTTTGACATAATGTCTTGTCTTACTTTTGATATTATCTTCTATATCAAAAGAAAGAAACTCATCCATGTTCTGCTTTGTTTGCTGCATCTCTTTGACTTGATCAGACAGATCCTTGACAAGATTTTTCATCTCTGACAGTTGTTCTTGCAACTTGCTCTCTCTTCTTGCTTGAGCAAGTTTGGCTGCTTTCTTTATTTGCCTAGATATGGGTGAGAGGACTTCAACTCTTGTGACTTTGGCGATTTTACTGATATGTTTGCCTTTCATGACTGTTCTGATTCTTTCTGCCATTGTTGCTTTGCCTTTGTATGATGGTGACTTTGATGGTGATGGAGTGAGTGAAGGTATAGATGATGATGAATTAGGAGATGCAGAATCCTTGTGAGATGAAGATGAAGGTTTTGGAGATTTCCTCGGTGATACTGTAGGAGTTAGATGCTTGGGAGGTGAATTAGGAGGTGTGATAGGTTTGGGAGAAGGAATGGGAGGAGTCTGATCTCGTGGTTGTTGTTGAGGAGACTTATTAAATGGATCATTCAATGGAGAGATAATGTAGTTATCTGCTTCCTCATCCTCCTTTTGTTTCCTTTCCATTTCTTCCTTCCTTTTCCTTTCTGTTTCAGCAAGTGCCTCCAGCTCATTTGCAGCTTCTATAGCCTTTGATCCAGTAATTTCCTTTTCTTCATCAGAATTTCCCCATTCACCAGTGTCATCATGGTGATGTACCTCCTCTTGATATGGGATGTCATCAAACATTGAATCAGAAATTTCATTTTCTGTGAAGACTATCTTTTCTGACTCAGATTGTGTTTGATTCTCCAAGTCGGGTTGATTAACCGAGCTTGATTGAGGAGGGGGAACCGTAGATGTAGCCATATCGGGTTGATTAACCGTATCTGGCTGAACTGTGGAAGGTTGTGAGACACCGGGTTGATTAAACGGATTAGGGGATAAGACTGGTGCTGGAGTGACTCCTGATCCTCCTGCTCCCTTAGCAATTTCTTCCTTCTTCTTTTCTTCCAATTCCCTCATTATTCTCACTTGTAGATCTGCCCTTCTCTCTTCATCAATCTTCTTTTGTATAATACTTGCCTTGGCTGCATTCTCCATGTCAAGCTTTGTTTGAAACTCAGCTTCTTGCTCATTAAGTATTTCTAATTCTGGTTCAGTATCTTCAGAGGATTCAGAAGATTCATCACGAATACCAATGTCTTCAACTTTTGGTTTTGAAGCAGTCTTTACAATCCTCCTCTTGCTTGGGGGTTGTCTCTTTGAAGCACTTGAGGCACTTCCAGCTTTGCTAGCTCTACTACTTTTGGAACGAGTCTTGGAAGAACCTGTTCCCTCAGTCAGTTTAGTTATGCCGACAAGCTTCTTTTCATAAGCCTGAATGTAATCTTCATAAGCAGGAGTTTCCTTGACCTCATCAGTAAGTAGAACATCAAATAGCTTAAGACCTTGTTTGTGAGTGCTATCCTTTGGGAAGTATACTGATTTGAAATCCGTGTCCATCTTTATCACATGTCTTTCTCTGTCTTCGGGTCGATTAGAAATATCATGATGCTTATCAAGGAGAAGACTGATCAGCAACTTAGTGTAACGGACAAATGGAATTTTAGTCAATGGTTTTCTATGCTGAGCATGCATTTGAAACATAAGATCTTCCCAGATAATAGCAGCAAAATCAAGATCATGTTTGGTAACAATTCCCCAGAAGAGTTGAGCATGAGAAAGTCTTGGATGTTCGTGACCACTGTCTCTTCCAGATACTGATCGAATCAGAATATAGTACATTGCTCTCCAAGGTTGAGGAATGGACTTGGCATTGATATTTGAGATGATGTTGAGTGGAAGATTGGGATCTACATCATATCCAATGCCAATGAGAAAGTTGAGAATGTCTTGTTCAGTGGGTGAAGGCCAGTATTGTCGTGAGGTATCCGGTGGATTAGGTAGAGATAAAGCTTCACGTAGATGTGCTGGTGTGACTTTGACTTGTTTTCTGTCAAGAGTGCATGTGAAGAATTTGTTACTGTCATCCGGTTTGATAGTGCTCCACATCTGATGGATGTATAACTCAGGAATACTATCTGAATCTTCCAAAATACTACGGCATTCATGTCTTTTGAGGATTTCAATAACAATGCGACAACTTGGTTCAGCACACTTGATGTTGTCAAAGACCACTCTTGAATTGTTCTTGCCATACTTAGCCGTGAATCCTTGTGGGAATAACTCAGCTTTGGTGATCAATGGAAGTGGTTGTTGTTGTTGTTGGGAAGACATTGTGGATAATCTGAAACAGCATTAACATGACTGAGCAATCGTTAATCTATGAATTGATCATTTTAATTTGCATAAGAAATCTTCTCTCAAATTTGACAAGACTTAAGGAAATTGAAATTTCTATGGAAATTAGTAATTTCGAAGGCAGATAGTCAAATGCGAGAGACTTTGACAAATGCGAGAGAAATTACCAATTGCGAGAGAAAATACCAATTGCGAGAAAACTTGTCAAATGCGAGAGAAAGTCCAATTGCGAGAAAAATTGTCAAATGCGAGAGAAATTCCAATTGCGAGAAAAATTTTCAAATGCGAGAGAAATTCCAATTGCGAGAAAAATTTTCAAATGCGAGAGAAATTCCATTTGCGAGAAAAGTTTTCAATTGCGAGAGCACTTACCATTCGCGATAGCAACCACCAATTGCGAAAGCAATTGCAAATTCGAGAATATCTTATACAAGAAATTCCGAAACCCTTTTGACGACGATTTTTCACCAAGATTTTGCATTTCATTTTAACACAGATTAATGATTTCACGCTAATTGCAATGGGTTCACATAGCTATTTTTCGCATTTTGTCCAAGTTATAACAATAATTAACCACAAAAATCTCTAGAATCAAACTGCTTGTGCATCGAGTTCTTCATAAACCCTAAATTTCAATTAACAACTAACTGATGTTTCTGGGCTTAATCTGAGGCAACACATGTTCAATTCTTATCATAACAACAACATAACAACTCTTTAATCACATCAAAACCTTCGCATCTGATTTTCCCCAAATTATGAACATAAACCCTAAAATCACGAATAAACATTCATATGAATTTCTGGTACGATTAAGCATGCATTTATATTACACAATCATGTTCTAAGCATAGAAGTACAATCATAATTACTCATAACACATAGGATTGAAAATCCCCAAATCTACGCAAAACCTAGAATTTCGACTAATCATTATACTCAAAATCCACCGTTGGATCTCTAATTCCATGAAAAACCGTATGTTATAATCACTTAATAATCATGAAAAACACTCACAGATTAGTTAAAACTTGAAAGGATGATCTGAATTAATAATGGCCGTCGATTGAGTTGTTGAGTGGAAGTAAATGCGAGAGACAAGAATAGCAGAGAGAGTAAATGAATTGCGTAGTTAAATCAGAGTGCATTTAATTCTTTACTTTTAACTTTTATCCTTTTTCCACAATTAGTCCCTTAACCTCAATATTTAGCACAATTAATCCTAACCAAACGATTTTCAATATTTAGCACTTATGGTCCTCTAATCTTTTGTTGTTACCATCAAAGTCCTAATTAAGCCTTAGGAGATAACATCATAACCAATACAAAACAACAGTGTTACAGAAAACATGCAAGTACATTTTATTTTTTATTTTTTTTATTTATTTTTTTTTTAAAATTTGTGAAATTTTGTGTCTCCCCCTCAACATTTGTTCAGAAATGAATAAAGACAGTTTAATAAGAACAAAATGTTGAATAAGGATTTGTACTTGCACACACACATTTTTTTTTTTTTTAAATAATAATTATGTACAAGATAGTTTGGATGTTTGACTCATTTATTTGTTTTTGAGAAAGTTTGTTAATTCTTGGGGAGTCAAACATCTCATGCCAATTTGGTGAACCAGTTTCACAAAACGATCATGAGGTAAGGCTTTCGTGAAAAGATCCGCCAATTGGTGTTCCGTTCCCACGAAATACAACTCAACGGTACCCTGCTCCACATGCTCCTTGATGAAGTGATATCTGAGAGCGATGTGTTTGGACTTGGAGTGTTGCACTGTGTTGCACGAGATAGCGATAGCACTTTTGGAGTCACAGTACATCGGGATTTTGTTGAATATGTAACCATAATCCATCAGTTGTGATCGCATCCAAATGATTTGAGCACAACAGGCAGACATAGCTACATATTCTGATTCCGTGGATGATAGAGACGTACAATCTTGCTTCTTTGACTGCCAGGACACCAGCTTATCATCTAGGAATTGTACACCACTGGATGTGCTCTTTCTTGTATCAATACATCCCGCATGATCCGCATCTGAAAAAGCAGTTAGTGCAAAACCAGAATCCTTTGGATACCAGATCCCCAAATGAATGGTTCCCTTGATGTATCGAAGGATTCTTTTAACAGCAGATAAATGTCTTTCTGTTGGGTTAGACTGATAGCGTGAACATAGGTATGTGGCAAATACAACATCCGGTCTGCTAGCGGTGAGATACATGAGAGACCCAATTATACTACGATAATTTGTAGGATCAGTGGGCTTCCCATGTATGTCAGCATCTAGCTTCGGGGATGAGGAGGACATAGGGGTGTTATAGGTGTCACTAGTTGTCATGCCATGTTTTTTTAATATCTCTTGTGCATATTTAGACTGACTCAAGAATATACCACGAGGTGATTGGTGAATTTGTAATCCGAGGAAAAATTTTAGTTCACCGATCATGGACATCTCAAAGTTTTGTTTCATAAGTTTTGCAAAAGCGTTTGAGTACTTTTTATGGGTAGACCCAAAAATGATGTCATCCACATAAATTTGTACGATGAGAATGTCCTCCCCGTGTTTTTGTATAAACAGATTCGGGTCCACAGATCCTTTAGTGAAATGATTAGCAAGCAAGAATGCAACAAGTTTATCGTACCATGCCCTCGGGGCTTGTTTAAGGCCGTAGAGAGCTTTCTTAAGCCTGTAAACGTGTTGTGGATGTTCTGGATCGACGAAGCCCTCTGGTTGTGAAACATACACCTCTTCACGAAGTTGTCCGTTCAGGAATGCTGTCTTCATGTCCATTTGGTAAACTGTGATGTTCTTATGAGCCGCGTATGCCAGGAACATTCTCACTGCCTCAAGTCTAGCCACTGGAGCAAAAGATTCCTCGAAGTCAATTCCCTCTTCTTGGCTATACCCTTTAGCAACCAACCGTGACTTGTTACGAATAACCGTTCCTTCTGCATCCAGCTTATTTTTCCAAATACATTTTAAACCCACAACATAAACTCCATCTGGTTTTGCAACGAGTTCCCAGACTTCCAATCTTTTGAACTGATCCAACTCCTCTTGCATTGATTCAATCCAATTGTCGTAAGTCATGGCCTCTTTGATATTTTTGGGTTCAGCTTGACAAACGGTGAGAGCGTATATGCAGGTTTCACCATCTGTGTGGAGTTTCTGTCGTGTCATAACTGGTTTATCTGGATTGCCAATCACATTAACTAACGGATGATCCCTTGTCTATTTATGAGTATATGGGTAGTGTTGAATGTTGTTGTGATGATATGACGGGTCCATATTGCTCGAGGATGATTCTCCGGTATCTGGAATGGTTGGTGGTGGAGCAAATGGATTAAAGAAGGCGTTCCCGTCATATCCTGATGGTGTTGGAACATTGTTAGAAATGGGGGATGAATCTTCAACTGCTGGTAGAGGTGTTTTATCCATTGATGATGATGGTTCAGGTTGTGGTGCATCGTCAGCAACTACTGTAGAGGTAGATGCTGATGGATCGGGTGCTTGATGTGGGAGTTGTTGAGCAGCGGAACTGGTGGAAACATCTGATGCACTAGTAACACGAACGTCATCAAACATTGGTGCAAACAAATCTTCCAGATCCTTCCTGTTGAAAGGTAGGGGTGCAGCTGAAGATTCAGGGAAGTTTAGACGGTTATGTGCGGGTTCTAAGCGGTCTTGCTCAGAAGCCATTTCTGTGAGTTCATAAAAATTAGCGTGTATGGTTTCTTGAATATCCCCAGTCCGACGATTCCAAATTCGATATCCCTTGGAGTTCTCATAGTATCCAACAAATATCCCAATATCTGCTTTAGCTTTAAGTTTACCAAGATCATCTTTATCATTCTTCGGATAACACAATGCTCCAAAGACGTGAAAATAGTTAATGTTTGGTTTTCTTCCTTGTATAAGCTCATATGGTGTTTTGCTGTGTCTTTTGGTGATCATGGCACAGTTCTGAGTATAACAAGCCATATTGACAGCTTCAGCCCAAAGATAATCCGGTAATTGAGCATTGATCAACATTGTTCGAGCTGCTTCCACGAGCGTACGGTTTCATCTTTCAACTACACCATTTTGTTCAGGAGTGCGAGCTATTGAAGTCTGATGAACAATCCCATGTTTCTCAGTGAATTCCCGAATGATTTGATTCTTAAATTCAGTCCCGTTGTCTGTTCTGATGATTCGGACGGTGTTGCGGACTTGAACTTGAATCTTTGTGAGAAACGTGATGAGTATAGAAGAAACTTTATCTTTAGTCCGAAGAAAATAGACCCAAGTCCATCTTGAGTAGTCATCCACTATTACCAGAATATACTTCTTCCCGTTAATACTCTGAACGCGCATCGGACCACACAAATCCATATGAAGCAGTTGTAGGACATGGTCTGTGCTGTGTTCTGTTTTGGGAGGAAAATGAGCACGATGACTTTTCCCTTGTTCACAAGCAGAACACAAGTGATCCTTGGCATATCTGAATTTTGGTAAACCGTCAACTAATTTCTTCTTGGCAAGGTCAGTCATGGTTTTAAAATTGAGATGAGACAATCTTTTGTGCCATAACCAAGCCTTTGTGGGATGAGCCTTGGAGAGTAAACAAATAGGAGTGGAAGCTGTCATGCCTTCAAAGGAGATAGAATAAAGACTGGTTCCGCGTTTCCCTTTCATGAGGTCGTTTCCTTGAAGATCACGAATAAAGCATGTTTTCTCCCTGAATGCTACTTCCAAGTCTCCATCGCAGAATTGTCCCACGGAGAATAAATTATGACCAAGGCCTTCAACATAATACACACGGCTTATTTCGATGTTCCCATTAATGTAATCCCCATAGCCCATAATTGCAGCGAAGTGATCATTCCCGAATCTGACCGTTCCGATAAACTTTGCAACAAAGTTTTGAAAAAGTTTGAGATTGCCGGTCATATGTCGGGAGCACCCGCTATGAACAATCCAAAGGACGATTTGAATCACCTGCATCACAAACATTGGAAACAGGTGGAGAATTGATAACGGTTGGATCCGCTGGGTTAGTTACACAAGAGGTTAGTACTTTAGGTAACCATTTAAAATCAAAAGTGTTCTGTAACCAACGTTGCCAGGTCCAACTAGTCTCTGCCTTTTTCCTAATGTATGCACTAGGTGACTTTGTAGTCTTGGATTTGGGCTTTTCCATTTTCTTCTCAGAAACATCTAGTGGGGGCATTCCTAAAATGGACTTTGCAATGGTGTTAAGCCTAGAGGAAGCGCCACTAGTTCGTTTCTTTCTCTTAGTCAGCAAAGTTTTAGCAACACACTTTGTATGATCACCAGATAGTATGCTATGACGACAAAAAACACAAGTAGCATCAACCAAAACATCTTCATGAATATTTAAAGATTTAGCATCTGTTACATCAATCTTAGAACTAGACTCAGATAAGTGCAATTCTATTCCTGATGTTACATTTGTCTTATTCAAACTACTAGCTAGAACTTCTTCAGACTTAGATAAATCCTGCCTAGGTTTCTTGACTCTATTCTTCCTCTGTTTCTTGTGAGTCTTGGAATGGTTGACCTTAGAGGTGGTTTCTAGTCCTGTGGAAGTACAAGTAGCTGAATTAGTGGGTAGGTCAGATGCTTGGGTATGTTCTTTGTCCACTACATACATCGCTGGGGCAATCTTATGAATGTTTGTTTTGCCTGTGTCTAAAACTCTGATTTTCTTCTTCAAATCAATAATGATGTGTTGGAACTCTTGATTTTGTGAATCTATTTTTCTGTTGAGGCGGACTGTGTCATTTCGGTTTTGAAGAATTTCATCCATTTCCTTTTCATTTTGAAACAGTTTAAGTTTTAAGAAAGCCTTTGTTTCCTTAAAACGTTCAGGAACATGACTATTTTGAAATGATAAAGATCCCATGAGATGTTGAAATTTTAGTTCAAATTCAACGCTTTGTTTTTGACACCAGTCAAGCCTTTTTTGAAGATAAAAAACTTTGTTTTCCACATCAGTATTGATCTGTCGAAGATTCTCATTCTCATGTACCAGATTATCAATCTCCAGATGCAACATCTTAATATCCACAGCATGATCATTCACAATTAAAGCATTACCAGATTCATAGAGCGAATTCATAATCACAGAGACCACGTCATAACACAAGACTTTTTCCAAGATTCGATCATTTTCTTTTTCTAAAAATTTCTTTTGAAGTTTTTGACATTGAACCTTGTCATCTTTAGCTTTGAAAATGGATTTCATAGATGCTACTTCCGTGTATAACTCATCTTCCCATTTTGTTGCACATTTCTTCAGATTTCTGACATGAGGAAGAATTTTCTTTTGAAGAATCTCTTTCTTTTCTTTCTAAACAGGAGAAGGAAAAGACGAGACAGGAATTTGAGAACTGAACTCAATTTCATTCTCCAAACGAGAAATGTCATCCATAAATGTCTGAAAATATCGAAGAACCCGACATTCTTTAGGCATTTGTGGATCAACAAGATCCTCTGTCAAACAATATTTGAATTGTACATCAGTCATGGGAACAGGAGTTGTAGACGACGGAGCATTTATGTTTGTGTATGTTAACGTTTGTTCTGGATGATCCTTAGGAGGGACAAATGATTTGCTCAAATGAGGTCGTGCATTATAATCATAATGTATCTTTGAAAAGTTTGTTTGTGAATTTGATCGACCCTCAATCTTGTTTGCAAGAAAATCAGTTTCTTCATCAACAGAATACATAACAACACGTTGAAAGGTATCATCTAACAGAAATGTTGCATTGTACAACTTAGGATTATCTTTGAGTGCTATGTGTAAATTACGGGGTGTGTCACTTCCAAGTGCGAAACTTACTCCTTTAGGACTCGGTTTCACAACATTTTTTTGAATTTGTGTTACAGAATTGCCCGTTTTATACACAACATTTTGAAAATCTTTGAGTTTGGTTTCCAAATCCAGAATTTGATCAAGATATGAGTCAACACGTTTCCTAGTGGCTTGCTTTTCTTCAAGAAGATCCTTCTGAGATGCAGAAAGCTCAGATTGAGTTTTTAACAACTCAGAATTTAAGGTATCAATTTGTTTTTTAAATTCAAATTGATCCTTTTCTTTTTGAGAGAAAAGCTCAGCTTTGGCAACGGTTAGCTCACGAACTTGACTTTCTAAATTTTGAACTTTTACATATTCTTGTTGGAAAGCCATTTCAAAACCTTTTTCACGTTTATCTTGTTTTAGATATCCGGAAAGTTGTAGTTTGTAGCACTCGTTATCCTTTGTTAACAATGCAATTTTCTCTTTGAGCTTCTGATTGATGTCATTGCATTTTTCTATTTGTGACTGGGTGGTCAATAATAAGGCCTGTAATTCCGAATCTTGATCATCCAAATGATCTTTTTGTTCAAGATGATCACCATTGTCATCATCAATGAGATCATCAAATGAAACAACGGTTTTATCATCATCAAATGATACAACCGTGTTAACTTGATCATCAGATGGTGATGAAAATGAGTCATTTTGAACAAAAGTTTCGTTTGTAGATGAAGATGCAGAAGGTGAAGCAATTTCATGAATAATACATGTAGGATCAGGTACCTGAGAAAGACCATCGGTATCATATACTGGGCCTGACTCGGACATGTTCATTTCGTGCATATTAGCCATAAGCATGACTGCAGCGTTTGCCTCAAGATCTTCCATTTCATCATCTGATTCCACATTAGCCATAAAACTTTGATCATTCTGAGTCATTATTCCGGCAGCTCGTTCATCTTTGAGTGCCATCATAAGAGCCTCTTTGTGATAAGCACTGCCCATTGTTCTTGGCTTCGGACAAGAATTTGCCATGTGACCGTTCCCCCCACAATTGTAGCATGTGATAGACGTATTTGCAATGCCTTTATGAACATTCCCAGCATTCGAATTTCCTCTCTGAACATTCCCCATATTATTTCTGTTTGCCCCTGTAGTATTGAACCTATTTCCTCCTGACTGAACCCGTTGAGTACCATATCCACGATTTCCCGAACCATATCGACCTGAAGACCTGTTCTGAATTTCTAGTCTGCCATCATTAACAACTGCCTGATTTCTGGTATTTGATGATGAACGAAGACGGTTGTTGGATTTGGTGAATTTGCCAAAGGCTTTAGCAATCAATCCAAATGCTTCATTAAGAGAGTTAAAAGCATCCTCTTCTTCATCATAATCTTCATTTGAGTACATCATTGAATCGGTGTTGTTGTATGGAACCATCTGGTTATCAGAGTATTGTTGTGGTGCTTCATAGGAAATGATTTGGTTATGAGGTTGGGGTGGAATGCTTGGTTGAAAAGATGATTGTGCAAATTCCTGTTGTGGTAAAGAGAAGTTAGATTGAGCAACGAGAGCAAGTGAGTTTGGTGTTGGTGCTGGTGTGAGGCCTCCTCGTGCTGCAATTTCTTTATCCACTTCTGATTGATGTTGTCTGAGGTAATCATACATGAGACCATATTTGACATCACCAATTTTCTTTGTCTGTCTTACAAAAGTCGCATATTTCTGCCATTCAGGACCAAGACATCCAAGGAATTTGGAGTTGACAGCAATCTTTGGTAACTTTATATCATGACGATCAAGGTCATTGATAATGTTGGTGAAACGGTGGTAGTAAGATTCAATGGTTTCCCCTGGTTCCATGATGAAGTGAGTGTACTCCATATACAACTTTGACTCAAGATTTTCTTGATTTAACTCTGTTCCTTCCATGAGAAGATGAACATGTTCCCACATATCTTTGGCTGTCTTTTGAGCATCAATACTTCGATAGATAGGATTGGGAATCCCTTGAAGTATGAAAGACATTGCCAATTGATTTGCTTCTTGTTGTAATGTTTGCTCAGTTGTGTAGTTGGCAACCGGAGTGGGAGTGGTTGTTTCTTCTCTCTCTGAAGTTGCTGGAACAACAGTAGCTGGAATAGGATAGGGTCCTTCTTCAATGACTTTCTTGAGGTATTGACCGTGAGGTTTTTTGAGTTCAACGAATCTGAGGAATCTACTAGCCCATTGCACGTAGTTACCCGGAGTTAGCATTGGTGGAGTTTCTTGACTTCCAGCTTCATGACGTGATTGCTGACTACTAATTGCCTCACACATCTTGTTAAACCAATGAGGTTCTCTGGAGTAGGATGGATAATTCTGCAGTTGTTGATTCCGTTGCATGATTTGTTGTGGGGATACTTGTGGTGGAGAGAGAAATTGATGCTGTTGCACGAATGCTTGTTGTTGTTGATACTGAGGAAGAAATTGCTGTTGTTGTGGATGTTGCTGTAGCTGATAGTAGTAATTGAAGTGAGGTGGTTGAGACATTTTGTTGGATCTTTTGATAATTAAGAAGTGTTTTAAGAGTTATGATGTTTGATTTTTAAGTTTACTTAATGTTCTTAGTCCAATTGCAAGAAACACTGTTTGAATTGCGAGAGATTCTGAATTGCGAAAGAGGTTGTCCAATTGCGAAAGACCTGAGTAATTCCGAGAGATTCACCAAATGCGAAAAAGAATTGTAATTGCGAGAAACAATTTCAATTGCGAGAGATCTTAGCAATTGCGAGAGATAACTCTGAATTGCGAAAGATCAAGCAATTTCGAAAGATTTTCAAAATTACAATTTCGATCACGTTCTCAAACTTTTATACAAAAGATGAGAATAATTCCGAGTCGAGGTAGTTTCACAAACTTATACAAGGAAGGAAACACCGAGTACCAAATCCGAAGAAGCTGATGAATTGCGAGAAACCCTCAAACTAGCAATTCCGAGAAACCCTTTTAACCAAATGCGAGAAACCCTTGAATTTTTGCAGACCAATTGCGAGAAACCCTTTTTCTTCGGATTTCAACCCAAAACGTTGTAGAATGATGAAAAACGTAAAACTAATGAATATTAACGATTAACACAACGAATTTGCACCAAAGTTTACAATGTTATCCTAAAAACACGAAGATTTGATGAAAAAGATGAAGCAACGATTTGCAAAAACTCGCGTTTTTCACACTTTGAACGCAACGAACCACAAAACTTACGTAAACCAATTAAACCAAATGAAATAACGATTAGATCTACTCTTAAAACACTAAACTTAACTACCTTTGGCGTATGATACCACTTGTAGGACACGTAAATATCTCAAACACACACTCGTTAATGACTAATAACGCACGTACTACTTATCTAGATTAAGCTACGTATGAAGAGAAATAAGCTAATACGATAACTAAATAAGAGAATACGAAGAGAATAAGAAGAATGGAAGGCTTTCACTTAATCCAATTACACACTAGCAGAGCTTTCGCACATACATGAAAAACCAACATCAAATGAGGCACCCCATGCCTTCTATTTATAGGCAACGATTCTAGGGTAAGCACATGGGGTGATTCTTCTAGAAACTAATTACATTTAAATTACTATAAACCGGCCCATGGGCTACTAATAGGCCGGATCATTAATAACAAACAAATATAGCCCTTAACACTTAGCAACATTTAACACAAATGATCGAGACTTGAAATATGAATAAAAACAAGTTCCTAACAGGATTAAAGTCATAACATCGTCAAGATTAAGTCAAAATTAATTTCACAACTAATGGACATGTTTATAAACATGTAACTAGTCATTTTGAGTCATCAAGATATATAATTCATATGTATATTGAGATATTAGTCTTTATTTTTCTAGAAAAAGGGAACGTTTGGCATAATAAATTAAAAGACATTTTTGAGTCAAAATCTACGTTTTCATCTTTTTAATAAGTTACTTAGCATAAATACTCGTAAGAAATAGCTAGACATACAATCTAATGTTTGTCTAGCCACATTTCATAGAGGCTTATGATGTATAAGGGAGCGTTTGGATGTTTTTGGTTCTTTATCAAAATATCATTACAACTACTCCTTAACATCATAAAATACACTTTAAGCGAGTTAAAAATTAAAAATAAGGAACATTGCAAACTACTTCTTAGGATTAAACTTTTAGAGTCGAAGTATGTTTGCGTTCCACATGAGTAGTATATACGACATATGCATATTTTTTTTAATCTTATTTTCTTGTTGTTATCTTGTTTAGGTGAAAATGCCTAAAGTCACGGTTGGTGATGTTTCCAAAACCAAGGAATATATTCCAAAAGTCTCCGCTACTCCCGGCATATCTCCCGCCATTGCATGTTTCTATCGTCCCATCGAAGATAGAAACATCCATGAAGGGAGAGTTGTCGATCCATCCTTCTATCAATCCGACCATATCGAACGAATGTTCTCCAATGTTCGTCTCGATTGTCTTTTCAAAATCAATGAACCCATCATTCCTCGTTTCATTCTTGACTTCTATAGCCAAGTTACGGTGCAAACCGATGACTATGGGTATATCCTCATCTCTTTCATGATCCAAAACGAATTCATCACTCTCACTCTTGCTTAGTTTGGTCAAATCCTCCAAATTCCCTTCAACGGTCAAGCCGTTTTCTCAAATGAATGGGATCTCTCATCTCTTGAGAAAAATCAGCCTCAGAATAGTCCATACTATTCTGAGATTCCAACTCCTGACGACATTCATCGACTACTCGAGCTAGAACGTGGTACGACTAGCCGAAGAATCAAGTCGAAAAATGTCGACATTCATGCAAACCAAGTCCTTCTCAAAGAACTAAGCCCCGACATGAAGCATTGGGAAGAACTCATTCGCGAGAATACGTTTGGTACCGGCGGACACCGTGACCACCTCACGGCTAGCATCGCTCACATGTTGTATTGTGTTGTTGCGGAAGAACAATACAATTTGGCATATTTCTTTGTCCATCGTATCATCTCCGCCAAAAATACTCCACATGCCAATCTTCCTTATGGTATGTTCCTCACTAGACTTTATCGTTTTGTCATGGAACATTACCCACATCTTGAGAGTGATATCTATCAATTCGTTCGTCCCGTCTTGCGTCCTCTCACTCGTAGCCAACTTCGTCGATCTCGAAGTGACAAGGGCAAATCTCGTCGCCCTAATCTCTTCGCACCTCGTAGTTCCACATCTCATCGGAGAGATGATGATGAGGAGGAAGGCACCTCACATGTTAGTACTCCATCTCCCATGACGTTCGTGGACAATCTCCCGGAACTTAATTATTCCGATTATCAAGTTCCTCTTCCTTCCGAACAAACCGATCAAATTCTATTTGAACGACAAACCTCTTTGCTCAACACTACTCAACAGATGCATCAAGAGGTTCGAAGTGGTTTCAAGTCCATAGGAAAAGCCTTCAGGAAGATTCTCGGGAAGAAGAGATAGAGATGTGGATGTTGGCTTATTTGAACAATAATGTTATTAGACAATATTTTTTTTTGCTATTATATGTTCTTGACAATTATCTTATTAGTTTCTTGTATTTTGAAGTATGTTAGGATTTTAACCATCCTCTTATTAGAACTTTGTTAATATGCCTATATTGCCATGCTTGCTATTTAATGATTATTGACATATATGCTTTATAATATGCTTATATTAGTTTAAATGTATGCATGATTGTTTAATATGTTTATGCTACTATTTAATCATTCTTGGTATACATGGTTCAAATAGAGCTTGCTGCAAACACACCCCAAAAATTGACCCTTTTCTGGAAATTTTTCAATTTTGGTCGCCTGGGAAAACACCAGATGGGCGGCCCCCTTAATTTTGCTAGGCGGTCCCCTTAATTTTAAGGGGGCCGGCCTACAATTAAGGGGACCGGCCATCTGGACAGTGAATTTCACTATTTTCTTTCGCATCTTGTATTACTACTAAACCTCAAAACCTTACCCAAACCAATCATACTTTCATATTATAAATTCCCTCCAAATGATAAACCCTCATTTCATCAATCCTCATCTCCTTCAAACATCAACCTACAACACCATGCTATCACCAAAATCCTCCATCTCCAAGACCTCTAAGAAACAAAAATTGGTCATCATACCACCCAAACAACTTTTCATTGATCTTACTAAAGAAGACAACACCACTCCATCACCACCACCTAAATGCTCATCTCCAAGTGCACCTAATGCACCATCCAAAACACCTTCCACCCATGGTACCTCCTCTTCTTCCATACCTTCAACCTCATCCATCAATGACTACATCAATAAACACCTCTCTTCACCAAAAAAAACACCACCACCAACAACATCACCACCACATCTCACTCAAGAACCTCCATCCACTGAGCTTACCATCTCCCTCTCACCAATCACACCTCTTGATGCTCACTTTTCATCCTCACCAATTCCACCACCTCTCTTTGTTAATCCTATACCTTGGACTCTCCTTGAAGCTCATGGAGATACTTGCCTTTGTTGCATTCATAACCGAACCATCATCTTTGGTCTTCGGGATGAAATGCAATATATGGTCTCATGCATTGAGCACATGTTAACCAACACACCTCCACCACCACCTCCACCATCTTCACCCATTTCACCACCACCTCCTCCATTCTCTTCAAACTAGATAAAATGTTTCAACACCATTAATGTTTTCCACTCTTTTTGGTTGCAAGCTCTATGAGGATCATGTACTCTTGGGATGATTATGTAGTATCATTAATTGTATTATTTGTTGCATGTTGTATGTTTCACCTATGATGTACTCTATTTGGTTGTGTATTTATACACAACATCTTTAATTAATGAATGTCTTTCTTTTATATGCTTGCTTATTTTTTGCTATATATATTCTTGTGCTTCTAATATTTTTCTTGCAAGTATTCCATATCTCATTTCCATTATGCTCTCAAACAAGGGGGAGCACACATCAAGGGGGAGTTCTCGTCCCGACAAATTTCATATCTAAAACTTGTCGGCATAACCTTTTTGATTCTACAAAAAGGGGGAGAAGTAGATATAAACTCACTAAATACTTGTCTAAAAATTAATTTTTCAATTTAATGAGTTTAGATTTTGTAATCATCAAAAAGGGGGAGATTGTTGATATAAATAATGCCTAAACACGTTATTAATATTTTTCGATATCTCTACGTTTTGATAATCACAAAATGTAAAATCATTAAACGGAAAATTATGACGTAAACAAGTATTTAGTTGTTAATATCTATTTTAACAACTCAATCACTTAAGGTATGAATAAACAAATGCTTAATGCATTATATAATCAAATGAACATTTTCTTAATCACTAGATTTTTTATAAAATGACCCAAACATTTTATATCTTTTAGAAAATCATTTTTGGTATTAAATAAAAATGTTTAATCTTTTATAAATTTATGAATTCAAATTTTCAACCAAAAATGGTAAAAAATGTTCCAGAAAAACCTTCCAAAAGACAAATCTGAGCAACGTTCGGATTTGGGCGGCCCCCTTAATTTACTAGGCGGCCCCCTTAATTTTAAGGGGACCGCCCTGCTCCTCTAGGTCCTCAGATTTGCCTATAAATACTGGTTCATCTCTGGACTTTTTCCTCACCTTTTGCACCCCAAACCTTCTGTTCTAAATCTTCTCTAATCCTTGTAAATCCTTTCTAAAATCATTTGATCATATTCTCTTAAGCATTGGTTTCCAAGTGATCCAAGCTTTCATCATCCAAGTGCAAAAGAAGAATACTTCTTCAACATCTAGAGAAGAAGTATTGTAGCTCAATTCATATATTTGTAAAATTGTGTAAAGTATTTGATAAGGTGTTTTTGTAGTTGTAATTAGTAGATCAAAGTGTAAGTAAGTAGTTGTGTTGTAAAGAAGTAGTGTAGAAGTTGTGAAGTCGTAGTCTAGAAGTTTTGAAGCCGTCATGTAGAAGGTGTGAAGCCGTAGTGAAGAAGTCGTGAAGCCGTCGTGAAGAAGTTGTGAATAAGTCGTGAAGAAGTCGTGTAGAAGTTGTGAGATTGGTTCTAGCTCCGATTAGAACCCGACATCTAGCTTTGTGTCGTTAAGCCGGTGTAAGCTAAAGTTGTGTAAGGTTTTCTCCGCCATAAGGGAGTTTGTTGACATAGTGAAGAGAATTCTCGATTAGGTGACTCGAGGAGTTGAGTAGGGCAAGGAAGGTGTCCTTGTAGCCGAACCACTATATATCCTTGTGTTGTGGTTTGATCTTTCCATCTCTATCTTTCATTTCATTTCATTTACTTTACTTGCATTACTTATTTACATTTTTCTATATTTGTTCATATTGTTTAAGAGTTGAAGTCACATAAGATTGAATCAAAGTTTTTAAAAGTAAAAAAAAGTTTTCACAATCAAATTTAAAAGACGTAAAACTATTCAACCCCCCCTTCTAGTTTTCCACACCAATGTGGGGTTTGATAAGTCCAAGATTGAGTGCTACAACTGTAGAAGAAAAGGTCACTTTGCAAGGGAATGTAGAGCACCTAAGAAGAATGAAGAAAGTTCAAGGAAGGTTGCTACTGAAGATACCAAGACTACTACAGCTTTGGTGTCTTGTGATGGACTAGGAGATTTTGATTGGAGTGATCAAGATAAGGAAGGACCCAACTTTGCTTTTATGGCAGAAGAAGGACCCAAACGACACAACTTTGCTCTTATGGCTTATTCATCATCCGGTTCTGATTCAGAGGTATCTAATGAATCTAGTTCATTTAAATCTTGTTTAGATACTGTAGAAGAGCTTAAATCTAGGAATGAGAGTCTTAGAGTTGAAATTGAGAAACTTAAACTAGATAACTTAGGTTATAAAGTTGGATTAAAATCTGTAGAACAAAGGCTTGAATTTCTTAAACAGAATAAGATAGAGTATGTTGATAGGATTCATATACTAGAAGGTTAGATTTTTCTTAAAAACAGTGAGATAAATATACTTAATAAAAGGTTAGAAGAGGCTGAACAAGAAAAAGATGATGCTTTAACTGACAAAGAAAAACATGTAGTTAGGGTTGAGAAACAGCAATTTGCATCTGATCTTGTGCATAAGTCTATTGAGAGTCAGTTAATGAGGAAAGGTAGTGGCATAGGCTATAATGATGTACCTCCTCCAGTTAAGAGTGCCTTTGCACCTCCTAAGAAAGAGTTGTCTTTTATAAGTGAACTTGATAGCACACCTGTAGGTGAATCCAGTGAGTATAATAAAGAAACACCTAAGGTAGAAAAGATGTTTTCTGATGCTCCAATTATTGAAGATTGGATGTCAGATAGTGATGAGGAACAGGTTGAGTCAACACCCAAGATTAAAAAGGAATAAATTCCTAAAACAGTTGAATCAAAGGCTAAACAAGTTGAGTTTATAAAACATGTGTTAGGTAATAGAATCTCTAGAAAAATGGTTGAATATAATGAGGAACCTAGAGAACAACCTAAAAGAAGGTATAACTGGCCTAGAGGAAATCAAAGAAACTGGAACAACCTAATTTCTCATAAGTGAGGTAGTGATTTTCAGTTAGTTAAAAAGGCTTGTTATCAATGTGGTAGTTTTGAGCATTTACAGGAAGATTGTTATTACTACCAAAAACCTGTTTGGAACCAAAACAGAAGGGTGAACCACAAAAGCTTTTCTAAAAGGCCTCACCCTCATGCTAACAAAAACATGGTTCCAAGAGCAGTATTGATGAGATCTGGTGTAACTAGGTCAATTACTACTGCTCCACCACAAAGGCCTTTTCAAAATAATACAGATGTTTCTACTGCTAAGGAAAAAGCAGTTTCTACTGCTGAGCCAAAAGTGATAACAAACACTGTTTTGGGCAACCATTTTTATGCTGTAAAGGCCTCAGCTTGCTGGGTCTGGAAACCAAAAATAAAGGTTTTAGATCATGTTCTCAGACACACAAGTGCATCAATGGATTTAAAGAGATTTGAATATGTTGATACACAAGGCAGATCCAAGTCAGTAATGGCTGGGGTCCCCAAGAGAAACTGATTCTCTTACTTTATGTGCAGGGCAATCTACAAGAGGAATTAAAGGACAAATGCATATTTGATAGTGGATGCTCTGGACATATGACAGGAGACATGTCCAACCTTGAAGATTTTGAAGCTATTGTTGGAGGATATGTTGCCTTTGGGAATGATCCTAAAGGAGGTAAAATCATTGGTAAAGGTACAATAAGAACAGGAAACCTGGAATTTGAAAAAGTGTACTTTGTAAAAGGGCTTAAGTTCAACCTCTTTAGTGTCTCACAAATGTGTGACAAAAAGAATTTTGTTCTTTTTACAGATACTGAATGTCTTGTCTTATCTCCTGATTTTAAGTTGCCTGATGATAAATTTGTGCTACTTAGAGTCCCTAGAACAGACAACATATACAGTGTTGACATAAAGAACATAGTTCCCAAAAGAGCTTTAACTTGCCTATTTGCAAAGGCCACATGTGATGAATCCAAACTTTGGCATAGAAGACTTGGCCATTTAAATTTCAAAACTATTAATAAATTGGTTAAGGGAAACCTTGTAAGAGGTTTACCTTCAAAAGTTTTTGAAAATCCTGAAACCTGTGTTGCTTGTCAAATGGGAAAACAACACAGAGCTTCTTGTAAGTCCAAAGCGGTGAACACTATTTCTGAGCCTTTATATATGTTGCATATAGATTTGTTTGGGCCAACATATGTGAAAAGTTTGAACAAGAAGATGTACTGCCTAGTTGTCACAGATGACTATAGTAGATTCACATGGGTTTTCTTTTTAGCAACTAAGGATGAGACTTCTAGCATTCTTAAGGCATTTATAACAAGAGTAGAAAACCTAGTAAATCATAAAGTTAAAGTGATAAGATGTGACAATGGAACTGAGTTTAAGAATAGTGTTATGAACCAGTTTTGTGTGGAAAAAGGTATTTTAAAATAGTTTAGTGCAGCTAGAACTCCACAACAAAATGGTGTTGCTGAGAGGAGGAATATGACACTTATTGAGGCTGTAAGGACTATGTTGTCTGAATCAAAATTACCAACTACTTTTTGGGCTGAAGCAGTTAATACTGCTTGTTTTGTGCAAATAAGGAGTAAAGTAGTTAAGCCTTATAACAAGACCCCTTATGAGCTGTTACATGGTAGGAAACCTATGATAGATTTCTTAAAACCATTTGGGTGTGCTGTTACTATCTTGAATACCATTGATCACCTAGGAAAATTTGATGAGAAGGCTGATGAAGGATTCTTTGTTGGATACACTACCAATAGTAAGGCTTTTAGGGTATTCAATAAAAGAACTAGGCATGTGGAAGAAAACCTGCATGTTAGGTTTAGTGAAACCACAACTACTGTTGCAGGAAGTGGATCTGACTGGCTGTTTGATATTGATTCACTAACCAAAAGCATGAATTATGAGCCAGTGATTGCAGGTACAACTAATACGTTTGCAGGTACAAAAGATGATTCTAATGCAGGTATACAAACTAAGGTGAATGAATCTGCAAAGGAATTTGTTTTGATTGAAAAATCTAAGCTTGATCCAACTTTCACAGCCAAAGAAAAAGAGGGAAAGAGTTCACAAGATGATGTTGTTCATGCAGTACCAAAAGGAGATACAAAAGGTGGGGATAAACCTTCTGATGCTGGAAAAGTGGTTAATGAAGGACCACAAATTGTTGATGAAGTGCAGAATAATGAATCAGCAAATGTTGAAAACAGAGGAAATAACACTAGTAACAGTAACCATGATTCTACTGCTAACCCAAAAGTTACTATTGCTAAGCCTAGCAGCAATAATCCTGATTCTACTGCTAAACCCAAAGTTACTACTCCTAAGTCTAGTGTTTCTACTGTTGCACCAAAAGTTCCTACTGTTGAGAAAGATGGAAGATCTTTTGATGATG
Organism: Artemisia tridentata subsp. tridentata; assembly: GCA_021014915.2. Classification (NCBI taxonomy): domain Eukaryota; kingdom Viridiplantae; phylum Streptophyta; class Magnoliopsida; order Asterales; family Asteraceae; genus Artemisia; species Artemisia tridentata. The sequence goes on from CP139509.1 coordinate 154,835,736, forward strand.
ATGAGTATCCAGATGATACTAATATACCTGGTTTGCTTAACATCTATGAAGATACTGATGATGAAGCTTTGGATGGGTTTGGTGCAGAGGCTGACTTAACCAATATGGAGAATGCAATTCCTGGCAGTCCTATTCCAACCACCAGAGTTCACAAAAATCATCTAAAAGAGCAGATCATAGGAGATGTTGAGTCTGCTGTTCAAACAAGAAGTAAAACAAAAGGATTGAGAGATTTGTTTAATCAAGGTTTATTTGCTCAATCTCTCCATCAAAGAAATAGCCACAAAGACCTACAAAATTGTATGTTTGCTTGTTTTTTGTCACAAGTGGAACCCAAGAATGCTTATAAAGCATTACAAGATGAAAGTTGGGTGGAAGCTATGCAAGAAGAGTTGTTGCTGTTTAAGCTTCAAGAAGTGGACCATGGTTGATTTTCCTTCTGGGAAAAAGGCAATTGGTACAAAATGGGTCTTTAGATGCAAAAGGGATGAAAGAGGCATTGTGATCAGGAACAAATCAAGATTAGTGTCTCAAGGATACGCTCAAGAAGAAGGAATTGATTATGATGAAGTGTTTGCACCTGTTGCAAGGATAGAAGCTATCAGATTATTTTTGACTTGTGCTTCATATAAGAACTTCACAGTGTATCAAATGGATGTAAAGAGTGCTTTCTTATATGGGAAAATTGATGAAGAAGTTTATGTGTCACAACTACCTGGTTTTGAAGATCCTGATTATCCTAATAGAGTTTACAAGGTGGAGAAAGCATTGTATGGTTTGCATCAAGCTCCTAGAGCTTGGTATGACACCTTATCAAAGTACTTGTTGAACAATGGCTTCAGTAGAGGAAGAATTGGCAAGAATTTGTTTATCAAAAGAGACAAAAAAGGATATCTTATTGGTTCAAGTGTATGTTGATGATATCATTTTTGGGTCAACCAACAAGGTGTTATGTGATGATTTTGAGAAGCTAATGCACAACAGGTTTCAAATGAGTCCTATGTGTGAACTCACATTCTTTTTAGGGCTACAAGTCAAACAAAAGGAAGATGGCATATTTATCAGTCAAGATAAGTATATGATTGATATCTTGAAGAAGTTTGGATTTTTTGATGTGAAGCCTGCTAAGACAACCATGGAATCCAACAAGCCTCTGGTCAAAGATGAAGATGGTGAAGAGGTTGATGTGCATTTATATAGATCAATGATTGGTTCATTGATGTATCTTACAGCTTCCAGGCCAGATATTATGTTTGCTGTGTGTGCATGTGCCAGATTTCAAGTTTCCCCTAAAGTATCACACTTGAATGTTGTGAAGAGAATTTTTAGGTACTTAAGGAGTCAACCTAGGTTGGGCCTTTGGTATCCAAAAGATTCACCTTTTGATCTAGTGGCATACTCAGATAGTGATTATGCTGGAGCATGTTTAGATAGGAAATCAACAACTAGAGGATGTCAATTTCTTGGACATAGGTTGATTTCATGGCAATGCAAGAAACAAACTGTGGTGGCAAATTCTACAACTGAAGCTGAGTATGTGGCTGCTTCAAGTTGCTGTGGTCAAGTGCTTTGGATTCAGAATCAATTACTGGACTATGGGTATAATTTTATGCACACCAAAATTTATATTGATAATAACAGTACAATGTGTATTATTAAAAATCCTGTTTTTCATTCTAAAACAAAACATATTGAGATAAGACATCATTTTATAAGAGGTTGTTTTGAGAAGAAGTTAATTCAAATTGTTAAAATCCATACTAACAATAACGTTGCAGATTTGCTCACAAAATGTTTTGATGTGGGTAGATTTCAATTCTTAATTGCTAGTATTGGAATGATAAATCTTTGGAAACTCTTATCTCTTTGTGTTCTTGTAATGATTTGTAAGGATTTGTACTGTTATTAGGTAATAAGTTGTTTCTGCTATTGCTAGTTCTGCTGCTTACTATGATATGTGTAGCTAAGTTATATTTAGTTCTACTGCTTGTTGCTTATACAACTGCTAATTATAACTATGGATTGTGATTATTGTGGCATATTATTTCTTGTGTTTTTGGACTAATCTTTTGCAGAAAAAGTCAAAGGGGAATAATTGTTTGCAGAGAAAAAGGTGTTTGGAGAGTTCAGCAGATATTCTACTGCTAGTCACAAAGTTTCTGCTGCTAGGCAAAATTTTCTACTGCTAGGATACTACTGCTCGCTTTGCAAGTGTTGGGATTCTACTACTCGTTTTGAAAGTGTAGGGTCGGTAATGTAAATTTGATGCCAATAAAAACCTAATTCGATCCAAACGGCTTAAAAACCTAATTCGATCTCATAATTGGCTTTGTGCGCCCAAAAATCATTCTAATTCAAACCCTAACACACTTTTTAACATCTGATTTAAAAAACCCCCAAAATCAAAACCCTAATTCACAATGTCGACAAGAATCTTTTCTGATAGCCACAATAAAATCGCTTTTCTTCAAAATCCTAAAGAAGCTGATGGATTTGCTGAGGTAATTGATTTCCTTAATGCTACTACAATTAGGTACGCATTAACAGCAAACCCAACTATATTTGTTTCCCACATTGATCAGTTTTGGTCTACTGTTAAGACCATAACTACAAATGGGGAAGAATAGTTAAAGGCTGAGGTAGATGGCCACAAGATAGTCGTTTATGAATCATCTGTAAGAGAAGCTCTTCACTTTGCAGATGATGAGGAAATAACATATCTTGAAAATTCTATCATTTTTGAAGAACTTGAAAACATGGGGTATGAGAAGAAAGTTGAAGGTTTAAAATTTTATAAAGGTCTTCTCTGTCCTCAATGGAAGTTTTTAATTCATACCATCCTACATTGCTTAAGTCCTAAAACTTCAGGTTGGAATGAATTCAGTACAACTCAAGCATCTGCTATGATTTGTCTGGCTAAAGGACAACCTTTTAATTTTTCAAATATGATAATGGATGGTTTGAAAAGAAATGTAAAAGGAAATTATTATATTTATCCAAGATTTTTGCAACTTATTCTGAACCAACAACTTTCAAATCCAAGGGTTCATAAAAGAAAATTTGTTTGACCTGAACTTCAAGAGAAATTATTTTCATACTTGAAAAAGAATGGCAAAGATTTTTCTAGGACAGTGACACCATTATTTCTATATATGTTGTCATTGGCTCAAAATTAGGGTGAAGGTGTAGAAACCATAACTGCTACCCAACACACACCTAATTTGGAACCATCATCCACACAACCAGAAAAGACCCACACCCCTAGGGATTCACAAAATGAGAACACTGAGCTACCTGAGGCTAGTCTTAGGATGGTTGTACTAGATGAGGCTATCACAGGTGTGGTAGGTGACATGTTGGAAGGGGCTACCACTACTGCTGCTAGCTTAGAAGAAGAGCAGGTTAGTGGCAACATAAATAAGACCCTAAGCAAGGCAACATCTAATGTATCTGGTTCTCATGAACCTGGTACAGGTGATGGAAACCCCAGCTAAATGGCTAATATGGGGGGGCTCAGATGATCAAACTAGGTTTGATACTGAGTTTACATCTCATGATTCACCTCTCAGGGAAGGTAAGACATGAAATAGAGGAATTGATGGATCAACATGTACAAAATGACAATTCCAGTGATCCACCTCTCGGGCCAGTTAACACAGGTCGAAGTGGTGAGGATAGTATGGAATTGATTAATGAATTGATGGTAAAACGTAAAAAATTGTCAAGGGCTGTTCTTGGTCTCAAGAAGGAGATTAAGGAGGTTAAAACTTATCAAGGTACTGAAATAAAAAAGTTGAAGCAAAGAGTGAGGTATCTTGAAAGTTTACAGAGATCAAGAACACATAAATTCAAGAGGATGTACAAGGTTGGATCTACTGCCTGGGTGGACTCTTCTGAACCAAGTTTGGGGGAGGATGCTCCCAAACAAGGGAGGAATGAGACCAAGGATTCAGGGGAGGCTGAGGCTACTCATGTTGAAAGTGTTGCTGCAGAGAATGTTGGTGATAGAATGGATATGGAGATGGATAGTGGTGAAAATTCTAGTGAGTTTGTGGTTAAAGACAAAGATGGTAATGAAGTGGTTTTGGAGAAAGGGAAAAAGGAGCCGCTAGTGGATAAATTGAAAACTTTGGATGCTGAGCAGCTTGTGAAAGCTTCTGAAGTGATGGTGGAATCCATTAAAAGCTTGGGTTATGCTGCTGCTCAAGTTCAAGATGGTTCTGCTATTGAAAGTGGTGCAAAAGTAGCTAAGGATGATTCTGCTGCAAGTGCAAAAAAACCTACTGCTGAGGTAAAAAATTCTACTGCTGGTGTTAGAGTTTCTACTCTTGAGACTCAAGTTGATTCTACTGCTGAGATATTGGATGATGATGTTAGTCTGGCTCAAGCAATACTACAACTGAAGTATACAAAATCATCAACACCAAAACCACAACCACAACCACAAAAACCATCAAAACCACCTGTCAAAGGAGTAACAATCAGAGAACATCTTCTCCCAAAAAGAAGGCTGCGTCACAAGAACCACAGTACAAAGGCAAGGGAAAAACAATTTTAATTGAAGAACCTGAACCTGAAATACCAGTGGAGTTTTGGCCAAAAGAAAAGATCATTGAACATGATGCTAAGGTTGCTGTTGAATTGGCTGCTGAGTTTGAATCTGAAAACCAGGAAGTTCTTGAACAACAAAGAAAGCATGCTGAGGATGAAGCAAAGACAAAGGCTTTTCTTGATGCTTGGGATGAGGAGAGGATTAAATGTGATGCAGATGTTGAGCTTTCCAAGTTGGTGAAATAGGAAGATACACAAAGTATAGAAGAAAGAGCTAATTAGTTGAAGAAGTTCAGAGCAGAAAGAAAGAAATAGTATCTTGCTGAGAGAAGAAAAAGGAAATTGCTCAAACCACCAACTGTCAAACAGATAAGAAAATTTCAGGAAAGGTACTTAAAAAACATGAAAGGATACACACTTAAACATCTATCTTGGTACTCTGATGAGACACTTCAAAAGATGTTTGAGAGGGCTAAAAGAGAAATTGATACATTTGTACCTATGAATACTGAGGAAGAGGTACAGAAGACAGGGGTGGAAAAAGAAAATATGGAAAAGAAGGTAGAAGAAAAAGTGAAGGAGGAAGAGAAAGAGAGCTCTAGTATTGGTGTAAAGAGAATTGGAAGAGTTTTGAAAAGTGTTGGAAGGAAAAAGAGTAAATCTAATAAGTCAAAGGCAGTTGAGAAGAGTTCTGAGTCAGAGGATGAGAATGAGGAAAAAGAGAAAACAGAGAAATCAGAACAGTTGAAAAAGGATAATGAAAAGGAAACAGTTGATCTACAACAAATGACTAGAGTTGTAGACAATGATGATGATACATTTGTGGATACTCCTTTGCAATCTAAAGCTTCTATCATTGGATGGAAAGCTGGTTATGATGGAAAAACTCCTTGGTGGGAGATATTCAGAACTGGTGGAAAATCTCAAAGGTTTTTGACATTTTCTCAAATGCTCAGAAACTTTAATAGAGAAGATTTAGAGACTTTGTGGAAATTAATCATGAACAAATATGGAGATTCAAGGCCACAATATGAGTTGGATAGTGTACTCTGGGGAGATTTATAGATTATATTTAAAGTTTATCCTGAAGACTATAAAATGACTCTTTGGAGATTGTATGAATCATGTGGAGTTCACAATATAGTAATGAGGGGAGGAGTTCAAATTTACATGCTGGTGGAAAAGGATTATCCTCTGGCTAAGACTACACTTGATATGATGGTAAATGGAACTATTATACTTCACATTGATCATTGGAGTCAAATGGTTGTTGATCTTCTAAGAAAAATGCAAAGACAACTGTATGGGGCAGATTATAAGAAAAGGACAAAGTGAGTGTTTGGAAGCATCCTCCTGGTGGCTGTTCATGCTAAACAGGAAACTTGATGATTTTGGAGTAAAATATCAAGTTTAGGGGAGGATTGTTGGGTTTAGAGATGCTGCTACTCAGATTAGATACAACTGCTTATGGTGCTAAATGCGAAATTCACTAAGTGTTATACTACTGCTGGTTATAATGATACTACTACTAGTGTATTCATAATACTGATGGAGTTGCTGATAAAGACCAAGAGAATACACTAAGTAGATACTACTGCTAGGCTTAATGATTCTACTGCTAGAGTTAGTTTCTACTGCTTATGTGATAATGATGTATAGTCGGTTAGATATGTATGGAAATGATTTTGTGTATATCCTATTTAGTTAGACTTATACTTATCTTGTAAAGGACTCCTTAGTCTATAAAAGGAGGTTCTAGGGTTAGAGTTTAGTACGGATTATTGTTAGAGTCGGATCACTACAAGGTTGTAAACCCTAATACTTTTGAGTATTCGTATATTAATATATTGAAGAGTTTGTTGAGAATTCTACTGTTCTATTCATTGTTCTTCTTAAGATTAAACATAAGATTCCGCATTGTGTTTAATATTGTTTCAAGACAGTTTCTATACTTGTTGTTTTAAATATATATCTAAGATAACTAATAAGATCAATTGCTCAACTGGGATCAACAATAACTCATCAAGTGCAGCTGAACTCGAGTATCATCTTGAAAACATTGCCCGAGCAATGTCTAGCGAGTTCAGCTGGACTAATCCAGATGTGATAATGGTTGGAAGCACTTCCAGAACTAATCAACCATATATCACTGATTGGACGAAGCCATTGCCAGTGATTCGCGTCTCCGATCAACCCACCATCCCTTACCAATTTTTCTTCAACAACGACCTGGAATTACTCGAACATGGAATTAACTGTCAACCAAAATATGCAACCTCGAAAACTTTGACACCAGCAGCAAGTTACACACAACCTGCCATCAAGAAAACTGCCACTCAACTCTTCATTTCCCAAAAGGTGCAGTATAACCAAGATGCACAGCTAGGCATTTATCACTGGTTCGAGAAGAGGAAGACATGGTACAAGAGTAAACTCACCAAGAAGTCTCATACCTCAGTGAAAAGTGGCCTCAGGATTATTGCTGTTGTGTGTCTAACGGGGGAGAAGAAATATGATTACACCTTCTTGTCCGAAATCAAAGTTAGGAGGCACGACCAGCAGCTCTACACATTCTCTGAAGCGAATTTCCCAGATTTGAATTTGAATGACCTTGAAGATATGTAACTGATCAAAGTTCAAGGGAAGCTGCAACATGTCACACCTGATCTTCAATACACTTTAAGCACTTCCATAATCTACTTCATCAAAAGGAAGATCATCAAAGAACGTGTAGAAGATCTGCAGCTTGGGGTCGAGAGCTATCAGAGGAAATTGAATATAACCGCACCACAGCTATCACTTCCTCAGGTCAACAATGAAGCCCAATACACCATGAAGAAGGAACCAACCTTTGGATTCGTCTACAAGAGCGATCTGACGATTAACTGCTTCATGGCGTATAAGGAAGTTCATAAGTTCTGCGGCCACACGCTAAAGAAGGTTCGTGATGGGTTGGTAATCCAAGTTTGAGATCAGGAGTTGCAAATGACAAAAAGATGGACGGCTGCTCAGCTAAGACAAATCAGTCTGTTTGTGCTGTAGATCGAAAGAACATTGTTTCACAGAGACCAAATGAGACGGCTGGAGAGTTAGGTTGGAGGACGACCATCATTCCTAATCAGGAACTGATGCATGGTTTTGCGACCTTACAACAGGTTTTACCTCTCGAGGGATCTCAATAGGCTTGCAATCCCCACCAGGCAGTATACCTGACCGATGTAGTATAGTGTAGTGGCAAGTACCGGGGGATTGATCGTTCTCTAGGGGAATAGTGTCGTTAGGATTGAAAAACTACTCTAATAGGTCTAAGGGTGAGGGAAGATTCTTTTTGTATTTTTATATTTTTTATAAAAGCAAGTAAAATCTCGGGTTTGAAGGAGTGGGCGGAATTAGTTGCTAGTCAACTAACCCAAATAACTACAATTGCAAATAAAATAAAATAACTGAAAATGAAAAGGTTGTGGAACTTATATGGAGACAAATGTGTTTACTTAGATTTCCTTACTCCCTAACTATCTTTTACCGGTTGATTAGTGTGTATTAATTGCGTGGATGACGGGTGTATTCCTTAATACCAATCGTGGGGTGGCGTATGTACTTCCCCAACTCTACAAGCTCCTACTTCACTCCTATGTCGAGCCGGCTAAGAAGCTCCTAACATGGGATCACTAGAATTCGCTCATGCATTAAATACAACCATAAAAACCTTAGTACGCATTGGTTCATGTTTCTTAAGACGTTCAAGCAAGTTACCGTATAGGAGGTTAGCCAGTTTTCTTAAGCCTAACATCGATAAACAATCATCCAATACAATTAATAACACACCAACAACCAATAATCAATAGTTAGGTTTCATTAGATCTAAGCAAACACAAGATAAATCTAGCCTAGCATGTTAATTAAAAGACAAGAACAAGATATAATCAAACAACACATAGACATATTGAATGATTAATTGATTACTTATCTTCAATTAAACATGGGAGATCCAAGGGTATAAAACCCTTAAAAATGGTAGAAAATTCGTCTTAGGGTTTCTCCTCACAAAGTTGCACACTAATGACTAAAAATTGCAAAACTATATATAGAATTTAGGGGCTGCCGGCGTCACGTTGTAGGAGGTGACGCCGTCACCTCGCCGCGGCTAGGGTTCCCGGATGGTCTTCCTGACGCCGTCCCTCTTTAATCCTCCAAAATCCACTCTGGCGCGTCAAGGGTTGACGCCGTCACAATTGTGCTTGACGCCGTCTCTCTTTAACTTAAACCGTGACGGCCTTGATCACCTTAAAGGGTGACGCCGTCAGACTTCCATTGTAAAACTTTCTGGCGCGTCACGTGTATTTGTCATATCCACCTCTTTTGCCAAGCCGTGACGCCGTCAGGAGCAATCCTTGACGCCGTCACGTGTACTTTTCCAGCAGCTTTGGAGACTTTGTCGTTTTCTTCACTTTTTTGCTCCAAAAACGTCCAAAATGCTTCCTTTTCCAGATTTCTTCTCCAAAGTACCTAAAATGACAAAAGGAACGATTTAGGGCAATATTTGATCAAATAAATACGATTTAGGGCTTAAATGACCCCCTAAAAGCGGTACATCTTTCGCTTCATCAAATACCCTTACACTTGAGATTTGCTTGTCCTCAAGCAAATGCGCTTTTATTCTAATCAAAATACAAGTTAGGGGTCATTTAACGCTAATATAAAAATAATTACAACAAATAGTCGTTCCACTTTAATCATAATAAGCACGGAGATTACAAACTAGCACCTCACAAGTAGTGTTTAGATACTCACATCTCTCAGGTGTCATAAAAGTATATCTCATAAATGAAAATGAATAATATCTCTCACTACCTGTCATAGCAAATAGATTACCATAGGCTTGGGAAAGGATCAAAAACCTCCTCCACTAGGCGTAAGCACCTAAGATAAACTATCGAAGAGGGCTTTTAAACGGGTTATAACGTTAGGTGTGGGGATATGATAAACACGGTTTTGTTGGATAAGGGATATTTTACTGGTGGCGAGTTAAAGATCTTGGTTGATTACAAGTACAATATGGCGTTGCTAAGCCAAGACTCGACTCAATCTTAAGCTAAAAACAAAATAACAAAAACATAAAATGAAACGGGATGGTAGTCCGTATGTTTTTTTCTACTTTTCTTTTTCTAACTTTTTTGTATTTTTCTTGATTTTTTCGATTTTTTTTTTTTTTTTTTTTTTTTTTTTTTTTTTTTTTTTTTTGCATACACTCTTGCCCTACCATCCAAAATAATACATCGTAGGGGTGTTGCATTCTCCTTACACTTGAACTTTTACATAACTTTACAATTAACTATTCTAATGACTCGAATTAAGATAATCGAAACACTTGGAGTACTTTTAAAATATTTAGCACATATGGGGGTAATAATGTTGTTCTTCCCCATTAGTCCATTACACTAGTACTTTACCCATGAGTCCCAATCATCCCAAAACAGTATGTACAAGGATATGACTCGACTTAGCAACCATGTAATCAATTAGATAATTAACTTGGGGTTTAAACAAATGTTGTCACAATAATGCACTAAAAATAAGTGCATACAAGGTAGGCTAAGGCGATTTGGGTGTACATTTAAGTGGGGTGTAAACAAATTCTTCCTTTAAGTAAAATTTTTAAAGTTAGAAACGAAAAGATAGGCTCTGAGGGGTGTACTAGGGGTATCGTGTACTAAAAATGAGTACAACGCAAAGGGTGTGGGAGAATTACTTGACCAATGTAGCCAATGTAATTATAACAAAAACACAGGTGTAAAACAATGGGTTAATCCTAATGCCTCTTATCTTGTAGTAAATCTAACTACACGAATGTAGTCTCACTTGTGGCCTCGGAATGGTCCTAACGCAAGTTCTAGAATCTAAGTGCTACCGGTACACACATCATAGCATAAATGCTTTTCCTACCAATTCTAGGGGCGAACCTCACATATTTGGGGGTGGAAAATTTTTTAGTGGTACGGTTTTGTGCTAGTCATATAACTCCTATCCGTGAGACGCTCATTAAGACCAAAGTTTCACTCCTATATGTTGTAAAAAATTTTAAATTTGGCACTAAAATTGCCTTAACAGGTATTTCTCTCAGTTTTATTACACATCTACCATCAAGCAAACGAAAAATCAAGAGTAATAGTATTCTCTAAAGTATCGTACTTTACCCTCCCCCCCCCCTTACACTTAAGATGAACATTGTCCCCAATGTTCAAATAACAAGATGTAAAAGTAAATAAGGTAAAGGAATGAAAACAAATACTCCCCTGATTCGTTCGATGTGGATAATCCGGTAACATGGTTAAATCCTCCTCCAAGAAAATGAACGTTGAAAGCTTCCCTTACGAAATATAAATCATCTTCTTGTCCAATATAACCTGTTAAACCTGAGAAAAAAAACACAAAAAACCCAAAGCATCAACCTGAACAAAGAAAACTCACAACTAGATGTAATTCCAGACTTAGAAATAAAAACAAAACGATTAAAGATATAATGCTTGTAGAATGAATATTTGCAGATTTCCTGGAGTTTATAAAACTAAAGATTTAACAAAAACTTTATGACTCCGGTAGAAAAACAAAACTTGCAAAATTTCCAGAATTTTACACTTGACGCCGTCAGGTGTTAACCTTGACGCCGTCAGAAGTGACCTGCAGAAATTTTAGTTTCCGGAAAATTTCTGGAAAAACTTATGCCTCACTTCCTGGAAATCCTGCAAAATATTCATTATGACTCGATACAAGCATTTGACTCTAACAATTACTAGTATGCATGCTCATTTAATATTGTTGTGATTCATGTTCAATCTTGTTCTTGTAAACAAATTTGGATTCCCTTACACTTATCTTTTTCAAAATACCTTTATATGTAGTTAAGACGAAGTTAAAAACAAAATAAAGCATTTTCACAATTTACTTTGAAACATGAGCACAAACAATAACAATTAAACTTGCATACAGAAACAAATAAAATCAAACAAACAAACAAACAAACAAATAAAGCTTGGGTTGCCTCCCAAGAAGCGCTTGTTTTTGTTCGAGTCACGAGCCTGACTCTGCCCTTACTTAATGGATAAAGGAGAGGTTTTCCCTACACTTAGGGTTGATAGTAGCGATACACACCGACACGGTATGAGTATGCCACGTGAGGAAAGAGTGGTGGATGAATTATATGTTCAAAGATGTGGGATCCAATCATCATAACCTTACTTAGTTCAATTGGGTCAATGGGTGAATTGAAGTTTTCTCCTAGAAAGGGATCATCTTCTATCAACTTCGAGAGATTCCTAGTTGGGAATCCATCTTGACCTAATAAACCCGGTTTAAACCCATAATGTTTCTTGTGATCAATCATGAATGGGTGATGTAAGTATGTAAGGTCATGGTTCACTCCTATATTAGCTTCCACTCCACATGGCCTAGAGTCTACTACCTTAATCTTAACATTACCCGGACTACATGGTTTGATGGGTGGATCGGGACCTTTTTCAATTCCTAAATTCACATCTAAGGATGGAAGATTAGGTAACGGTTTTGGTTGAGGCTCCGGTTCATCAAAAATAGGAAATCCCCTAGAACTAAGAGTAAGGTTGTGATCACTATAAGCATTCAAACCTATATCCTCTAGTTGTGTTTGGTTTAAAGGTTCTACCTCCATCGGGATTCCTAAAGTCTCTTCTACTTCTTCCGGGTAAGTCACGGGCGGTGTATGTGCCTCAAATGATGGTAGGACTTGTGAGGTACTTAGCGGGCTTATGTTACTAACCTCATCATTCCTTGTGTCAAGATCACCTATATCCTCATCATGGGTTTTGGTAGAATTTAAACCTAACATTTTCCATAATATCTCAAGTGCTTTTCTAGGCATCTCAACTTCTATATCCGAATCATAAGGATCATCCTCAATATTCTGACTGCTATATTCAAATTGCCCAAAAGATTCATCATGTGTTTCTTGAGATTCATCGTCATCGATCATAAAACCTAGGTCTTTTTGATCAATGTGATCATGCTCGGCTAGATCCTCCATCACATCAAGATCACCTAAGTGTTCACCCTGTATTATGGTAGTGCCTAACCATGACATGCAGCTAGGTGGCTCAACTCTACCCTCATCCCCAAACAAACTTGTTTCATGATCCTTGAAATTTGTGGTCAATTGACTTGTATTAATGTTTGTTGGGTTGTCTACTATATAATAATATTGGTCACAATTCTCAATAGCTTCCCATGCTTCCTCAGCACTTAATTCCCTAAGATCCCTGCCGGCAAAATGGTAAATGTCCCTTTGGGCATGTCGGTCGACACGATCGTAAAAGATTTGAGTTAGGGACCATAAATCGAAGTTATGATGAAGGACTTTTTGGAGTAAATATTTAAAACGAGTCCATGCATCATAGAGAGGTTCATCTTTATGTTGTTTAAACATCAAGATGTCATATGGAGTGGGTGAATTACGTGGTTGGTATTATGGTGGATTCGCGTTCTCCATAATGGTGAACGGAAGAGTCAATGGAAATTACGAACAAACACAAAAAGAAATAAGATAGACTAAAGAAGACCTATAAAAAGAAAATAAAAATCTTACTAGAAAGGAATCTAGTAAGTAGACCTAATAAAAAAGAATTTCAACCTAAGCAATAACTACTCCCCGGCAGCGGCGCCAAAAACTTGATGCGTGGTTTTGCGACCTTACAACAGGTTTTACTCTCGAGGGATCTCAAGAGGCTTGCAATCCCCACCAGGCAGTGTACCTGACCGATGTAGTATAGTGTAGTGGCAAGTACCGTGGGATTGATCGTTCTCTAGGGGAATAGTGTCGTTAGGATTGAAAAACTACTCTAATAGGTCTAAGGGTGAGGGAAGATTCTTTTTGTATTTTTATATTTTTTATAAAAGCAAGTAAAATCTCGGGTTTGAAGGAGTGGGCGGAATTAGTTGCTAGTCAACTAACCCAAATAACTACAATTGCAAATAAAATAAAATAACTGAAAATGAAAAGGTTGTGGAACTTATATGGAGAGAAATGTGTTTACTTAGATTTCCTTACTCCCTAACTATCTTTTACCGGTTGATTAGTGTGTATTAATTGCGTAGATGACGGGTGTATTCCTTAATACCAATCGTGGGGTGGCGTACGTACTTCCCCAACTCTACAAGCTCCTACTTCACTCCTATGTCAAGCCGGCTAAGAAGCTACTAACATGGGATCACTAGAATTCGCTCATGCATTAAATACAACCATAAAAACCTTAGTACGCATTGGTTCATGTTTCTTAAGACGTTCAAGCAAGTTAACGTATAGGAGGTTAGCCAGTTTTCTTAAGCCTAACATCGATAAACAATCATCCAATACAATTAATAACACACCAACAACCAATAATCAATAGTTAGGTTTCATTAGATCTAAGCAAACACAAGATAAATCTAGCCTAGCATGTTAATTAAAAGACAAGAACAAGATATAATCAAACAACACATAGACATATTGAATGATTAATTGATTACTTATCTTCAATTAAACATGGGAGATCCAAGGGTATAAAACCCTTAAAAATGGCAGAAAATTCGTCTTAGGGTTTCTCCTCACAAAGTTGCACACTAATGACTAAAAATTGCAAAACTATATTTAGAATTTAGGGGCTGATGGCGTCACGTTGTAGGAGGTGACGCCGTCACCTCGCCGCGGCTAGGGTTCCCGGATGGTCTTCCTGACGCCGTCCCTCTTTAATCCTCCAAAATCCACTCTGGCGCGTCAAGGGTTGACGCCGTCACAATTGTGCTTGACGCCGTCTCTCTTTAACTTAAACCGTGACGGCCTTGATCACCATAAAGGGTGACGCCATCAGACTTCCATTGTAAAACTTTCTGGCGCGTCACGTGTATTTGTCATATCCACCTCTTTTGCCAAGCCGTGACGCCGTAAGGAGCAATCCTTGACGCCGTCACGTGTACTTTTCCAGCAGCTTTGGAGACTTTGTCGTTTTCTTCACTTTTATGCTCCAAAAACGTCCAAAATGCTTCCTTTTCCAGATTTCTTCTCCAAAGTACCTAAAATGACAAAAGGAACGATTTAGGGCAATATTTGATCAAATAAATACGATTTAGGGCTTAAATGACCCCCTAAAAGCGGTACACTTTTCGCTTCATAAGGAACTTCCAAAGACCTGATCCAGTCTTCACTGAATTCAGAAGTTCGGGATGATGTAAGATGATGACGTATAGTCCGCATTCGGGTCACGAACCCGACCAATGGACGCTACCAACACTTAAGCCCATCACGAATGGGCTATCACGATAACGGTTTGGGCTCACGATGGCCCAAACCCGAAGTTATTTATGGTCTAGATATAGGATATCTCTTATTTATGGGATATGTATCAAAACCGACTTAGGCGGATACGCCGAAGGGTAAGGAACACGAGACCAACAAGGATTTCGTGTGTATATATAGAGCATCTCGGCTCTCATTAAAGGTACGATCTACAACCCTAACTCTTCAACTAAACCCTAAAATCAATTACTTACTCTCACGCCGGAGGATAATCGTGGTAGACAATCCCACGATAAGCCTAACGGTGTCTTTTTGTTTTCTTAGTGCGCAGGTCTCAAGCATTAAGATCTAATTGGTACGGAAACAAGGAACGCCCAACTTTTGTATCAACAAGTGGCGCCATCCGTGGGACCAAACACTAAGAACTTACGAAGAACTAGAATGACGAAGCACGGAAACCCAAATCAACGGACTCCGCAAACAATGAAAACGCATGACGACCTACTAGGTAAGAAGCAGCAAACTGATGCAGCCGCTAAGAAGGCCTCTAGGACAACCAGTGCGCCCAAAAGTCTAGGATCGTACTCAGATCTAGCTTTACCGCAGTAGAACCGCCCATAAGGGCTACCCAAGCTACTACCTTCAACCGTATACCTAGCTTTGAGTTGTGCAACCAATGAGGATTGATGCGCAGCAGCCAAGCTTAACTCCTCAACCAACTAGTCCATAGGCACATCTTCAGAGGCCTTTGTCCCAGATTCTTGGCCCCCCTGCGCAATATGACCAGTAGGCGAAGGACTCGCCTTGGGGGGCGATTCCCCAGCGCGCGCAGCATCATCACCAGCAACCTCGACACTGCACGCAGATAACAGAGATACTTTATAATATCATTAAGGAATAACGAAGAGCAGATCTAAAGATACAAGCCTAATTACTTACTTGAAGGAAGGAGTCTCAGTTGTATCCTTCTGCGACGCATTCTCCTCTGATGATGATGATGGCGCACTAGAGATGAGATGGCGCCTTCTTTTGGACGTACCAGCGCCATCATCTCCATCAGCTTTCTTGCGCTTCACTCCTTGGCCAGCGCCTTCTTGCCCACCTTCAGACATGGCAAACTCCCCACTCTCCGACGAATCGGTCTGCGATAGCTCTTCTACATGGATTTGTACCGCAGGAGTGGGAAAACTGGAGTCGCTTCTAAGACAATTGGGGACGTATCCTCTGACTCCTCCTGCACGATTTCCATCGTGCGCCCCGCGGCAGCCTGTAGAACTGGCTCTTCGCCATCTCTCAAAGGGCGCACCCCTACAGTCACTTGTTTTAGCCTCTCCAAGCGAACAACACTTAACAGATCCATCTCTGCGCAACAAACAACAAACAAACACAAAATGAGTTAGATAAGCTACAAAAGGGAAGAACGCTTACAACTAATAAGCAAAGAGGAAGGGAGAGACAAGCACCCACCCCGGCTATTCTCGTAAAAAAAAGTTGGCACCTCCTCCGGACTACCGAAGTAATTGCGACTGATGCCCATGTGCACCAAAAACTCCTCTGGATACGCCTTGATCGGTATGCGATTGGAATTAATTTTCTCCGCATCCTCTGCGCTATACGTTCCGGGGATGGGGCGCTCATCTCTCGGCAATGATTCTTGAGTATAGAACTCAAAAATCCATGGGAAAAATGCACTATCAATCCAAAAGAACTTTTCCCTCCAAACCCTCAGTGCGTCTAACTTCTCCGTATAGCACTGCAGTGGCCCTGCGCGCTTGGAGAAGGACACCCACCCGTTTGACCACGACGTGTGGTAAAACGCGCGGAATAGATGGATTGTGGGTTCAATCGCCAACAGGCGACAATTTACCTCAAAATTGGTTATTTTTGCTACACCTATACAGTGCAGTTGTGAAATATGTAGACGATAATGGTTTAAAATATCGCACAAAAATAGGGAAATAGGCACACGCTGGTTCGCAAATTCGAAGAAGCGTGTATAAACCCCCACTTTCCCTTGCGGGAAGTTCGCTATTGACGCAGTCGCCACCGGAACTTCCGGGTGCAATGCGAGAGGGATGTAATAATCTGAGGTGAACTGACGAAGTTCGTCCGCAGATATATCGAAATTAAAATCGGATAACTGAAGCACCATGGTTAGAATTTAAAGGATTATGAAGCGCACGCGCTATTACCTTAGCTTTCGTTGATTTTTTAATTGCTGTTTGAAGGTTTAACAATGGCGGAAAATGACGTCTTTTACTGTGGTAGCCACAGTGAAACGACGGCTAACCTTTATATAGGGTTACACATATACGTGGATGGATGACACATGTACCCCACTTGCCCTAATCGTGTGGCTGGGAGGCAAAAAGGTAAAGCACTTTTTCACCTAACCCTCACGATTCACGAAGGAGATACGGATGTACTTGGACTAGATTAATTTGCTAATTTTGGCGGGAAACACTTGAAACTTCCCCGCTACGCATCGAGGAATATTTTTGCTACATTTGTTAGTCTAGCATCCGCAGTCGTTACACTACGCATACTAGACTGGGGGGACATGATGACGTATAGTCCGCATTCGGGTCACGAACCCGACCAATGGACGCTACCAACACTTAAGCCCATCACGAATGGGCTATCACGATAACGGTTTGGGCTCACGATGGCCCAAACCCGAAGTTATTTATGGTCTTGATATAGGATATCTCTTATTTATGGGATATGAATCAAAACCGACTTAGGCGGATACGTCGAAGGGTAAGGAACACGAAACCAACAAGGATTTCGTGTGTATATATAGAGCATCTCGGCTCTCATTAAAGGTACGATCTACAACCCTAACTCTTCAACTAAACCCTAAAATCGATTACTTACTCTCACGCCGGAGGATAATCGTGGGAGACAATCCCACGATAAGCCTAACGGTGTCTTTTTGTTTTCTTAGTGCGCAGGTCTCAAGCATTAAGATCTAATTGGTACGGAAACAAGGAACGCCAAACTTTTGTATCAACATAAGAGTTTGGTATATTCTGTGATTAATAATTCTTGCTTATATGATTGTTGATTATGGCTTGTGCACACATCACAGTGCACAACCCGTACTTGTAGTGAAAGGACACTGTGGTACGCCTCAGTGCCACAATCCTCATATAAGGAGCGAAAGCTTCTTATTATTGAGTAGAATTAACCAGAATTTTCGAAGTTTTTCAAAATTCTGCTCAATAGAACAAGTATTCCCTTGTTAAGGGGGAGTATTTGAAAAACAAAATCTTTGTTCTGAAATGCAAAAGTTCTTGAAATTCTTCCCATAAACATCAAAAAAGAATTCTTCCCATAAACATCAAAAAGCAAATTTTAATCAAAAGTTTATCAAAAACAACATGAATCTGCTATTTTTGAGGGGGAGAATAAAGATATGAATAAAATATTGTAATAAAAAGTTGAAATCTCGTATGAGCTCGACTCAGAATTGAACCCTCGAATTGAAAAGTAGGCATGGACTCAGAATTGAAAAGGTTAGGAAAAACCGTCCTATGATTCGCTAGAGCTGGAGGGATCTACCCAAGGACAATACCAATAGATTAGTACTAGAAAAGTCCTAGGTAAGATGAAAAAAGGAGTAAAGAAATGAAAGGGGAAAGAAAGGGTTGAAGAATGAAAAAGAAAAGTAATGAAAAGGGGTGAAAACCAATAAGCACTTTATCGAGTCTAGAGCCACGAGATGCATCAAAGATCTCTTAGGTACACTTAGTATTGATACACTGGTTTTCCAACAAAAGAAACACCATGTTGGGAATTAAACCTAACAGTTAGTACTGTTGGTTATAAGTTAGTACTGCTGAAGATACTGAAGACAATACTGACAGTACTAAGTCATTTAGTACTGCTCACATTAGAAGATTAGTACTGCTTATGTTTTTGTAAACGTGTAAAAGAATAATTATAGAAAGGATTTAGTAGATATCCTTATTGATATAGATTATAGTTATCTTGTACAGGAATCATTGGTCTATAAAAGGATGTCCTAGGTTAGGTTATACGTATCACTTTTTGTTAAGATTCAAGGTTGTAAACCCTAGTACTAGCAAGAGTACTCGTATTATTGATATAATAATATTGAATCATTTTGGTTAAACAATTGTCTCTTGTTCATATACATAAACACTGTTCCATTCATTGATCATACATACAAATAATCTTCTAAGTGTTAACTAGTAAATTCCGCGTGCTAGTTAATATTACTCAAAGTATCTATCTAACACAAGGCGTGTGTTAAGATCCGGTCAAGTGGTATCAGAGACAGGTTCTGGTACTTTGAATTAGAAGATCCAAGATGAAATTTATCTATAAGGAAGATGGACATGGAGACAACAACCCAAACCAATGTTGCTGCAAAATTGCCAATTCTCAAGCCTAATGAATTCGATATGTGGAGGTTGAGAATAGAGCAATTCTTCTAGGTGCAAGACTAAGCACTCTGGGAGATCATAGAAGATGGGAACACATTCAAGCCTACAACCACTACAACTATAGTTGAAGGTAGGACTGAAACAAAAGTGCAGACAAAGCCTATGACTACTGAAGAGAAGGCCCAGTACAAGAATGATGTTAAGGCAAGAAGCATGCTGCTTATGACCATTCCTAATGATCAATTATTGAACTTCAGTAAGTTCAAGTGTGCCAAGACTTTGTTTGAAGCTATTGTTGCCAAATATGGTGAGAATGAAGCCACCAAGAAAACTCAGAAGACATTACTCAGGCAACAATTTGAGAACTTCTCAGCTACAAGCAATGAATCACTCGATCATATGTTCAACAGGCTACAGAAACTAGTGAGTCAGCTTGCTATTCTTGGAATTGAGATGCCTCAGGAAGATCTCAAATCTAAATTCTTAAGAAGTCTACCATCAGAATGAGCTATGCATGTGGTTGAGTGGAAGAACAAGCCTGATATAGATTCCATGAGCTTAATGGATCTATATAGCAACTTCAAAATAGTGGAGCAAGATGTGAAGAAGGTTGCTGGAACAAGTTCAAGCTTAGGGAATTTGGCCCTTGTATCAACTCCCAGTACCTCAAGTTCAGAGGAAGAAGTTCAAGTTGCTGGAGCAGTTGGTACTGCTAGTCCAAATATTGGTACTGCTAGTACTTCAAGCAGTACTAATGGACTCTTGGATAAGAATACTTATTGTGATTTCGTGACTACTCAGCACAATGGAAGTATGTTGTCTCATGGAGACCTTCAAAAGATTGACGAAGATGACATTGAAGAGATGGACATCAAGTGGCAGCTCTCTCTTCTTAGCATGAGGGCTAAGAGATTTTTGAAGAAAATAGGCAAAAAGATAATGATAAACAGTAATGATG
This sequence comes from Artemisia tridentata subsp. tridentata, assembly GCA_021014915.2. NCBI lineage: Eukaryota > Viridiplantae > Streptophyta > Magnoliopsida > Asterales > Asteraceae > Artemisia > Artemisia tridentata. Next base: position 154,855,957 of record CP139509.1, read on the forward strand.
TTGCTGGGTATGACAAGTCAAAAGTTGAGTGCTATAATTGCCATAAGAAGGGTCATTATTCAAGAGAGTGCAGAATGCCAAGACAACAAGATGGCAAGAACAAAGGCTTTGGAAGCAAGACCAGAGAAGTGGAGGTTACAGACTCAAGCTCAAAGGCTATGGTTGCCATTGATGGCTTAGGGTTCGACTGGAGCTACATTGCAGAAGAGGAAGCAGAAGCATCTACAGAGATTGCTCTTATGGCTTTCTCAGATTCTGAGGTACAAGTTTCTAAGTGTTCTAAATCATGTGATGCTTTAAAAGAATTAGAAACTCTTAGGAAACACTATAATGAATAGAGAATAGAGTTAAACCAGACTTGTCATAATCTAGCAAATCATAAAAGGGCTTTAGCTGTGTTAGAAGAACAAATTGTTCATTATAAAGGTAATGAGTCTAAGTTTGGTGATGATATTATTATACTTAAGAGAGACATAATGTTTAGAGATGATGAAATTAGTGTGTTAAAACATGAGTTGGAAAAGTTGAAACAGGCTAAAGAAAACATTCAAATGAGTGTAGACACATTAGAGTATGCATCTAAGGGTGTCAGTAAGATAATTGAATGTCAAATCCTCAACAAAGCCAAGTCAGGCCTAGGGTATAAGTCTGTTCCACCTCCTTATAGAGGAATTCCTACTCCCCCAAGCATAAACTTAGAACATAAAGGTTTAGAGGAATTTCAACTAACCAAAATGGAATATGGTCCAAAACCTAAGGAGAATGTGGTTGTAGACATGCTTGTAGAAGTAAGCTTTGAGAGTGCAAGTGATAAATCACTCTCTGAGGACAAGGTGTCCTCTGATAGGTCCTCAAGTAGGGAATCAGATGCTCCAACCATAGAAGCTTGGACTTCTAATGATGATGAGGATGATCAGGTTAAGGCTAAACCTGATAGTGCTAAGATAGGAGGAACAAGGGTTCCTAAGGTGGTCAAAACTGAGACTGTTAGGCCTAAAACTAATGCTAAACCATTTAGACCAACAGTTAGGTATGCTAAATATAGAACCACAAACAAGCCCAGAGGTAACCAAATGAATTGGAACAACCTCAAGTCTCACAAACTAGGTGATGACTTTGTTTGCTATAGGAAATCTTGTTTCACATGTCGTAGCTTTGACCATCTTGCTGCTTATTGCAACAATAGGGTAACTAGGTATGAAAGTCCTAGGGTGAACTTAGTAAGACCTCCCATTCACCCTACAAATGCTAGAATGATACCTAGATCAGTTCTTTTAAGGTCTGGACCAAGAGCAGTTCATATTGCTAGACCAGAAATTCATACTGCTAGACCAAATCAGAACTTTTACCCAAGACCAACAGTTCAAGGTATAAAAACAACTTTTTAATCAGCACCAACAACTGTTAAAAGGCCCTTTAATAACAAAGTAGTGTTAAACAAACAAGTTTGGAAACCAAGAGTGCAAACCACAAAGCCAGCAGTTCATACTACTAGCCTAATAGTTAGTACTGGTCACCTTAATCATACTGCTAAGGGAAATATGGGTAATAGTGTTAATGCATAAGCATCATGAATTTGGAGACCTATCAAACCTAATGGTACTTCAATTATTTTAAAGAGAATGAATTATGTTGATGCTAGAGGCAAACCTAAGTTTGTGATGGCTTGGGGTGCAATGTTAGTCATATGCTTATATTGTTGTGAGACAAGTGCTTTGCACTTTGTTTCTTTGTTTTTGGACTAACACTTGCAGGTATGAATGATAAGCACCAAGGAATTACAAGTGCTTTCTGTTTTAGACTAAATGGTGTTTTGGAGCTCTTAGTGTGTGATCTTTGCACACAACAAATGGTTATCGGTTCACCATGTCTAACCCACATAAGAACCAACTAGTCCAGAGCAAATGGTTTATGGTAAAGACTAATCAAATCCGTTTATGGTTGATAATTTACCAAAAATTGTGTGGTTATCAACTCACCATATCTAATAGTGAAGAGTTGGCTAGTCCAAAGCAAACGACTATTGGTAAAGACATATCAAATCCGTTGGTAGCTGATAGTTTGCTAAAAACTATATGTGAGTTATAATGTTTCAAATTCATATAAGTTAATACTGTCTTTGAAAATTTTTGATAATGGTTTGTACTGCTAGTGCAAAGTTTGTACTGCTGAACTAGCCATTGGTATTGTTGTGTCAGTAATTAATTTTTGTTTAGAAACTAGCCGTTGGAAGTTCGTTGCAATTTTTACTGATTAAATTACGGTTTTTAAGGGATCCTCTTCTAGATATTTTAACTTTTATTCTATTATAATCTTATCCTAAAATAAAAAGTTAAAATATTCTTTAAGTCGGTCAATAGAAACCCTAACTCTCTCAATAATATCTCATCTCACTTTCATCTTCTGCTTTCTAACCTAAATTTTCACTATTCACTACAGTCAAATCAAATTTTTAATGAGAATATTATGGCTAATTTGGAATTTATCAAGACGCACAACCAGGTTGCTTATTTGGAGAAAACAGAGGACGGGGATGGACCAAAATTTTATGAGATTGTGGACTTCTTGAACGCGTCTCATATTAGGTATGCTTTAACTGTTTCCCCTACTCTTATTGTCTCTCATATCACACAGTTTTGGCAAACTACCATTGTCAAAATTAGTGAAGAGGAAGACATAGAAATTCACTCCAAAGTGGATGGCATATCTTTTGTTGTTACCGAATCTACACTTAGGAGACATCTTAAGTTGCAAGATTCAGATGGCATCAACAATATGCTAAACACTAAAATTTGGCAAGAAATTGCTAGAATGGGGTATGATACATCCAATCAAAAACTCACTTTTCAAAAGGGATGTTTCTCCCCACAATGGAGATTTTTGATCCATACTCTCTTACATTGTTTAAGTCCCAAAAGAACATCATGGGAGCAATTCAGTAGCAATATTGCTATTGCTCTCATATGTCTGTCCACAAACAAGGTTTTCAATTTTTCAAAATTCATATTTGAGAGTATGGTTGCAAATGTGAAAAGTAAAACAAAATTTCTTATGTATCCAAGATTTGTTCAATGCTTTTTGAATAAGAAAAAGAATTTACTTAAGCAACATAAAGAAATTTTTCCTACTCCTAGCCTGCAACAAAAGGTTTTTCAAAACATGGCTATGAGAAGTAGATTGTTTAATGGGGTAGTAATAACTCTCTTTCCAGAAATGTTACAACTTCATCAGGATGAAGGGTCAGTACTCCCAACTGATCACCAACACATATCCATTGAGGTACCTAAACTAACTTTTACACCCCCAGTCACCACAACTTATCAAAGAAGAACCAGAAAGGAGACTATGGTAGCTCAGCCTAGTCCTCCTACTCCATCCTTTGAATCAGATGAGCCTCTTGATTCAGGTGTACATCCTAGTCCATCTAGGGGAGAAACTGAGTCAATGCCCCTTGATTCACCTCTCCTAGCAGGTAACACAGCTAGAAGTGATGAGGGCAGTAATAAACTTAATGAATTGACAGATCTTTGTGCCAAGTTATCTGAAAAGGTGGAAAATTTCAAAGCAGATCTCAAAAGTCACAAAAACAATTTTGCCAAAGTCTACACCAAGCTGACACTCAGGGTAAAAAGTTTGGAAGATCAACTTAAGAGGAAAACAACTAAGGTGGTGATAGATGATGATTCTTCAGATGACAACTCAGATGATGGTGATGATTCTCCCAAACAGGGGAGGAAATCAAGAAAATTTTAGAAAGAAAAAGAAAAGGGATCAGAGTATGATACTCAGGGGAGGAATGAAGAAGGTACAAGTGGAAAAGGTACTGACGGTGATGATACTGATATGGGTGAGAAAGAGAAAGAACAAGGTACTGCTGAGATGGTTGAAGAAGCAGTACAAACTGTTGAAGGTGAAAAAGCAGTACAAACTGCTGAGTTAGAAGAAGAAGGAGTTCAAACTGCTAAGGAAAAAGGGAAAGGAATTTTAGTTGAAGAAGATGAGCCACAGAAGAAATTTAAGTTTAAGACACAAGCTCAAATAGATTATGATGCAGAAGTGGCAAAGAAGCTTCTTGAAGATGTAGAAGCAAAGGAACAAACTCGAATAGAGTTAGATGCAGAATTAGCAAAGAAAATGTCTGAAGAAGATGTGATTGATTTTATGGAAGCAAAAAGGGTAGAAAAGATGGCTTCAGATGCTCAGATGGATCAAGAACATTTTGAATAACAACTAGCATATTTGATAGCTACAGATCCTATTGTGAAAGTACAAGCAGTTCAACTTGTTAAAGATGAGAATTTAAGTGCAGAAGAAAAGTCAGAGAATCTCACAAGTTTTATTTTATCAAAGAATAAGGAAGTTGCTTGGAGTGATCTTATGCAGAAGATCAGAGATAGTAAGAAGAAAGGTTATAAGAGGAAGATACCTTCTAAGAAAGAGCAGATAAACTTTATGAAAATGTATCTGAGAAATCAAGCAAATTGGAAGGCATATCAGCTGAAAGGGAAATCAGATGAAGAGATTGAGTTTTTGTACTACAATGCATATAGAAGAGCTCATATGAAATTTCCTTTAGACTCAGAGGAAAGATCTTCTAAAATACTTAAGACTGCTGAGACAACTAAGGAAGTGGAAGAACATAGAGAGAAAATTGAATTGGCACCAGAACAGATGAGCATGATGATTGTCACAATTCCAGAAATTCTTTATGTCACAGTTACAGAGATAAATTTGCTAAAGCTTGGAAAGTTACCTGAGTTGGTGGTGAAATAGCTGTATACAAGAATTTTGAGAATTTGCTCAGAGCATGTGACAGAGAAGATTTAGATACATTATGGAAATTGGTTCAGGAGAAGCTCAAGACCAAGTATAGAACTGATGTGAAAGAACAAGAGCTATGGGTTGAATTTAAAAGATTGTATGAACCAGATCCTTCTGATGTATATTGGAATTTTCCTTACTATGATCTGAATGTTTCATGGGAATTCTTCAGTATGTGTATTGAGCATCATTTTTCAACACAAGGTGGAGTTGATATATTCATGTTAGGTGAATTAGAGTATCCACTAAGTTATGAAGTGTTAGCAGTGATGATTTCTACAAGACTGAGATGTGATGAGAATATTGAAGTTGTTCAAAATCTGATACAGAAGATATTTGATCAGTATGAAAGGATGAGGAAGAATAGAAGATGAAATGTTTGGAAGAATCCTCCGATCATAGAGGTAAAGTTTAATTAGAAGAAACTTAGTGATTTGGAAATAAATCATAAGTTTAGGGAAGGATTGTTGGGAACTAAACTAACAGTTAGTACTGTTGGTTATAAGTTAGTACTGCTGAAGATACTGAAGACAATACTGACAGTACTAAGTCATTTAGTACTGCTCACATTAGAATATTAGTACTCCTTATGTTTTCGTAAACGTGTAAAAAAGGATAATTATAGAAAGGATTTAGTAGATATCCTTATTGATATAGATTATAGTTATCTTGTACAGGAATCCTTGGTCTATAAAAGGATGTCCTAGGTTAGGTTATACGTATCACTATTTGTTAAGATTCAAGGTTGTAAACCCTAGTACTAGGAAGAGTGCTCGTATTATTGATATAATAATATTGAATCATTTTGGTTAAACAATTGTCTCTTTTTCATATACATAAACACTATTCCATTCATTGATCATACATAGAAATAATCTTCTAAGTGTTAACTAGTAAATTCCGCGTGCTAGTTAATATTACTCAAAGTATCTATCTAACACAAGGCGTGTGTTAAGATCCAATCAAGGACATGTTAAGAATCGTTTAGCTCGAGATTGGTTAGATCTCATCTAGGATAACAATAACAAAACAACAATATGCAGCGGAATAAACATGAACAATTGTTATTGTATAAAGGTTTTCTCGTCATCATCTCTACCAACTAACATACAAATCACGAACCCTAGGCGTCTACACTAAGACTTGATGCCTAGTTACACACACACACCTTTTCCTAGAGTTACATCTCTAACTCCTGTACATAAAACAATAGACGCCCCATCTTTTTATAAACTAGAGATTAGGGTTACAAAGACTTTAGAATAATAAAATTTAGGTCCTCTATCTTTGTCTTCATAAGTCTACTCCATCTTTCATCTTTTGTTAATATCAACTCAAATTATAATTCCCAACAATCTTCCCCTAGTTGATATGACAAAACAAACATATGAAAGATGTTGTCTTCCCCTTAATTCATGCATATCATCAAGGATCTTCAAGATGCAATCTTCAATATCGTCTTCTTCCCCTTTTTGTCATCATCAAATAGGGGACAAAAGTTGTAGCAACCTTGATCTTCACAACCACAAATCAATATTACACGTCCAAACCATCTTTCCAATGTCTCAAATTACCCACAATTAAGTTTTCCGCACTAAAAATGAACTTGAAACAGTAGAAATCAAAACCAACAGTAGTAATACCAACTAACAGTAGAAAAACCTTCACCTTGATGTAGCATAACCTCGATGTATTGAAGAAGAAAACTAACTATTACCAATTCGATGCTGAAGTAGAATAAACCAACCTTGTGTCATATATCTTGTACTAAAAATGACTTCGAACGTATACTTAACGTATAATATGCGCTTCCCCTATGTGTGTGCCCAATCTTCAATCAACAACCAATAATATGCGCTTCCCCTCACTTCTTTAATCGCATGCGAACACTGTCTCGATGTAGACTTGGCATGAAACATAACAAATAAATAATGTTATCCATGTAAAGAATAATCAAGCAATCGAGAGCCATGCATACCAAGTCATCTCATGCAAACCTTGGACAATAATATAAGTTGTGCACTGTCCATGATATAGCAATTTGTATCAAAAATTACACCGACCCATGATCTAGTTTAACCTTAAAAATCACCTATGCATGAGCATGAAATAATCAATCATGCTACAACTGTGCCACATCACATAATATAGTGTCGACCAAATAAATTAATCTTCCACTGACAATGATATCCACCCAAGATCATGAAAGCCACCAAGCATAAAGTAATATCAACAAATCATAGCAGTACGAGGTATATTAGTCACTGGCCCATCATGAAGAATATAAGCAATCATCACAGCATGCATTTATAACGAGCTCTAAAACTATTTTCGATCCACCAAACAAATGAGTAACATTCTTGTTTGACCAATACTCTCGACCTCAACACACATGAGCAGTACAAAGAGAAAACCGATAGCAGTACTAACATGGGTCGATAGCAGTACAAACTGCTATACTTGGCAGTACTAATATGTTGCGAGCAGTACTAAAAATTATGAACATCCAAACCTGTTTGTAACTGTTCCATAAACCTTTCTTGAATCACAAGTAGCTTTACTCTAATAATCGCGTATCATCAGTACCTTTACGTCACTAACAACCTTGGCAATATTTTTCTTTATTAGGGCTTTCATACGACTTCATTAAATACCAAAGAAACCCTAAATCTCATTAAACTTCTTTGAGTGATTCACAACAACAACATCTCATTGTAATAACCAGATCGATTAAAGAACAAACCCTAAATAGCAATCGATTTAAACACCCTCCAAAGCTGTTTATCTTTGATAATAATATTAGGGCATGAATGTAAAGCATGATAATAACCCAATATCAACTTCTATTATGAATTAAATTAGTAGAATAAAGAAGTCATAAACATCGAAGCACAAAACCTGAAAAATTGAATTTTTGAACACCATTCTGCAGCAGATTTCGATGAACCATAACTTTCACTCCAGATCTCAGATTAACGATCCCTCCAAAAAAAATCTTCCTTGATATATGAATAAACTCTAGTAAAAATTTCAGCACGATCCAACGGATAACGAAAAAGTTATCGCCGTTTGAAAACTGACCTGTAGAAAGATACGAAATTTTTTCCATATTCAAATTTTCTTCTTTTCTTCGAAAAACCTTATATATCCTAGATCACGAGCCCCTTGGCTCTGATACTACATGTTAAGAATCGTTCAGCTCGAGATTGGTTAGATCTCATTTAGGATAACAATAACAAAACAACAATATGCAGCGGAATAAACATGAACAATTGTTATTGTATCTAGGTTTTCTCGTCATCATCTCTACCAACTAACATACAAATCACGAACCCTAGGTATCTACACTAAGACTCAACGCCTAGTTACACACACACACCTTTTCCTGGAGTTACATCTCTAACTCCTGTACTTAAAACAATAGACGCCCCATCTCTTTATAAACTAGAGATTAGGGTTACAAAGACTTTAGAATAATACAATTTAGGTCCTCTATCTTTGTCTTCATAAGTCTCCTCCATCTTTCATATTTTGTCAATATCAACTCAAATTATAATTCCCAACACACCAGTTGTAAATTATAAGAGTGTCCTTCGCAGATCTTAGCAATCTGCCGAGAACATTCATGAGAGAATTCATAAACTATGATTCTCAGTGATTGAATGGAAAACCTGCCACGGTCAACATCAAACAGCCCTGACAGCAGGTCACTTCGGTAATCCCTTGTGGATTACGCTTAGTGTTAGCTCCAAAATGGTCTACAGTCATGGAGTGATACTTCGGTATACTTCAGCGGCTCACTGAATCGTTGATGCACTTCGCTGTATCTGTGTAAGCCCTTTCGGGGGTATCCGGTTCAGAATGGCCTGGGCTAGGATTAGAGAAAGTCTTTACACTATGTTGTTTACGATCTCAAAGTCCGAATCTGTAAGTGTCGGATGATTTATTGCTAACTGTTTACACTGCAGGTAATCATGGAGACCGGGAGTTCCACCACCACCATTTTCCTTTATGCTCACATCTTGAAGATAAAGTTCTCACCAAGACTTAGAAATAACAAAAGTTCAAAGAAATTAAAGAAAAGTCAAAGATTAAGCGTGTTAAACTTTCACAAGTCAAAGATTGAAGCTTATGAAGTGAGAACTACGTGAGATATGAAGAACAAAAGTCAAAAGACATATGAGCTTGGTGGAAAAGACGTAAAGACATCATGATGAAAGAACGTCGATGGAAGGCAGATCGAGACAATACCATATCATATCACAACAAGAACGAAGAACAAATATTCTAAAGACTTCAAAAGCCAAAGAAGAAAAGATGACGTCAAGCAACCTAGATGACCAAGCCTTAGGGGGAGATTGTTGGGAGCACGTTTAAATATAATTCAAGTCTTGGTCATATTCATTGCATTTAGGTTGCACGAATGGGTTCTATATTAGTGCTAAAGCCCACGGCTTATTAGGAGCCCATGGGCCGTGTGGCCATATGAATAGCTTCTAGAAATTCTCATGCGTGTGTTGCCCTAGAATCCTTCTATAAATAAAGGGCTCATGTACGCATTTTACTTATCGGTTTATTCTCCTTTGTACCGAAACTTTGCCCAAGTTTATGCGTGGAATAGATTAACCTTTCTCTTCATCTTTCACTCTCATCTTTCTCGTTATTACTTTACTATTCGATATATAGTTATTGTTTAATAGTTGTTACATTTTTTTACTAGTTCATACGTTGAGTAGATCTTGTGTTAAAGCTAGAATAGGACCTATCACTTCCATGTCACTATAAAAACAAAAATAAAACAAAACATGTAATTAATTTTAGTGGTTACCTTTAAAATTTATTACCATATTTACTATGTCGTCACAAATTTGAAAGTTTTGTACGCTAAAATTGTTAGGAAAAAAATTGGATTTACTAACTCTGTAAGTTTTGGAAAATAAATTTCTTTCTAATTAATTTCGTTTTAATGGACTTAAAACTTAAACATGCATGAAGATAACAGAGCAGAGTATATTTATTTTCCAAAACTGAGAGGGTCATTATAACCTCTCACTTAGCATATATATATATATATATATATATATATATATATATATATATATATATATATATATATATATATATATATATATATATATACGTGTTAGTGATGAACTCAAATAAGTACATTTTATTACCATCATTTATCCTATTTATTTGACTTGTTTTATTATATAATCTGTGAAAATTGATACGTTAATGTTTACTTTTGTAATTCTCAGGTAAAAACAAGTATTATGTGAAACTTGGCGATTTTGGACTAATTATGGAGCAAAACATGCAATATGTTAAGAGTCTACTGAAATGTACAAGATCAAGATCATTCTGCTCCAGATGCGCCGCAACATACTTCGAACATACGGCGCATCACTATCAAGATTTCACAAGTAACAATCCAAGACGGCAAAGGACATGCGTCGCATAGAGAAATGGAGTTACGCCGCATCTTCTGGCGGTGTACGAATATTCCTGAATATATTAATCTTGGACCCCAATCGAAGTTAAGTCAATGCGCCGCATCTACTTATTCTATGCGTCGCATCTAACCCTCAGACAAAAACTATAAATACCCCAAAGTCAGACGAATTTTGTGTGCAATATACGGAGTACGAGACTTAGCAAAAGACAGAAGAAACCCTAGGACGAAGTCAGACGTGTTAGCAGCACAAGACACACTATAAACGAAGATACAAGAGCTGTAAGAAGGTCCTGCATGTATTCAATTCATTAAGTAGTTTTGTTTTATTATATTAGTACACTTTAATTCATCAGGATTGATGGGCCGATTCCATGTGACTACGGAAAACCATGGGCACCCCTTAAAATTGCTTTCCCATTAATTAAAGTTTATATGTTGATGTCTTTGGTGACTTTTATTAGTGCATTGATAACCTCTGTGTCTAGCTGAGCATTGCTTGGGTCGCCATGCCCCTTCCTCGCCTATCTATTCTAGCGTATACGAAACGTGAGCATCACAAATGCTCAATATTCTAGGATAGTGGGATAGACATAAGTGATCATTAAGGGTTTACTCGCCGATAAGATTAGAGCCAACGAGAAAGGTTTAACTCTCGATGCGTCGCATCGAACTATACACTTCATATAAAACTAGCAATAAAACAAGTGACAAACTACTTAATTATCAGGACAGGTCTTCTTATTGTCTCAAGTATCTATCTGTGTACGTGTGTGCTAATCGCTTATTCGTGCCTATTAGTTTAGTTTATTATTTAATTATAACCAAACCGTGCCAGTCTCTCAGGCTGACCCCCCTTGCGTTAGATTAGGTTGTATAGCTAACTTAAGATATTAAAATACTGATTAGAATAACTAGATAATACGTTCCACTCTTAGTGAACGACACTCTGCTTACCATTATATTCATACTGACCGGGTACACTGCTCGTTAAAGTGTGTGTTTTATTGATAAGTCGGCTAAATAAAAATTTAAAACTTGAATACTGCTAAAACCACAACGACACACCGTGGATATAAAAATTAGAGCAATACACACGCACATCAAGTTTTTGGCGCCGCTGCCGGGGAGTGAATTGTTATTATCTGTTAATTTGATTAGTATTTTAATTAGGTTTTTCTTTTTAATTTTTAAATTCTAACCACTAACCCTGTTATATATTAGATAAATTGCATTCATTGTATTATTTGTATATTTTCTGTTTTTGTGTGTTTTTATTTTCTTTAATTTTTGTTTCTTTTTGTTTGATTTTATTTTTGTTTTTCTTTTTCGTTATTTTTCACAGATACGGCGTATTGCGTTTAATTTTTATAAATACAACGCGTTTAATAAATTCGATACGACGCATCTTTCCCCAAGATACGGCGTATTGTGTTTTTAATAAGAAATTTTTCTAAAACCCTAACGCCATACGACGCATCTGTTTTAACAGATACGGCGTATTATCGTTTTAAATTAAAAACAGTTTTCGAATTATTAAACAGATACGACGCATCAATTTCTATCGTTACGGCGCATCTTCTGAATCAAAAATCTTGTATTTTGAAACGTAACGAAAATACGGCGCATTAACTTTTGTTAATACGACGCATTTAATTCAATAAATATAGTTGATTTTTGATATTCACTTTGATCGTTCCACTACTCTCGTGCACAAGTTGGTTTACTTTCAGGATAAATGATGGCTCAAGCATCACTATGGAAGTTTACCAAGCTCGACTGAAACTAAACCAAGAGATCATGTCAAGGCCATAAGCACCACTGAGGAAGTCACGCCTAACATACCTTTTCCTAGAAGATTGATGAATGATAATGATGCTGCAGAGCCCGAATTTTTCTTTAATTCTTCAATCAGTTTAAGGAGGCTACTAAAAGAGAAGACAAAGATTGAAGAGGAGATCAAGGCTACAATGAAAGAAGATAGCTCTGCAACCGACTTACATGCCTTGCCTCATAAAGAAAAGGACCCAGGAAGTTTTACTTTACCTTGTTCAATTAATGATATATCTTTCAATAATGTGTTAGCTGACTTAGGAGCTAGCGTTAGTGTTATGCCTCTTAAGACATTCACTACCCTAGGACTAGGAAAATTAGCACCAACTAAGTTGCTTATTGAATTGGCTGATAAAACGGTAAAACAACCTGAAGGGATTGCTAAAAATGTGCTAGTTAAGATTGAGAAGTTTGTTTTCCCTGTAGACTTTGTTATATTAGATATGCCCGAGGATGTTAAGATTCCTTTAATCCTTGGAATACCTTTCTTGTCTACCGCCCATGCTAAGATTGATGTGTTTAAAAGAAAAATCTCATTAAGGGTAGGGAATAATAAACTAGTCTATAAGTGCCAAAATCCTGTTGAAAGCATAATTAGAGGCGTCTATGTGCTAGGATTAAGAGAACGTATGGAACTCGATCTTGAAGCTAGGCTTATGGGAGAAACATTGATTCAAAACAACTCAACTAATCCTAATCATGAAAACTTCGAGGAATTTATTGACCTTAATGTACCTACCGAACTTAGGCGCGATATTGTTAATGATTCTGATGATGAGTGGTATGATTGCGAAGTAATTAACAAACGTAGGAGAATTGTTGAGAATACAAATTTGAATAATGATGTGTTTATTGAACTACCACTCCACCTTGCATATTTATGCCTCTATAATAATAAGAATTTCCCGTCTATTATTTTGCCATCTCTGCCCGAAAGGGACAGAACTTTATTTATACAGATATTAAAGAAGAATGGCGTGGAAATTAAGGACGAGCAAGGAGTGTTCAATATTACTGAACTGGCGATGAGGGAGCGCGATGCTTCCAACTCTTTCAGTGATCGGTATTAAAGAGTTGAACGTGAGTCTAACTTGAAGACTCTAGAATAAAGACAAGTGCTGACCGGGAGACAACCCGGAGAAAATTTTTACTATTCTGTTCTGTGTCGAGTCTGTCAGGCCTGCAGAAGATACGGCGCATCTCCATCCTGAGATGCGACGCATCGCCTGCACTGGTCATATCTTACTTTATTTTCTGCATTTTTATTTTTGACTTTAAAACTTTCTGTCAGCTTATTTTAATGCGGCGCATCCCTGGTTAAGGATGCGACGCATCTTCTATTCTGATTCGTACTTATTCCAGGCTCGATACGGCGTATCTTCTTCCATAAGATACGGCGTATCGACTGACCTGATGATTTTCAATTTTATTTTTACTAACTACTAATGTATTATGCAAGTTTGAACCTTCTTAACTCAGGTATGTTAAAGTCTGAATGGTATTATAGATTCCTGCATTCTTGTGGATACATCAAATATGAAGATTAAACGTTCTCATCCACAAGAAAGATGATTTTTGCTCTCATACGAATAATGGAGGATCATACCGAGCAAACCTCAGGGGAGTTTTTCTGTTCTAATTCTTTTATTTTCCATTTTTTTAATCTTTAACACAAACAACGAGGACGTTGTTTAACTTAAGTGGGGGAATTGGAGAATTAGAACACTTACTTGTCCTAAACTTTTTCAAAATATGCTTAAAATGCGCTTAATATATCAAAACTTAAATTTTTAGCATGTTTTTGTTTAAAGTCTAGATTACATAGCTGCACACATAACATTATTTTCAAAAATTGTGAACTTTTAAAAAATCACAAATCTATGAGTGTACCGGTGACTTGTAAACTTTAGAACTTGGCTTGTATACTATTCGAGACCACCATAATAAGTATTATCTATATAATTGGAATGACTTGTCTAAATTGGTAAATTTCTAGGATTACACCCAAATAGCCTTTATAAGTTATGTGACATTAGCTAACTACATTGGTTAGTTAACCCCCGTATAAAACCTTTTGTTACTCTCACTTTTAGAGTAAGATACCCCTAGAAAAACACTCAGAGCCATTCATTTCGTTTCTTACACCTTTGTTATAATGTTTCGTTACACCCTTACACCTTAGCCTACCCTGTAGATTAAAATCCGTGGTTGGTTAATTGCTTTAGGCAAAGTGTGTTTCCTTACATTACCTGTGTTCGCGTGCGTAATTCATTATCTTTGGTTAAGTCAGGAAATTGCACAATGCAATTGGTATGAAAGTAAATATTGTATATCTTTGAGTTTATTTTTCGTGTGTTTACTACTTTCGCTATTACAGTTATTTCTGAAAGTATGAAGAGTATGGAAAAATTATCCGGAAAAATAGAGATAGTAAAGTTGTGAAATTTTACACATTTATATGTTGATCTAAAAGTTGGAAGTTTGTTTTAACCAACTTATGTAAAGTTTTGTATTAAGTGGTCGATATCACCACTATTTGTTGTATATTATATTTATGGATTGAATGGGAGTTGGCCGTTATGGGAACGCCAACTAAGGTTATTCTTTGATTGAGATCTTGTTGAGTATAATTCGTGTCTACCTAAAGCGTGTGTTTCAAGTGTTAAAGCGTGAGTTATTCAATGATATGAGTCTTATTCATGGGATGGTTGGGATAGTGATTAACCACACTTAGGATTTTAATTTATCTGTTTTGTTTATTTTTCATTTTACACCAATTTGTAACCCAAATATTATCCATACCCTATATTATTCTTTATCCAAACCTTTGATTTTTTGAGATTAGGGATTTGAGCAATCTTAAGTATCGTAGTCGTGGATTCGGCTATGTATTTATGATTTTGTCGCCCTTTTTGATATAATATTATTGGTAAAGATTACTTGGTCCTATCTTTAGCCTATTCGAGTTAAGGATTTGAGCAATTGCAAGTATCGTGTTCGTGGATTCGATCATGTATTTGTGATTTTGTCGCCTTTTCTGGAATTTGAGATCGATAGAGATTAAGAAGAATGATCAACCCTTAACTAATAAACCCTTTTTACCGCTTTAGACTTGTTATTCCTTAGCTTTAGTGGAGGAGATGCGTATACTTGCCAAGCTTATGATAGAATATTCGTCACGACTGGACAGTTAAAAGATTAGATTTGCTTTTATCAAAATATTTTATTTTATTTCTAATTCGTTAAGTGTTTGGTTGTGCAATTATGACAAAACGAATACATGCATAAATATAAAAATAAATCAAAATATCTTTTAGGATACATTTTCATATGATTTATTCTAAGGTTTACTTGGGGACAAGTAAAGTTCAAGTGGGGGATATTTGATGAACTCAAATAAGTACATTTTATTACCATCATTTATCCTATTTATTTGACTTGTTTTATTATATTATCTGTGAGAATTGATACGTTAATGTTTACTTTTGTAATTCTCAGGTAAAAACAAGTATTATGTGAAACTTGGCGATTTTGGACTAATTATGGAGCAAAACATGCAATATGTTAAGAGTCTACTGAAATGTACAAGATCAAGATCATTCTGCTCCAGATGCACCGCAACATACTTCGAATATACGGCGCATCACTATCAAGATTTCACAAGTAACAATCCAAGACGGCAAAGGACATGCGCCGCATAGAGAAATGGAGTTACGCCGCATCTTCTGGCGGTGTACGAATATTCCTGAATATATTAATCTTGGACCCCACGCGAAGTTAAGTCAATGCGCCGCATCTACTTATTCTATGCGCCGCATCTAACCCTCAGACAGAAACTATAAATACCCCAAAGTCAGACGAATTTTGTGTGCAATATACGAAGTACGAGACTTAGCAAAAGACAGAAGAAACCCTAGGACGAAGTCAGACGTGTTAGCAGCACAAGACACACTGTAAACGAAGATACAAGAGCTGTAAGAAGGTCCTGCATGTATTCAATTCATTAAGTAGTTTTGTTTTATTGTATTAGTACACTTTAATTCATCAGGATTGATGGGCCGATTCCATGTGACTACGGAAAACCATGGGCACCCCTTAAAATTGCTTTCCCATTAATTAAAGTTTATATGTTGATGTCTTTGGTGACTTTTATTAGTGCATTGATAACCTCTGTGTCTAGCTGAGTATTGCTTGGGTCGCCATGCCCCTTCCTCGCCTATCTATTCTAGCGTATACGAAACGTGAGCATCACAAATGCTCAATATTCTAGGATAGTGGGATAGACATAAGTGATCATTAAGGGTTTACTCGCCGATAAGATTAGAGCCAACGAGAAAGGTTTAACTCTCGATGCGTCGCATCGAACTATACACTTCATATAAAACTAGCAATAAAACAAGTGACAAACTACTTAATTATCAGGACAGGTCTTCTTATTGTCTCAAGTATCTATCTGTGTACGTGTGTGCTAATCGCTTATTCGTGCCTATTAGTTTTGTTTATTATTTAATTATAACCAAACTGTGCCAGTCTCTTAGGCTGACCCCCCTTGCGTTAGATTAGGTTGTATAGCTAACTTAAGATATTAAAATACTGATTAGAATAACTAGATAATACGTTCCACTCTTATTGATCGACACTCTACTTACCATTATATTCATACTGACAGGGTATACTGCTCGTTAAAGTGTGTGTTTTATTGATAAGTCGGCTAAATATAAATTTAAAACTTGAATACTGCTAAAACCACAACGACACACCGTGGATATAAAAATTAGAGCGATACACACGCACATTAGTTAGCCTTAAAGTTATGTTATAGTTGGGAATTGCATTTAGTTATATGTATAAGGGCTAGTTTAGACAAAGTGTTGGGCTTTTGGACTAGAATAGATAAGTATGCTTGTATTGTCTAAATCACTAATGTAAAGTCCATGAGCCAAAAGCCCAACCGAAAGCCCATAGAAGCATTAGGGCGTCACCCATTTGCTATAAATACCTTCCTTGTCTCAACAAGGAAGGTTGGATGTCTCATGTAATAAGGAGGTGTGTGTGTATCTCTTCTTTCTCTCTCTAGAATACACACACACCTCCCCCCATTCTTTAATCTAATCTTACCATGTTTAACCTTTATTTCGAGCTTCCCCGACCTCCTGAATATGTGTTTTTGATCATTACAATTGGTATCAAGAGCTAACCAGGGGCGAATCGTGGTGTTTTGAGGTGAAAATAAGTGATTTGTGGTGTTGTTTTGAAGATCTGGTACTGTTCATGCGCCAAACTCTTCGAGTTTTTGGTTGTACTCATTAAAAGTGTCATCTTTGTATTGAAAAATAGTGTATCTAGTGTATTGGAGATAAAAGGTTTGAGCTTTATGAGTTTTACGAGTTTTGGTACTTTTTCAGTCGCATCTTATCTTCAAAAATCTAGTATTATATCGTTAAAAGGTTAGATCTATTATCGAAATATAGTAGATAAGTAAAATAGGCGATAAAGGTTTGATCTTTAGAGGTTTTTACGGGTTTTTGAGGTAATTTGTTCATGGAAATAGGGATTCGAAGTGTGTTGGTGACTTGGTTTTGGATCTTCATCGAATTGCTAGTTTATCGAATTCTTGCATAAGAATTGCGATAAAAGAGGGTTTATCACAAATGTGAGAATTATCGCAAATGTGGAAATTATCGCAAATGTGAGAATTATCGCAAATGTGAGAATTATCGCAAATGTGGAAATTATCGCAAATGTGAGAATTATCGCAAATGTGAGAATTATCGCAAATGTGAGACTTATCGCAAATGTGAGACTTATCGCAAATGTGAGACTTTGGCGGGAAAATTTGAGTAAAATTTAATTTTGAGGAGTGACTTAACGGTCAATTTTTACGCGAAATTCAAATTCTGGTACAATAGTGAAAATTTTGGCCCAAAATTCAAATTTTGAGGTCAAAATTCGAATTTTTTCGTTGGAATTTTGGCGTAAAAATTTTAAAACTCAAATTTTTTCCAGCATTATTAGAATTGCATTTTATGGCATATTTCACACCACAATCACAAATGACATTATTGGCCTACACCTGCAAAATCACCACGTATAGCCTAAAAGAACGTGATCAAGATTCACAATCAAATGACAATGGCTAAAGTTTGAATGTTATAAACTGTGACTACAAGGATGATGATTCATTATTACTTATTTGAAGTTGAAGTGGAATATCACGGGTGCGTGTACTTAGTATCTTGAAGATATCTGGGTTGGTTAGATGCATGATTCTTCAGGATCCTTGCTTGGGCGCTCATAGAATAATTAAGACTTGATTTATCTAGTTATACCTGATGTAAGGAGTTACGTTGTTGTGCTCACAGAGTATAGCTATCACTTTAAAGGAGTTACGTTGTAGTGCTCAAGTGTCACAAAAAGATGTGGATAATTCAAGATGAGTTCATATACAGTTAAGGAAGGTTGGATGGATATATGAAACGACCTATGCTTTAAGGAGTTACATTGTAGTGCTCAGCATTGGTTCTTAGTCATACACTAGTGCAAGTTTAAGTCACAAGTTTGGGTTATTTTACTTCAGTCTCAAGTTCGTCATAGTGGGTTTTCTCCATCAGCAGTCACTACAAACAGCCGTTGTTTTTTATACAGGGGGTTGATAAAGAGTTAGACATTATAAATGGTATTATTAGTAGATTGGGTCTATCGACATCTTCTCACGGGCTATATGGTTAATGATAAAGTGCTTCCAGTTAATACTCCACGTACACACCATTATGCTGATTCCGATAAATCGTAACCAGCAAGGGAGAGAAATGTGTAAAATCCCATGATGATGGAACTATCCTGGAGAGAGAAAAGTGCACTTCCGGATCTTAATTGATTCAGGGGCTACGGTTTCAACTTTGAGGGAGAGAAATCGTTCAACAAGTTACCCGTGACCAACGATATGGGTCAATTTGTTACTTTGGTGTTATCATTTCATGTGTACGTTACTGGTTGATCTCTCATACGAAAGATAACTGGGGTGCATTTGGTGAGATGAAGATGTTGATACTCTATTCCCCCGAACATATTCAGGGCACTTAGGGCACTCATAAGAAAGGTTGTCAGTTTGGGGAGAGCACTAATTAGGGGAGAGTGAAAAAGTCATAATTGATCCCTAATTAGATTTGCTTACATAGTTCTTCTGCAAGTAAAGAAATGACAGCTGAGAAAATTTTGCAAGCTGAACGAAGTAATGAAGTTTGAAGACCATTCTCAGAGCTGATGCGCTCATGTTTTGTATTGAATTTTACTTGTAGGGAACATTGTAAGCAATTCCCGTATGACATCACTTTAGGGAGAAATTGTTAGCCTTAAAGTTATGTCATAGTTGGGAATTGCATTTAGTTATATGTATAAGGGCTAGTTTAGACAAATTGTTGGGCTTTTGGACTAGAATAGATAAGTATGCTTGTATTGTATAAATCACTAATGTAAAGACCATGAGCTAAAATCCCAACCGAAAGCCCACAGAAGCATTAGGGCGTCACCCCTTTGCTATAAATACCTTCCTTGTCTCAACAAGGAAGGTTGGATGTCTCATGTAATAAGGAGGTGTGTGTGTGTATCTCTTCTTTCTCTCTCTAGAATACACACACACCTTCCCCATTCTTTAATCTAATCTTACCATGTTTAACCTTTATTTCGAGCTTCCCCGACCTGCTGAATATGTGTTTTTCATCAATATGGGACTTTGGTATCCGAAGGATTCGGAGTTTACACTAACAGCCTTTTCAGATGCCGACCATGCTGGATGCCAAGTTACTGCAAAAAGTACATCCGGGGGAGCACAATTTTTGGGAGAAAAGCTAGTACGCTGGTCATCAAGGAAATAAGACTGTACAGCATTATCAACCGCTGAAGCCGAGTATGTGTCTCTATCTGCGTGTTGTGCCCAAGTTCTATGGATGCTGACATAGCTCACAGATTATGGCTCTCTTTCGATCGCATTCCTATCTATTGTGATTCGAAAAGTGCCATAGCCATTGATTCCTCCCAAACTAGTTATCTTTTATTTCTCTATCACACAAGTCAACCACTTGTGAATGGTCAACCATAATAAATGATAAAATATAAACAGCCTCAGAACAAATGCTCGTGTGTAGTGTGAAACCAGGCAAGTGATCACCCGGATCGTTTCCCAACGAGATGTGAATGGAAAACTGTGAAAAGCTAGGATTAGAGTGATTGATGCTTTAGATTGCTTTTGATTTTGCTTTTTAACAATTCTAAATAACAAACAAAAACAGATATACACAGGAAAATTAAACGCGAATAAATAAACTAAAACGCGTAACGAAAAAGCTAAAATGGGACAAAAAATAAAATTTATAAAATTTAAAACCTAAAAATGTAAAATAACTTAAAACTTATTTAAAAACTTAAATTATATTTTTTTATACTTTTTATTTAATTATTATTAATTATTTATTATTTAATTACTTATTAAACTATTTAAATTTATAAAAAAATACTAAATGGACTAAGAAAATTCTAAAACTTTTTCTAAAAATATTATTAAGTAAATAGAAGCTAAGAAAATTATAAAAATGAAAATTACTTAATTAAAATTTAAAAAGATAAATTCTATTAAATAGAAGCTATCACTTTATTTCTATTTTTGGTTTTTCTTAAGGTTTAAAAATATAATTATATTTTTCCTGGATTAAAATTAACAAAAGAAAATTATGAAAATTGGAATTATATTTTTCTGATTATTATTCTATTTATTATGATTTAATTACTATTATAAACTAATTAAAAAGATTAAAAATATCAAAACTATTCAGAAAATTATGAAAATTTACAGATAAATCTAAAATATTATTAAAAAGCTAGGAAAAATAAAATGAAAAGTTTAATAAGCTTGGAGAGCTGATTTGGGCAGATAAGCAGTTGGCAAATAAGCCAAAAATAAGCTAATGAGCACAAAACTTAACCAAATGCTCAGGAAAGGTTTGGCACACTTTAATAAGCACAAAACAACAAGAAAACAAAAATAAGCACAAACAATTAAGCTAGATAAGCACTATGGCAGATGCAAAGCTTATGCAGAAATAGCAGAAAACTAGCAAACTTGCAGAGTGAATTAAGCTAGGAAATAAGCTACTGAGATGCAATATTAGGGGGGAAAAAGCTTCTCTATACTACTGAGTATCTTAAAAACACAAAAGCCCTATCACAATTACACCAATTGAATCCCAATTTAAGCCTAGATCAGCAGTCTCAACACTCAGCATACACTGAGTTTTTGACTTTTGCAGTAAAACAAAAAGATTGACTTTGGTGAACTTTGATCTTGATTTATTGATTGATTATGATGTATTATGGTGTAGTAAGGCTAGATTGAGCAAGTTTAACAACTTCTTAACACAAAAGCATGATCTTGGATCCTAAAACCACATCAGACAACAATTCAAGAGGGTTCAAAGGCAATTTTGACTTTTTATCAAATAGGACTTGAATATTTTTGTTGTTCTGAGCTAATATTACCCTAGATGATATGTAATGACAACAAAAAACAACAAGCAAGCAAGGTACTGATGTTATATCAGCAAATCCAAACAGCCCTTAAAACCTGAGATTCTTGGATTTTCAAAGGATTTCTGGGATTTAGATCACAATACTGATTTAAGAACTTATATTATCATCAAATAGAACTAAATAAGCATAAACAAACAATAACACAAGCATAAAACTCAGAATTCACTAAGATGCTATATTGACTGATTTGTTGAGATTCAAAGCAACTATGATAATCAAAGAACAAGCAAATGATTTTAAACTTAATATCACTTAACAATCACCACAAAGACATAATAAGATCAAGATTCAAGCAATGAACAACTGATGCAGTAAAATGCTAAATTTGATCAAGAGGCTTACAAGTGAGAGAGTGGCTATAGAGATAGCATGCATAGGACAGAACCATCTAGCTTGTTAAAAGCAAGCTAGAAAAACACAAAAACTTTCTTGATCAGCTTATACAACCCATGGTAGCTTTTAAGAGCTTATGTTGACCATGGTTGACTTTTCTTGTATTTTGAGATTTAGAACTGAGGCATACTAAATAAGCTTATAGGTAGCTATATAAAGCTTATATAAGCTTATTATAAGGGTGTGGGAGCTTGTGAGAGCTTTTAGTGATGGTTCGAATCTTAAATTCTCAACAGAGACATACAATTTTGAACAACAATAAATTCAGACACAAGATAACATGAAACAAGATTTTTATAACTTAAATTACTTTGAATTACAACTGGAAATGAGAGATTACAAGATTACAACTAAATAAAGTAAAATGCGATTTAAACTAAATTAACTACTACTTTTTTATCCATTACATTGTTCTATTTATACTAAATACAACTGGGAAACCCTAATTCGACCTCTCTGAACACATCTGCACCCTTGAATTGCTCCAAATCGATCTCAGCCATTGATTCATCATTTTGGCGCCAAAATTCTTGCTAGTGGATTGAGCAGGTTGATAGCATTTAATGCATTTGGAGAGGTGGAGAAGAAGCTTTTAAAGCTTTTGGCATTGTTAGGTGAGTGGGATTGGATGGGGGGTTGTATTGCAGAGAAAACTATGGGTATGGGTGGTTTGGCGGGGTTGTGAGGAAGAAGGAAGTTTGACCAGAGTCAAACTCTGGTTTTTAAATACTAGGTGGGTTGGGTCGGGTTTATTAAATAAAAAGGGAGTTGGGCTTGTGGATTGGGCTGGTGTAGTTGTGTATTGGATTGGGTTTAATATAAAGGGTGGGTTGGTTTTATTTATTAAGGATCCGGTTGGTTATAGTTAAAATATCACAAGGACCAAAAGTGTAATATTCTGAAACTTGGAGGACCCAACTGTAAATTCACAATAAATATCACAAGGACCAATTATGCCATATATGATTAGTTCAAAGGTTTATTTTTGATAATTCTCCATTTTTAAAACCTTAAGGACCATTTTTGACATTTTTCAAAGTTGAAGGACTAAACTTGTAATTTTATGAAACTTTGCACCAAAGGACTTATTTGTTTATTTTATGATTCTTAAAGGACCTTTGATGACTTTTCCTGTTTTTAGAATAACCAGGGACTAGATTTGACAACTTTTGAAAGTTGAGGGACTGAAACTGCCAATTATGCAAACTTTGTTCGTTTTTCACTTGTTTTTAAACATTTTGCATTTGAAACATATAAAACACAATTCTGGGATAATTTCAGTATTATGATGCATTTCTGAGTGTTTTTGGATGTTTTGGCGGCTCAGATTAGGTAAAAATGATGAGTATTTAGACACTCATCAGCCATCTCGTGCAATCCCGTGCAACACTCGAAGACCAAGCATATTAGAGTCTGCTATCACTTCATAAAGGAACATGTCGAAGAGAGTGCTGTTGAATTATTCTTCGTGAAGACTGAATACCAACTCGCCGATCTATTTACTAAAGCCCTTCCAAAAGAGAGGTTTGATAACTTGGTTCGACGAATTGGCATGCGAAGCCTAACTCCCGAAGAGTTAGAAAGTCTTCTCGAAACTTCTTAAAATATATTCTCAAAAAGCTTTGCTGTAAATATTTTTGAAAAAACCAAATACAAAATTTGAAAAACAAACAAAAAGAAAATACAAAATTTGAAAAACCCACAAAAACAAAATACAAAATAAAAAATTTCAAAAATACAAAAACAATATAAAATCATTTACCAAGAGCCGTTTGCTCTCGGATTAGCCAATCCTTATGTGGGTTAGACATGGCGGACTGATAACCATTTATTGAGTTCTAAGTGAGAAAAATTTTTAAAATTTTGGCTAAAATGGGGGTACTAGATGGTACATTTGATCAAATTCGCAAGAATTCCCCCCCACACTTAGAACTGAATATTGCCCTCAATATTCAAAGAACCGGTTGTTAAACCAACACTTAGAACGTGAAAGGGAAATACTAATAGCCATTATTTTATATACACACACACACAATTTTTTTTTGTTTTTTTTTGTTTTTTTTTTGTTTTTTGAATTTTACATATATACAACATGTGGGGCATCTCCCCCACTCTAGATGGTAGAACAGAGAAAGAAAACAGAGACACGGGTGAGAACCCATGTTTTGCTAATGTTTTTGATAACCGAGTCACAAGCTTGACTCGATCCCCGCATTCATTGGTTCATGGGGAAAGTTTGAAGATCCGGGACAACCATGAATGGTATGTCCTCTCCAAAGTAGTGTTTTAAACGATGACCATTCACTTTGAAATTAGGACCGTCAGCTTGAGATAACTCAACGGTACCATACGGATAAACCTTTGTGATAGTGAATGGACCAGACCAACGGGATTTGAGTTTTCCCGAGAAGATCTTCAATCTTGAATTGAAAAGAAGGACTCGATCACCAACGTTAAAAACGCGGTTCTTGATTTTTGAGTCATGAATCTTCTTTGTTTTTTCTTTGTAGATCAAAGAGTTCTCGTATGCTTGATCACGCAGTTCATTTAATTCATTCATTTGAACTTTACGGTGATCACCTGCAGTTTGGAGGTCAAAGTTAGCATGTTTCAAGGCCCAGTAGGCTTTGTGCTCTAATTCGATCGGAAGATGACATGCCTTTCCGTACACAAGTTTGTAAGGCGTACACCCAATGGGTGTTTTGTAAGCTGTACGAAAGGCCCATAGTGCATCATCCAATTTATCCGACCAGGATGCACGATTTTCTCCTACAGTCCTTTCCAGAATTCTTTTAATACCCCGATTTGAAACTTCTACTTGCCCACTTGTTTGTGGGTGATACGCAGTAGAAAGACGGTGAGTTACACCATACTTTTGCATGACTTTGTCAAATTTGTCATTGCAAAAATGCGTACCACGATCACTGATTATAGCACGTGGAGTTCCAAAACGGGCAAACAGAGCTTTCAGGAATTTTACAACCACTCGGGCATCATTGGTGGGTAAAGCTTTTGCTTCAACCCATTTTGACAAATAGTCAACAGCCACGAGAATGTATTTATTTCCTCGAGATGATGGAAATGGCCCCATAAAGTCAATACCCCAGACATCAAAGATTTCACAAACTTGAATAGCATTTTGTGGCATTTCATTTCGTTGTGAAATGTTTCCGTGACGCTGACAAGCTTCACAAGTTTTGATGAGATCTTGGGCATCTTTATAGATTGTGGGCCAATAAAACCCGGAATCAAACACCTTTTTGGCGGTGTAGTTTGGACTATGATGGCCCCCAGTGGGTCCAGCATGGCAAGTTTTGAGAATGTCAATAGCTTCCTGTCCGTAAACACACCGTCGGATGACTTGATCCGCACAGATTTTGAATAAGTAGGGGTCGTCCCAGAAGTAATGTTTAACATCCTTGAAGAATTTATTCTTCTGCTGGGTCGACATCCCTTTCACTATGAAGTTACCCGCATGGTAATTTGCGAAGTCAGCAAACCATGGGGTAGTAGAATCTCCTCGAAAAGCAACCACATTGAGTGTCTCGAGAGGAAATGTTTCATTTATTTCCTTTTTCTCGAAAACATCTTGGTGTGGGTTCTCTAATCGGGACAGATGATCAGCAGCTAGGTTCTCAGCTCCTTTTTTGTCACGTATGGTGATATCAAATTCTTGTAGGAGGAGAACCCAACGGAGCAATCTCGGCTTTGCATCTTGTTTTGCAAAGAGATATTTGAGAGCCGAGTGATCCGTATACACTACACATTTTGTCAAGATTAAATATGGCCGAAACTTCTCAAATGCATACACCACAGCTAATAATTCTTTTTCTGTAGTGGTGTAATGAGTCTGAGCTTCAGTCATGGTTTTACTTGCGTAGTAGATAGGCTGAAAATGTTTGGCTTTTCGTTGCCCCAGGACTGCACCGATAGCAAAATCGCTTGCATCGCACATGAGTTCAAAGGGAAAATCCCAGTCGGGGGCAACCAGAATGGGTGCTTCAGTAAGCCTTTTCTTTAATGTTTCAAAAGCTTCGATGCACTCGGGTGAGAAGATAAAAGGAGCATCCTTTTCAAGAAGATGAGTCATAGGCCGGGCGATTTTAGAAAAATCTTGTATGAATCTACGATAGAAACCGGCATGGCCCAAAAAACTCCTAATACCTTTGACGGTAGTGGGATGAGGTAATTTACCAATGACATCAACTTTAGATCTGTCGACCTCAATCCCGTTCTTTGATATCTTATGGCCGAGGACAATGCCCTCTCTGACCATAAAGTGACTCTTCTCCCAATTTAGACAAAGATTGGTGTCTTCACACCGTTTCAACATGTTTTCTAAATGGGAGAGACATGTTTCGAATGAATCCCCAATGACCGAGAAGTCATCCATAAAGACCTCCATTGTTTTCCCGATCATGTCGGAGAATATGGACATCATGCACCTTTGGAATGTGCCTGGAGCATTACATAAGCCGAAAGGCATACGTTTATAAGCAAAGGTTCCATAAGGGCATGTAAAGGTGGTCTTTTCTTGATCTTGTGGATCAATGGGGATTTGAAAGTAACCCGAGAAACCGTCAAGGAAACAATAGTACTCGTTTCCCGCTAATCTCTCAAGCATCTGGTCCATAAAGGGCAGAGGAAAATGGTCTTTTCGGGTGGCATCATTTAACTTACGATAGTCAATGCAAACACGCCACCCAGTAACCAATCGAGTTGGAATCAACTCATTCTCCTCATTTGTGACAACAGTTATGCCACCCTTTTTTGGAACACAGTGAATGGGACTAACCCAAGGACTATCGGAGATGGGATAAATCAATCCTGCATCAAGAAGTTTGAGAACCTCTTGTTTGATAACATCGTGGATTTTGGGATTTACCCTTCGTTGGTGTTGGACTGCTGGTTTAAAGTCATCCTCCATTAATATTTTGTGAGTACAAAATTCAGGGTCGATACCCTTTATGTCGGAGAGTTTCCAAGCAATTGCTTGCTTGTGTGACTTTAAGACCTTTATTAGAGCAGTCTTTTCCTCATCACTTAAGTCTTTAGCAATAATGACGGGTAATTTATCATTACCCTCCAAAAATGCGTACTCAAGATGAGGCGGTAAGTCTTTGAGTTCGACCACAGGAAATCCATCAGTTTTCTCAACTGATTTAATTTCCTCATTATGAAGTTTAACGGGAGGGAGTGGAGGAGAATTGTCCTGATTTAACAATGTCTCAAGAAGAAGAATATCTCCCTCCAGATCAATCTCAGCGTCATCAATTCCTTCCAGAAATGAATCACACTCGAGAAAAGTCTCGATCTCTTCCAAATTGAAATTACTTCCCTCAAACGGAGTGAGAGAAGGGGAAGAGTCGGAAATGATAGGTAGAGAAGATGTGGTGGCATCCCCACTCACAAAATTATGAGAATAACCAAGAAACTCTTGAGAGTACTCCTCTGAAACAATATCAATGACATCGATTCGGTTAACCGACTCAGAATCATAATTTGGGGAGTACCTCGCTGTTTGATCGAGGTTAAAAGTAACAGCTTCATTACCCACACGTAATGTGATATCATGCTCAAATACATCAATGAGAGCACGTCCCGTTTTTAGGAATCCTCTTCCAAGAATGAGAGGAACCCTAGGATCAGCATCGAAATCGACAACCACAAAGTCAGCCGGAAAATGGAACTTTCCTACTTTCACAAATACATCCTCAGCAATGCCGCGAGGAAGAGATGTGGAACGATCTGCAAGCTCAAGAGTCATGCAGGTAGTAGTGAGTGCAGGAAGAGAAAGTTTTTCCCAGACTGAATAAGGCATCAAGTTAATGCTTGCACCAAGATCGGCCAAGGCATAGCATTCAACCATTCCTGGAAAGACACAAGGTAGTAAAAATCTTCCAGGATCTCCAAGCTTCACCGGAAGCTTTTTCAAGATAACTGCTGAGCAGTTCTCATTTAATGGAGTCCTTGCCATTTCAAACAGTTTTTCCTTGTTGCTTAACAAGTGTTTGATTGTGGATGCAAACTTGGGCATCAGAATGATAGCATCCGCAAAGCTTATATCAAAATGTAATTCCTGGAAAATTTTGAAAAACTTTTCCATTTGTTGACTAGCTTTTTCGCGAAGCTTTTGCTCATTTAAACGTGATGGATAAGGAATAGAAGGTTTGGATTTAGGGTTTTCAACAGGGATTTCAAAAACAACTCCTGGTTTGGGTTTTGGTTTCTGGACAACTTGAGGTAGGACGTTGTCGGCACCTCCGTTATTAATAGGAAGTTCCTTGTCCTCAGTCACCTCAGGTTCACTTTCCACTACCTTGGAGAGAGGAGAAGAAGTGGTAGTAGGAATAGTGGGTCCATCATAAGCTTTACCACTGCGTGTGGTGACAGCTTTGAGTTCACCCTTTGGGTTTGGAATGGTATTACCAGGGAGACCTCCCGAGGTAGAAGGTGGATTGATATGATTCATGAGACTGGTAAGCATATTCTTAACTTCGCTTTGAGAATGATCAATTTTATTTGAAAGCTCATTCTTAAGCTCAGTTCCTTGCTTGTATATTGAAGTTTGAAATTCATTCCTCAATCCAGAGATCTGATTTTGTATTGCCTTCATTTTATTCTCATTAAACTTGATGTAGTTATCAAGTTCATTTGGGAGAGGTCCTTGATGATTAGGAGCTGAATACCCTTGATTACCCCTCTGGGGAGGGTATTGATTGTTTGGGGCATTAAATTGATTTTGCATGTTTTGCCCTCTCTGTTGATTAGGATTAATCCTATTTGGATTGTTGGGAGGAGGAAATCCGGGTGGTCCAAATTGATTGCTAGCACGGTGGTTTGGGTCCACTTGAGGACGGTACTGATTACCTCTTTGATTGGATGTTCCGGCTATAGCATTAACATCAAATGTATTGCCATCGGTGGCAGTACAATTATAGTAAGCGTGAGGACCACCACAAGTAACACAAACTTCTATTTTTTTGACTTCAGCAGTGTGAGAAGTTTGCGGAGCGGACTCTTTCTTTTGTGTGGAGAAAACCAAAGCTTGAATAACCTTCGTGAGTTCAGCAAGCTGAGTATTAGTACTGGACTGACTCACGGGAGATGAAGTGGAAGGACCAGCACTAGCCTGGGAATTATATGTCCTGTTTCGTGTAGAGCGGACTTTAGACTTATTTTCAATGAGAGCAATGGCTTCATTAGTGGATTTGCTCAGAAAATTACCTCCAGCTGAGGCATTGAGAGAATCTTGGTCAGATGGGTTTAACCCACTGTAAAAAGTGTCCATCTGCATCAAATCGGTGAAACCGTGATGAGGACATTTGCGGAGCAATTCTTTGAAACGATCCCATGCTTCTCCAAATGGTTCATCAAACCTTTGAGTGAATTTCATGATTTCATTTTTAAGATGCGTGGTTTTAGAAGGAGGAAAGAATTCATTTACGAATTTTTGGACTAAATCTTCCCATGTTCTAATTGATCGAGGGGGTTGTTTGTCAAGCCAAATCCGGGTTGCCCCATCTATAGAAAACGGGAAAAGAAGAAGTTTGATCGATTCCTCCGGGACATTTTTACATTTGATGGTGGATGTGATTTTATTGAACCATCGAACGTGATCTTGAGGATCGTCCCTCTCAAAACCATAGAATTGACGCGATGTTACCAGGTTTATCAACCCAGTCTTGAGCTCAAAATTCTCAGCTACGATGGCTGGAACAATAATGGCATCTCCATAGCCCTCGGTGGGAGCTTGGAGAAGCTCATTCATAGGGCGGTCTTCTGCCATGATGATCGAGGTTTCGGGATCAGTCCGTATCTCGGGTACGACTGATGGAGCAGAACGTCTCCGACGTCTTCGAGGTATTTTTCCAAGCTCACGGAGAGGGCTTGATGACCTAGAAGAACGAGTGCGCATGCACTTAGCAAAATTTTTAATTAAAATCAAGATCGAGAGAAAACACAAATGAACTTAAACCAATAATCAACAAGCGTACGGTAGCTCTCTAAAAGATAAACGCACAGAGTGGCGGAGAAGCAGAGGTGGGCAACTTAATGCTCCTTAAAAACCCGCTTCTTTCAGTCCGACAATTTAATGTCAGACTATCCTTAAACCTCCGTTATAGTTTATTTATCAATCAGAGGTGAGCCGATATTCGCAAGTGATACAAAGGCAAGTTTTTATCTTAGGTTTGGGAACTTATTATGGCCGTACCCCCAGTTAGGTAGTACTCAGTCTTGGTTCTCGATGGTAATATTTTATTTGTTATTATTTAAAGAAAACGGAAAATATTTTTGGGTTTTTAATTTTTATATGATAATAATAATAATAATGTATATAGAAAAGAAAAGAAAATATTTTTTTATTTTATATTGTTTTTGGGAAATAGGAACTTCTTGGGAGAAGGATCTCGAATCACTAATCGCTAAAACTTACACAATAGTCGCAGCACACCTCCCCGGCAGCGGCGCCAAAATTTGATTCCTCCCAAACTAGTTATCTTTTATTTCTCTATCACACAAGTCAACCACTTGTGAATGGTCAACCATAATAAATGATAAAATATAAACAGCCTCAGAACGAATGCTCGTGTGTAGTGTGAAACCAGGCAAGTGATCACCCGGATCGTTTCCCAACGAGATGTGAATGGAAAACTGTGAAAAGCTAGGATTAGAGTGATTGATGATTTAGATTGCTTTTGATTTTGCTTTTTAACAATTCTAAATAACAAACAAAAACAGATATACACAGGAAAATTAAACGCGAATAAATAAACTAAAACGCGTAACGAAAAAGCTAAAATGGGACAAAAAATAAAATTTATAAAATTTAAAACCTAAAAATGTAAAATAACTTAAAACTTATTTAAAAACTTAAATTATATTTTTTTATACTTTTTATTTAATTATTATTAATTATTTATTATTTAATTACTTATTAAACTATTTAAATTTATAAAAAAAATACTAAATGGACTAAGAAAATTCTAAAACTTTTTCTAAAAATATTATTAAGTAAATAGAAGCTAAGAAAATTATAAAAATGAAAATCACTTAATTAAATTTTAAAAAGATAAATTCTATTAAATAGAAGCTATCACTTTATTTATATTTTTGGTTTTTCTTAAGGTTTAAAAATATAATTATATTTTTCCTGGATTAAAATTAACAAAAGAAAATTATGAAAATTGGAATTATATTTTTCTGATTATTATTCTATTTATTATGATTTAATTACTATTATAAACTAATTAAAAAGATTAAAAATATCAAAACTATTCAGAAAATTATGAAAATTTACAGATAAATCTAAAATATTATTAAAAAGCTAGGAAAAATAAAATTAAAAGTTTAATAAGCTTGGAGAGCTGATTTGGACAGATAAGCAGTTGGCAAATAAGCAAAAAATAAGCTAATGAGCACAAAACTTAACCAAATGCTCAGGAAAGGTTTGGCACACTTTAATAAGCACAAAAGAACAAGAAAACACAAATAAGCACAAACAATTAAGCTAGATAAGCACTATGGCAGATGCAAAGCTTATGCAGAAATAGCAGAAAACTAGCAAACTTGCAGAGTGAATTAAGCTAGGAAATAAGCTACTGAGATGCAATATTAGGGGGGCAAAAGCTTCTCTATACTACTGAGTATCTTAAAAACATAAAAGCCCTATCACAATTACACCAATTGAATCCCAATTTAAGCCTAGATCAGCAGTCTCAACACTCAGCATACACTGAGTTTTTGACTTTTGCAGTAAAACAAAAAGATTGACTTTGGTGAACTTTGATCTTGATTTATTGATTGATTATGATGTATTATGGTGTAGTAAGGCTAGATTGAGCAAGTTTAACAACTTCTTAACACAAAAGCATGATCTTGGATCCTAAAACCACATCAGACAACAATTCAAGAGGGTTCAAAGGCAATTTTGACTTTTTATCAAATAGGACTTGAATATTTTTGTTGTTCTGAGCTAATATTACCCTAGATGATATGTAATGACAACAAAAAACAACAAGCAAGCAAGGTACTGATGTTATATCAGCAAATCCAAACAGCCCTTAAAACCTGAGATTCTTGGATTTTCAAAGGATTTCTGGGATTTAGATCACAATACTGATTTAAGAACTTATATTATCATCAAATAGAACAAAATAAGCATAAACCAACAATAACACAAGCATAAAACTCAGAATTCACTAAGATGCTATATTGACTGATTTGATGAGATTCAAAGCAACTATGATAATCAAAGAACAAGCAAATGATTTTAAACTTAATATCACTTAACAATCACCACAGAGACATAATAAGATCAAGATTCAAGCAATGAACAACTGATGCAGTAAAATGCTAAATTTGATCAAGAGGCTTACAAGTGAGAGAGTGGCTATAGGGATAGCATGCATAGGACAGAACCATCTAGCTTGTTAAAAGCAAGCTAGAAAAACACAAAAACTTTCTTGATTAGCTTATACAACCCATGGTAGCTTTTAAGAGCTTATGTTGACCATGGTTGACTTTTCTTGTATTTTGAGATTTAGAACTGAGGCATACTAAATAAGCTTATAGGTAGCTATATAAAGCTTATATAAGCTTATTATAAGGGTGTGGGAGCTTGTGAGAGCTTTTAGTGATGGTTCGAATCTTAAATTCTCAACAGAGACATACAATTTTGAACAACAATAAATTCAGACACAAGATAACATGAAACAAGATTTTTATAACTTAAATTACTTTGAATTACAACTGGAAATGAGAGATTACAAGATTACAACTAAATAAAGTAAAATGCGATTTAAACTAAATTAACTACTACTTTTTTATCCATTACATTGTTCTATTTATACTAAATACAACTGGGAAACCCTAATTCGACCTCTTTGAACACATCTGCACCCTTGAATTGCTCCAAATCGATCTCAGCCATTGATTCATCATTTTGGCGCCAAAATTCTTGCTAGTGGATTGAGCAGGTTGATAGCATTTAATGCATTTGGAGAGGTGGAGAAGAAGCTTTTAAAGCTTTTGGCATTGTTAGGTGAGTGGGATTGGATGGGGGGTTGTATTGCAGAGAAAACTATGGGTATGGGTGGTTTGGCGGGGTTGTGAGGAAGAAGGAAGTTTGACCAGAGTCAAACTCTGGTTTTTAAATACTAGGTGGGTTGGGTCGGGTTTATTAAATAAAAAGGGAGTTGGGCTTGTGGATTGGGCTGGTGTGGTTGTGTATTGGATTGGGTTTAATATAAAGGGTGGGTTGGTTTTATTTATTAAGGATCCGGTTGGTTATAGTTAAAATATCACAAGGACCAAAAGTGTAATATTCTGAAACTTGGAGGACCCAACTGTAAATTCACAATAAATATCACAAGGACCAATTATGCCATATATGATTAGTTCAAAGGTTTATTTTTGATAATTCTCCATTTTTAAAACCTTAAGGACCATTTTTGACATTTTTCAAAGTTGAAGGACTGAACTTGTAATTTTATGAAACTTTGCACCAAAGGACTTATTTGTTTATTTTATGATTCTTAAAGGACCTTTGATGACTTTTCCTGTTTTTAGAATAACCAGGGACTAGATTTGACAACTTTTGAAAGTTGAGGGACTGAAACTGCCAATTATGCAAACTTTGTTCGTTTTTCACTTGTTTTTAAACATTTTGCATTTGAAACATATAAAACACAATTCTGGGATAATTTCAGTATTATGATGCATTTCTGAGTGTTTTTGGATGTTTTGGCAGCTCAGATTAGGTAAAAATGATGAGTATTTAGACACTCATCAGCCATCTCGTGCAATCCCGTGCAACACTCGAAGACCAAGCATATTAGAGTCTGCTATCACTTCATAAAGGAACATGTCAAAGAGAGTGCTGTTGAATTATTCTTCGTGAAGACTGAATACCAACTCGCCGATCTATTTACTAAAGCCCTTCCAAAAGAGAGGTTTGATAACTTGGTTCGACGAATTGGCATGCGAAGCCTAACTCCCGAAGAGTTAGAAAGTCTTCTCGAAACTTCTTAAAATATATTCTCAAAAAGCTTCGCTGTAAATATTTTTGAAAAAACCAAATACAAAATTTGAAAAACAAACAAAAAGAAAATACAAAATTTGAAAAACCCACAAAAACAAAATACAAAATAAAAAATTTCAAAAATACAAAAACAATATAAAATCAAAAAACCAAAAAATATTCTTCTCATGACATGTCTCTCGTATAATTGATATTCTGTACGTATCTAGAAATGTCATTCAACAATGATACGGACATGTACAGATGCTTGAGCGAGAGTTCATTTAAAATATTTCTAAAACATGTCGTTTCTCAAAAAAATTTCACGATAGCTTTCGTATACTTCAGTACGAAACCCGCACTTAAATGACGGCTTTCGTATATTTCAGTACGAAACCCGAGCTACATTGATGACTTCTGATTATATCTGATCAGGACTTGCAATGTTAATGGCAAATTAAAAATTCTTGAGCACATGATCAAGATTTTTCAAAAAGATTTTTCAAAATCTTTCTCCAAACTCTCTGCTCAATATTTTTCAAAAAGAAAACTCCCTTTATACCCTTAAATGATTTTAAACTCAAATGTTTAAAGAATATTCTTTATTTAAGGGGGATTTTTATAAAGAAACACTAAATGTTCCAAATCATGCAAAAATGATCCGCCTATCTCTCCAAAACGCTCTCATTTTAATCAGTTGATATAAAAAATTATCACTACATGCTATTTTTGAGGGGGAGAAAACGTGATTAAAATGTGATCGAAAATGTTTAAAGATCATGGATTGAATCTCAAAAGAGCTCGACTTAAGATTTTACCCTCGAATTGACAAAAATTAAAAGTCAGTTATCGAAAAGACTTGTCCGGGACGGGTAATAATTTCAAGTTGGTTCATCCAGTGATGTAAACGTGTCTCGCAAAGGAATTGTCTGAGTAGAATGTAGCTAGCAAAAAATAATGAGGCAAAAATGGTTATTTATAATGCGTTACCACGTAAAGAATACGAAAGGATCTTTATGTGTGAAACCGCAAAAGAAATTTGGAACTCCTTACTAATAACTCACCAAGGTAATAGTCAAGTCAAAGATAATAAAATAGATCTTCTTGTTCAACAATATGAACAATTTACGATTCCGGAAGAGGAATCAATAGATAATGCTTTTACTAGGTTTAACACTATCATCACAAGTTTAAAAGCACTTGATGAGAGTTTTTCTAGTAAGAATTTTGTTAGGAAATTTCTTAGGGCTCTTCATCCAAAATGGCGGGCTAAAGTTACGGCGATTGAAGAATCGAAGAACTTGTCAACTCTTCAACTTGACGAGTTGATCGGCAACTTGAAAGTCTACGAAGCAATAATAAAGAAAGACTCCGAGATGGTCAAAGGAAAAAGAGAGCAAAGCAAGTCAATTGCATTGAAAGCTAGGAAGGAATCTAGTGAAGAGGATAGCTCAACCTCCGAAAGTAATGACGAAGAATATGCAATGGCCGTAAGAGAGTTCAAGAAATTTCTAAAGAGACGAGGAAGATTCACAAGACAACCACGAGATGAAAGAAGATCGCTTCAAAGAAATAGGAATGATAACTACGGGAAAAGAAAGTGCTTTAGATGTGGAAGCCCAAACCATCTCATTGGTGAATGTCCAAAGCCACCGGGTCATGATTACCAAAGCGCCTTTGTTAGTGGAGTATGGAGTGATAGCGACAAAGACGAAGCGGACAAAGCAAACGACGAAAAATGTCTTATGGCAAAGACATCAAATGAGGTACTTTCCGAAACCAAATACTTTAGTGACAAAAATCAATCATTAGACGAAAAAGATCTAGATAATGAATATAATAGGTTATGCAAATTAGGTCAAAAAGTCATGGCTAAAAATAAATGACTAAAACATATTAATAATCGATTAGAAAATGAAGTACTCGAATTAAAAATTAAACTACAACATTTAGAAAAAGGAAAAGAAGTTTTTATAGAATGTAAAACATGTCTAGAGGTCAAAAATGAAAACGAAAAACTTAAAGATGAAATTTCCAAACTTGACAAGTTTAAAAATAGTAGTAACTCACTTAAGAAAATAATAAGTGTTCAAGGAACTTCGGGAGATAAAACCGGTCTAGGATTCAACTTAAATAATGTTTCAACTAGTGAAAATAAAAATGCAAAGTTTGAATGTCAATCTAGTAAACAAAAACCATTAGAGTCAAAACCTAATTATATACTTATAAAAGATAGAAAAATACCTATTACGAGTGATGAGGAAGTAAAAAGTTTTTATAAACCATCATTAAAAGTCAAAACCGGATTTTCTAAACCAAAATTAAGATCTAAAACTCCACCTCCAAATAGACCAAATAATCCTCATCCTTGGTCTAAAACCCCTCAACCTAGAAGAAATCAAGGTAGACAAAACTTTCCTTATAATAATAATAATCACCAAATGTGGAATTATTCACTTCAACCAAGTTTCAACCCTTGGGGAATACTTTCACCATACATGCAAATGCAAACCATGTTTGGTTCAAACAATTTTGGACAAATGGGACAATGGGGACCAAGTGGCTAAATCGTCACTCATTGAATTATTCGGAAACTCATCTATGTTTGGCTTCCATAAGTCAATATGACACCTTGAAGCGTTTGAAGAAAATCTACTGAAGACTAAAAGGTACGCTTTCCTTTTAAGTTTATTGTTATAATATATGCTTAGATTAATGACTAGTTATTTCATGCCTATTTAGCTCATAATGCCTAGTTATCTATATACACATAATAGCTTATATGAATCTACTTAGAACCTAGAATCACTTGTTCTTTTCCCTTTGGCCCTCTTAAGCTATAACGTTTATAATGGAAATCTTCTATGTCCACTATTAGAAAACTCATGGTGATGAAGTGAAATGAGTTAAGTGGATTAATCATTAACATAGAAGTAAGATTAGATTTCTCACGTTAGAAAACTATGGATGAAACAAGCTCTCCTAGACTATGGCATGAAGTTAGATAAGTGTAAAACAACAAAGGAACTATAGATGTTAGGTTATACCCCATTCAACACTCTTGCATCAAACATATATAATTTCGTCATCGCTTCCTTATGACCATAGGATATGTAGAAATGGGTAGCATGTGACAATAGCCTTAACCAATTCCCTTTGAGCATGAGATCTTTAACAACCATTTTTTTAAAATCTATGATTAATGGTTTTTGTTGTCAAAAATCTAGTATCTTTAAAAATATACAGAAACTTCACATTTTGAAAAAATGATTTTTTAGATGACTATTTCACTTTTCTATTAACACATTTTACTATCTCATTTTTCTTCTTAATCTCTGTCCATAACTCTGTTTTGATCAAAGTCAAAGATTATGAATTCTTTTTCTTACCCATTCTTCATAAACACATTTTGAAATATAACCCAATCTATTTTATTCAAATAACTTTAACATCTACATAAAAAGCCACTTCCAAACATTGTTGAATAATGCTAAAAACATTTTTTTTAAATCATGCATGGTGATCTCATATTTGTCATCTATATTTATGTACATGACATTTATAAGTGAACTAAGTCAAATCAAGCGGACCATGGTTTGTCTATTAAGATTTTGTTTGTAATAAGTCTAGAAGTCCATGCTATCTTAATTTCCCTTTTATTGCACATAGGCACACATTAGGATCCCTCAAATAGTTCATTAATCATCCCACTTACATATAATTAAGAAAATACTTGGTGTAGTTTATTGCTTCCTAGTCCATATATATTACTTGCTTGATGAGTATGTTTACATGCTAGATGAAATTACTTGATTGCTTAATCTCTTTAATTAACATGTTTTGCATAAATATCTATTACATGCTTAATTGCCTCAAAGAGTTGGACTTGCTTGAAACTAAACCCAAAAACACAACCCTTTCTACAATTTTCTGCCAAAAACCCATTTCCAGTAATCTGAAACCAACAGATGGGCGGCCCCCTTAATATTTAAGGAGACCGGCCCCTTAATTAAGGGGACCAGCCATCTGATGGTCGAAGGTGTTGTTCCATTTTCTATATATATATATATTTTTTTTTTGCCCATTTCATCCTACACTTCCCAAAATTCACAAACATACCTTATTCCAATCCATCCAACAAATTATCCATTCCTTAATCCCATCAATCCTACACTATAAACACTCCCATTCCTCATAATCTTCCATCATCTCATCACGCCATCTCCCATCAAACCAAAGCCAAAAACCTCAAGGTTAGCAAGGATGACCGAAAAACCCGTTTGGAAAAGAAAACCTAACCCCCGAAACAAGTCCATCTCAACAAATGATGTGGCTAAACAAAAAACACCTCCACCCACATTTGTTCCCAACTATACACCCAATCCTCAAGCTCATTCCAATGAACCCTTTCACAAACCTCATCATAATAACCAGCCATCCATCTTTACTCCCAAAAATACACCTTCATCTCATCCATATGATTCATATGAAGAGCATGATCAACCCCTAAACAATGATTCCAATCTCATTCACAACACCTTACATCTTATTCAACCTACCAATGCACCATCCAAAACACTCACCACTCTTGGAATATCCCCTTCTTCCATATCTCCATCCTCATCCATTCATGATTACCCAAGCTCACAAATGTCTCCACCACCAAGAGTATCACCACCACCTCCTACAAACTCACATGTTACTTCTATGTTGTATATCCAAACATCCATCCAAAATAACAACCACACTCCACCATCATCACCTATTCCAAACACTTGAAGTTCATTGAAGAACTTAAAGAAGCCCATGAGCTTTGTGCTCTTCTTGCCTTACACCTTGCTCAACGCAAGATTGAATCAACTCCCTTCTAGCCCTCCTTCATCACAAAATAACCTCAACCTCCACCTTCATTCCAAACTACAAATCTCAACCTTAAACCAACCTCATTGAAACCTTTCAAAACCCTCATCATATTGGTCAAACATCCAACTTTAATTCCAACTACACACTCCAATTTCATCCACTTCCACCAAATGACCAAATCCACATTCTCACGGAAAAGGAAAAGTTCCGTGAAGAGATAAACCAAATCCATGACCATAGTGATCTCCTTGCTATGCACATTCCCACAAGGGCCAACCTTCATCCTCCATCCTCACCCTACTCAAATTGCTTACCTCACCCCCCACAACTTGAATCAAGTTGATAATCATGTCAACTATTGTCCTTGTTGTGTCCTTCTCCAAAAACAAATCATTGCCTTAAATAAACATTCCACTTGTACTGAGTATCTTCTTACTAGATCTCATCCAACACCTCCACTAGCACAACACTCTTACCCTCATTCAACCGATTCCGCTCCAAACTTTCCACCTCCAAACTCTCCACCTCCAAAAATATACCTCTATTAATCAAACATCTTTACCCTCACTCAACCAATTCCATCCCAAACACTCTACCATCAACCATCTAAGCATAACTATATGCTTATTTTCCAAGCTTTCATGTCGCAAGCAAGTCCGAAAGCTCTCTTTGGCAATTTAGGACATTTTTCTTGTTATATGTTTCAAGCATACTGTAATAGCTTGAAATCCTACTTTATCATACCACACTCACTGTTGATCGAATGGCAGTTAAAGAACAAGAAGAGAATAAAGAATAATAGAAAGAAGATAAGAAAGATAGATGAGAAGAGATGGTGGCAGTGGAGAGATAACCTGGAAATGTATATGTATTAGATTAGAGAGAAAGATACAAGATAAGAAATACACACACACTCTCTCAAAGCACACTTTGCTAAATGAGAGAGTGTTTTACTTATATGTGTTGACTGCCAATCCAAATACAATGAATGGGCTTGACATTGGACTATGATGTGGGCTAGTATAAGTATCACACTTATACATTTGGACTACTTACATAACTAATACTACTAGCCCACATATATAAAATACATATTATACATGATACTAAAGTTCAAAGCTACAAATGACCATCACTTCCAAAGTAGCATAAATTAAATGCTAACAATCTCCCCCTAAGGGATGGTCATTTCAATGATGCTCCCGTGATTGGTCTTTTGCATTTGATGTCTTGAACTTTGTGTGTCATTGTATAATAGACTTGATTCATTGTTCCTTCATGCTCTGTGATCTTCAAAGTATTGACTTTGAATGTTCTTGCCTTGATCTACTACTTCTGATCAGATGCGTCTACGTTGTAGATGATGATGGTGAATGGACTTCCGTCGGTACCTGCATAAGACAGTTAGCAATAAATCGTCCAGCGGCCATCATGTCGTGAGGCAAGATCTAAAGATCTCATTAAGACTTATACAACTTGTATCCTTTTGAGTGAACACAAGTGTATTGCATAGGAAGTGTTCCTAAGAGATCTTTGATGAATCTCATGTCTCTAGACTCAATAATGTGCGTTTTGGTTTTAGTCGTCGGAGGCATGGAGCAGAGTGCCACCTTTTCAATATTAACTCATCTCGGAGTGAGAGGTCGATAGATTATGTAGTGTTCTCCGTGAGAAATGAAACAAATATCTTTTGAGAGATATCTGAGTGGATAGGAGGGGTGGTGCAAATGCGTCACTGGGTCCATGACGTCTTGCCTTCAATATCAGCATCACCTTAGTGAGTACCGATAGCAGATGTATTGACCCGGTTTCTGACCTAAGTTTTCATGGAGGGCTATTTCTTTTCACCCTTACAAAAACTTTTCTTTTTCATTCTTCAACCCCTTCTTTCTCCTTTCTCATTTACTCCTTTTTTTCAATCTTACCTAAGGACTTCTAGATCTAAGCTATTGGAATTGTCCTTGGGTAGATCCCTCCGGTTCTGGCGGATCATTGGACATAACCTAACCATAATCACCTTATAACACCATGATTATCCTAGATTTGTTGATCACTTGCCATAAAACCATTTGAGAAAAATCTCTCAAAGTGTTCATGAATAAAACACATTTTGTTAATACTTCGAGAGTTTTGCATTTTCTGAAATACTCCCCCTTCACATGTGCATATGAGATTTAAGAAAGAATTGCACATGATGGGTAGAGTTCGCACTTTTTGAACTGATCGATTTTCAATTAATATGACCATTGCGAGACACGTTTACATCACTAGTTAGACTAGCTTGAAGTTATTACCCGTCCCGGTCATATCAAAAGATCATCTCTCGAATTGGTACATTCTACTCAGACAAGTCCTTTGCGAGACACGTTTACATCAATGGATAACCATCTTGAAATTATTACCCGTCCCGGACTAGTCTTTTCGATAACGGACATTTATCTTTCGTCAATTCGAGGGTTCATGCTGAGTCTTTTTGAAGAACTCTTTTTGAGATTCTCTTTTGATCACATTTTAATCACATCTTCTCCCCCTCAAAAATAGCATGCAGTGATATTTTTGATATCAACTGATTAAAATGAAACTTTTTGGAGAGATAGACGGATTTGAGCATGAAATTGGAACATTTTTGTTTTTCTACTCCCCCTTAAACAAAGCATATGGTTAAACATTTTAGTTTAAAAGCAGTTTTAAGGGTTTAGGAGGGAGTTATCTTGAGCACTTTATGAAAGATTTGGAAAAATCTTATTGAAAAATCTTGAAGAAAATGTGCTCAAGATAGAGAAGATTTTGAAAATATTTGAAGATATGTAAGGAGAAATATCTTCATTTGTTTTTAGGATAAGTGTTTGAAAAAGAAATTGGTTTTGCACAACACTTTCCTTTCTTTGAAAAACGGGTTATGCACTGTCATGTGTACATAAGCCATTACGTTGAAGCTCGGGTTGTAAGCTGAAATACTTACAAGCCATTATGAAGAAAAAAGTTTGAGAAAACGACATGTTTTGAAAACATTTAAAGAACTCTCGCTCAAGCATCTGTACATGCCCGTATCATTGTTGAATGATATTTCTAAGTACGTACAGAATATTGATTATACGAGAGACATGTCGGAGAAGAATATTTTTGGATTTTTGTGATTTTATATTGTTTTTGTATTTTTTGAAAATTTTCCATTTTTGTATATTCTTTTTGATGTTTTCAAAAAATGTATATGCACAAAGAATGATTAAGTATGAACAAGTAAAAGTGGAGTTAAGAGTGGAACAAGACAAGGATTTCCAAATGCGATGTTGGCATAAAGGTCTTCTCTTCCACATTCAGCGAGTGAAATCTCAACACTTTCACGAGTACCTGCAATCACAAAATCCACAAAAGAAGAATATGCACAAATAACAGTGTTAGAAGAACATGAATCATCACATTGAGGG
The DNA here is from genome assembly GCA_021014915.2 of Artemisia tridentata subsp. tridentata. Classification (NCBI taxonomy): domain Eukaryota; kingdom Viridiplantae; phylum Streptophyta; class Magnoliopsida; order Asterales; family Asteraceae; genus Artemisia; species Artemisia tridentata. The sequence goes on from CP139509.1 coordinate 154,898,354, forward strand.
TGTCCACTATCAACGGTTGTAGTGGTTTCTACATCCTTATCCTGATGATTTTCACTATTACTTGTTGTGGTGCAGCTATCAAGAATCTTTCCTGTGGGAATCCATCTAAAACCAACTGTTTTAAAAACTTTTCCCGTGGGAATCCACCTAGGGCAAGATCTAGGAGATGTTTCCTTTTCAGATGCAGCGGAAGTCTTATTTTGAGAAACACTACGTCCTGTAGAGATCCACCTAGTTGGTTTCTTAGCCTTTTGCTTCTTAGCAACGGGTTTGTTGCTATTTGGTGTCTTAGAGGATTGTGCCTTAGCACTTGCATTTGCTTTCTTGATATATTGTGCAACACATGCATCATGATTAGCTGAAACGACACATTTTTGACATGTAGGACAAACAAATTCAACATTCTTGTTTAAAATGGCTACCTTAACTTTGTCACTACAGTCATTTGAAGCTTGTTTCTGGTTCGAAGAGGAATTTGAGTTCACAGTGTTTGATTCTACGTGGGTAACATTTTCTTTTGCGCAACTACTCTTAGATGCAAGCCAATCCCTAGTCTTTAGTTGAATGATCCTAGGTAGTGGTTTACTACTACTAGCAGTGCTTTGTAATGTTGTAGAATTCATCACTCTAGGTTTTGTACCTAAAATTCCGTCTTGTCGAACTTGTGCCTTTTGCCTAGCAGTTTCTAGGTAGTGATTGTGGACCATTTTGTTTGAACCAATTGATTCCTTAACTGTTTGAGTGGTCACATTTGGTGAGCAATTCCTAGAAAGGCCAGGTGCTTTCACTTTTGGTGTTTTAGGCAAGGGTGTTGGAGTGACTGGTTTTGTCAAATCATTTGTCACATCAACTGTTGGAACCGTTTGAGAAATTGACATTTTTGGTTGTTCCGAAGTTGATAGTTTTGCAAACTTAGTTTCCTCACCCTGCCTTTTTTGACTTTCAAGCTGAGACTTCAAAAGATCAATTTGTTCTTTCAGTTGTTTGTAAGAACGCTCATACGACAGTTTGTCATACTTGCATTCTTCCTTTTTCTGATCAAGTTGTTTAAAATATGTGACATTTTGTTTTTCAACCTTTGCGAGCGCATTTTCATATTTTAAAACAATTTCAGAAGTCTCAGCACGGAGTCTTTCATCATCCTCGACAGAATATGTTTGGAAAATAATGGACATGATGTCGGTCGATAGAGCTTCGAAGCAGAGATTGTCATTATGCTTTTCCAAAACTTTTATGTGTTCCAAGTATTCATTAGCTTCCTTCACTAAGGATTTGTGGTCCTTAACAAATTCGGCTTACTCTTTCAAAAGACACCGTTCAACATTAAGAACTACCGCATAAATTGCAGCAATATGTGGATTAATTTCCGATTCAAAAATCTTTTTAATTTCATCCTGAACACCTGGAAACCATTCAAATTTTTGATTATTTGTTTTGGAAGCCACAATACTTTTAAGTTTCTCAATTCTCTGTTTAAGATCAACCAAATATAGTCTAGCTGCACTTGTATCATAAGTGTTTTTAGATGCCATTTGTTCGATGTTAGGCAGATGTTTTGAGACAGCTTTTTGTCTTGTGAAAACCACTGGTTTTTGGAAAAACAGAGGTGACTCCTTTTTAACGAGATGAACCCCAGCAAGTTTGTTAACTTCATTATAGTTAATGGGTTTTATTTCTCTGTTCAATTGTCGCATTTTCTTTCGACTCTCTTCTGCCAGCTCAATCGTTTCGCTAGAATCATAACCCGAAGGAGGGTCATGGATAGCATTTATTAAATTACCATTAAAAAGCACATTCTGTTCTTGTTGAGCTTTCTTGAGAATATAAGGGTTTTCATAACCGATAGCCACCTTTTTTAATGTATGTAAAATCGGGTTTGGATCGTTTATTAACAAGTTAACTGTTTGTGCAGAATGACCCGTTTTTACAAGCAAATCATCCAACTTTGCAATGGTTTCCTTTTTGTCATTGATCTCTTTAAGAAGATCCTTTTCACGTTTTGAAAACCTTTCATTCAACTCCTTCTTTTCTTTTTCAAGATTGGAATAAGTTGATTTTTGTTTTGAAAGCTGGTTGGTTAGTTCAGAAATTTCCTTGTTTAAAGATTTTATTTTGTTGTTCAAATTGACATCTAGAGTGTCAAATTTGATTTGCAAACGTTTTTCTCTTAAAACAGAATCTCTTAAACTATTTTCAAGTTCTGACTGTCGATTGGTGTGAAAATCATAAGCTCGTGCATTCACCTTATAACTCTCAAGCTCAGTGGTCAATTTCACATTCGCGGCTTTTACCTCGCGATTGATCTTTTTGACCTTTTCAATCTCTATCTGACAATTATGAAGTAATGATTCAAATAGAGCACGGGTTTCCTCATCATTAGCATCATTTTGTGCAACTTGAACTTCGTTAGGATCCATATATGAAGTTTCACAGTTAACATTGCTATTAACTTGCTCCCCCACATATGTATCGAAATTAGGTTTGAGAGGCACAGAATGTGGCTTTTCATGAGCAAACAATGATGGTACCTCATGGAGTGGTTCTGTGTCATGGGACGGAGGAGTTTCAGAATCACTGCATGATGTAGGTTCTTGCTGATCAGGCATAGGATCGGAGACTCCTGTGACTTCTGTAGAATTATCATTGATTCTGGTCATAAGCAGGAAGTCTGATTCCTCAGCAGTCAACGGTATTCCCGAATGTTCCTTGTTGGCTAGTATCAGCATGTACTGGAGCTTTTCTACCTTCGTCATAGCCTGAACATTACCAATTCTGCCTATATCACTCCTTTGGATTTCAGATGAAGTCATGAAACAATAATCCTCATTTTGATTGACCCCATTCTGATTCACAAACTGATCTGCTTGGTTTCCCGTATACAACCCTGCATATTGCATTTGATTCCCAGTCTGTATACCCATAGCATTTCCTTGATGATTCCCGATAACCTCAACCATTTGACCTTCTTGTCCCATATATGACTGTGTGTTGTCAGTGTACGGTGAATTCCATTGGTTTTTGTTATGTTGTTTGATGTTTAATGCCTTGGTGAATAATGCAAAAGCATGTGCCAGATCAGTTGCAAAATTGTCTTGATGAGTTGCCATTGATGGTGTTGTATGATAAAGATGATACAGGATCTTTGCAACAAAGTAGGAGATGTTGTTGTTGAAGGTTAAACTTGATTATTGTTGTTGTGAAGCTTTGTTACGGTGGAAATTTTGGTCTGGAAACTTAAAACCTCAATAACTTCATTTTGGAGCGTTTTCAGGCCTCGAAAGTTGGGTTGAATGAATAAATTTATTCAATGTGTCCTTCTCCTCGGTCTCACGGTCGTTTTGACAGGTGTTTCGCTGAAAACGGAGTTACGGTTCAAAAGTTATGGTCGTTTGAAGTTTCACAGAAGTACGAGGGCCAAAACTGCCAAATTTGGAAGTTTCCAAAGGTTGCTGGAAAGTACAGGGACTGAAAATGATAATTCTGAAAATTGCTGAAAATTCTTCTTTGTCCGATATCCCAATTCCTTCTTTGTCCGATATCGCAATTGAGATAAGATATCGGACAAGCTTGAAATGCGATATCTGATGGTGAACTGCGATAAGACCCGAAATCAGATAACCATGAATTGCGATAAGCCAACTGCGATATGTATCTGAGTTCGAATTGCGATAAACTTGATCAGCTGTAATTGCGATAAAAACACTGAAATGCGATAAGTCGCTAATTTCCACTGCAATTGCGATAGAAACACTTCAACTGCGATAAAACGCTGAAGTACCCTGAATTGCGATAAAACGCGACATTTGAAGCCAATTGCGATAAATTGCACTTTTCAACCACTTTTTGACTTTTAGCCTTACACACCCACTTGCAACCTTATCTTAGAAGATTTTGCCTGACAATTTTTCACCCACATGCCCACTATCTTGATAACTTTCACTAACTTTTTTCAAATAAAATAATTCACTAAACTAACCAAAAACACAAATCTTTATATAAGATTTTGATTCTAGTCGATTTGAAGAAATAACAAACAAACCAAAATCCAAGCTTCCAAGACACAATTCGAATGAAAAAGATAGCAGATCTTGAAGAACCAAGTCGTTAAAACATAACACAAACACGACTTCACTTGTTTTTTTTTTTTTTTTTTTGTTTAGATCGAATAGAGAAAAAACATAAGTTGTGATTTTTCTAGTGAAAGAAAAATAACAAATGATGTTTTAATCTTTAGGATCAAACAAAAGTAATGATACTACCTTTGGTCTTGAACTTGCGTTGTTGTGCCACGATTCACAGAAAATCAAGAACACTTGAACAAGAATCGAACACAAACAAAACTTCCTACCTCGAAGCTAGGCTCGTTGATACCACTTGTAATAGCTTGAAATCCTACTTTATCATACCACACTCACTGTTGATCGAATGGCAGTTAAAGAACAAGAAGAGAATAAAGAATAATAGAAAGAAGATAAGAAAGATAGATGAGAAGAGATGGTGGCAGTGGAGAGATAACCTGGAAATGTATATGTATTAGATTAGAGAGAAAGATACAAGATAAGAAATACACACACACTCTCTCAAAGCACACTTTGCTAAATGAGAGAGTGTTTTACTTATATGTGTTGACTGCCAATCCAAATACAATGAATGGGCTTGACATTGGACTATGATGTGGGCTAGTATAAGTATCACACTTATACATTTGGACTACTTACATAACTAATACTACTAGCCCACATATATAAAATACATATTATACATGATACTAAAGTTCAAAGCTACAAATGACCATCACTTCCAAAGTAGCATAAATTAAATGCTAACACATACTAATGAATGTCTTGCTATGTGTTCTTAATATTTGTTTGCCATGATTGTTGTTTGCCATGATTGTTGTTTTTATATTCCATATTTTGCTATGTATGCTTGTACTTCTAATATATTTTTTGCAAGCATTCCATATCTCGATTCTTTGATGCCCTCAAACGAGGGGGAGCACACATCAAGGGGGAGTTCTCGTTCCGACAATTTTTGTATCAAAAACTTGTCGGCATAACCTTTTTAATTCTACAAAAAGGGGGAGAAGTGAATATAAACTCACTAAATACTTGTTCAAAAATAAAATTTTGGATTTAATGAGTTTAAATTTTGTAATCATCAAAAAGGGGGAGATTGTTGATATAAATAATGCCTAAAAACATTATTAATACTTCTTGATATCTCTATGTTTTGATAATCACAAAATGTAAACTCATTAAACATAAACTTATTAAATAAACAAGTATTTAGTTGTAAATATTCATTTCTACAACTTAATCACTTAAGGTATGAATAAAATAAAGCTTAATGCATTATATGATCAAAGGAACATTTTCTTAATCACTTGATTTTTTATAAAATGACACAAACATTTTATATCTTTTAGAAAATCATTTTTGGTATTTAATAAAAATGTTTAATCCATTATAAATTTATGAATTCAAATTTTCAACCAAAAATGGCAAAAATGTTCCAGAAAAACCTTCCCCACAAAAAGACAAATCTGAGCAACGTTCGGGTAGGGCGGCCCCCTTAATTTTAAGGGGACCGCCCCGCTCCTCCAGCTGTCATATTTTGCCTATAAATACTGGTTATCCCTGGACTTTTTCATCACCTTTTTTACCCCCAAACCTTCTGTTCTAAATCTCTTCTTATCCTTCCAAATCATTTCTAAATCCTTTGATCATATATTCTTAAGCATTGGTTTCCAAGTGATCCAAGCTTCTACCATTCAAGTGCAAAAGAAGAATACTCCTTCAACAACTAGAGAAGAAGTATTGCAACTTAGTATCATCTTGCTACCTAAGTTGTTTGTGTAATCATTCATTCATTTGTGTATAAGTTGTGTATATTTGTTAGATAGGTGTGAACATAATTGTTTAGGCTAGATTAGTGCGGTAGTGGTGAAGTTGTGAAGAAGTTAAGGTGTGTAAGTAGTGAAAGTGTAAGGAAGTAGAAGAGTATATAAGTAGTGCTAGGTTGTGAAGTAGTTGTGTCTAGCTTTGTGTCGTTAAACCGGTGTAAGCAAAAGTTGTGTAAGGTTTTCTCCACCATAAGGGAGCTTGTTGACATAGTGAAGAAAACTCTCGGGTTAGGTGCTCGAAGAAATACTCTAAGTATGATTCTGCTGCTAGAGCATTTGGTTTCTGCTGTTAGTGTTTGATTCTGCTGCCAGCGTTAAACATTCTGCTGCTGAAGGATTCTACTGCTGAAGGATTCTGCTACTAGCGTTAACATTGCTGCTGGTGATTAGCATTCTGCTGCTGAGCGGATAAGTATGAAAAGATATTATGTGTATTAAAGTCAACAATATACGGTAGATAATATCTTTCCCCATGCGATCAGTCATAATGTTATATTCACAGAACAAGTTGTAAACATAGATACAAGTTGTATCTTAATGACTGACTCTCTCAAAGCAAGTGTTCGACTAGACTTAACAATATTGTAAAAGATCTTTCTTATGATATAAAAGAAAGATCTTAGACTAGTGATAAATATATGTGTCTAATAGAGTGAAAAAGTAGTAAAGTGTTTTTTAGAATAATAACTCTCAAGAATATAGAACAAATATCACAAGTCGTAAAAAAACATAAGATTCAAGGTTTTTGTAACCCTAGTGATATTGAAGATCACTCGTATTATCTTGAATAATATTGAATCGTTTGGTGACAACATTGCATGTTCTTTGTTCTACATACACAAGCATAACTGTTCCATTTCCATAACATAAATAACCTTCTAAGTGTGATTGAGTAAATTCCGCGTACTTGATCATATTAACTCAACTTATCACATACACAAAACAACAAAGGTTTAACCACCTATTAGTGTTTCGATCAACCTCATCACTATGGAATGAGTTTGAGTCGTTTGTGTGTTTTGGTTATGTTAAAAAGGAGTGTTTGTTTAAGTTATTTTATTTCTGGCCCTAGGAACCACGGATGGGAGGGAACCAAAATCAGGGTTCCGTCCCTTATGTCGAAGGGTTCCTTGGGACCAGAACATAGTTTTGTCAGTTTTTTTGTTTTGATCAAACGAAGGTTTAATCTAAGATTATAACTACAAATAAGGTTCCATTAGTCCTAATCTAAGTCGAAGAAGATTAAATGGTTCTCGTTTAAGGGGTTTGGTTAGGATATCGGCAATGTTATCTTCTGAGGATACTTTCTCGATTGAGATGTTTCCTTTTTGAACATTGTCGCGAAGGAAGTGATGACGGATTTCAATGTGTTTAGTTCGAGTATGTTGACTGAGTCAAGGGTTCTAGGGTGAAGCTATGTTAACAGCTTGCTATTTATTGAATAGGGTTCCCAATAAAAGGAACAAGGTTACCTCTTATGAACTCTGGACTAAAAGAAAACCCAACCTGAACTTTCTCAGGGTTTGGAGTTGTGGGGCTGTTGTAAGACTCCCTGATCCAAAGCAGAAAGATTTGGGTGATAGAGGCATTGAATGCATCTTTGTTGGATATGTTGAGCATTCCAAGGCATATAGGTTCTATGTTATTGAACCTAATGAGTCTGTTTCAATTAACTCAATAATTGAATCAAGGAATGCAATCTTTGATGAGAATAGATTCTCATCAGTCCCTAGACCAAGTCAAAGGATTCCAAATGAAACTAATGACATTGGTGTTTCAGAGGTCTCTGATGAGGTTTCTGATGAGGTTGTGGTACATCAACCTAAACCTGAGCTCAGAAGGAGCAATAAGGTCAGGACTCCAACGTCATTTGGCAATGAAAACAAGGTGTGTAAACTGATTAAGTCTCTCTATGGAATAAAATAGGCACCTAAGCAATGGTATTTAAAATTTGTTGAAGTGGTTTTGTCGAGTGGTTATTTACTTAATCAGTCTGACAATTGTGTATATGGCAAATTTGATGAATCTGGTAAAGGAATCAAAATTTGTCTATATGTTAATGACATGCTGATCTTTGGCACTGAACAAAATCACGTTGACCTGTTAAAGAAATTTTTGTCATCAAGGTTGTAACACCCCAACCCGACAAGGGTCAAAATGCCACATTATGGTGTCTATCAGAACATATAAAATAAACGCAAGCGGAAGACTTCATAAATAATGTAAAGTCAAGAACATCATGACATCCAAAGTTACAAACTTCCAACAATTCTAAACGAACATGAAATGAAATGAAATATCCAAACATAAGTCTAAACATAATCCAAAACAAATGGGGAATCTAATCAAAGTAGGACTTCTAATTTCCCACTCTCATCACTCATGCCCAGCATCCCACTTATTACCTGCCGCATGGAAAAGAAACGCGGCTAAGCTTAAAAAGCCCAGTGAACAGATATATATACAAAACATATAGGTAATAAGCATAAGTGAACGAAGATGGATCAAACGAATGAAAAGAATAGATATTAAAGTCAAATGAAATTGGGAATTAAGATAATACAATCAGATAATCATAATGAATCATGGAATCAGATAGGAATAGCCATGGACCTGTCTAAACGAGAAACTCGAATAGACCACATAATCACATATACTGAATAGCCACGAGCCTGTCTAAATGAGACACTTGAATAGACCACATAATCACATATATATATATATCCGTCAAATCATAAGTGCACGAAGAGGGGAGGCCTCTAAGTACCAAATAGTGAGAAGGGTGTAAGGCACACACAAACCAGTCACCAAATCATATCATAATCATATCAAAACATATACCTAGGATGCATCCATACGCCCCTTACAAAACAAATCATATATGTGCCCTGTACTAGACAAGTATACACACATATAATAATGGCCAAGAGATCTCATATCATATCATATCATATCAAAAGGGGACGATGTAGACTGATCACACCACCACAGATGGTGTCATGCCATTGGTGCCTCAATGACATGGCCCTGGTACCCCCATGGCTAGTTAGCTCGGACAACAGAACAGAACAAATCATTTCAATTCATCATATCATGTCAGAACGTATCAAACTGAATTGAATCACATCATAGCAAATGGATAGTATCAAATGAATATCAAGCCAAGGATCATATCAAGGGAATTATAGCAAAGGATCATATCAAGGTCAAGGATCAGAAAGTCATGAGAGAAGACACCCTTACTGAGAAAGGGTAGAATATCTGTACCTTATGCAAAGCAAATCAAACAAAACAGGAAAGCACTCGGAAACAGGAACTACTCCTTTTTCACAGAACCTATACAAATTAATGAACATGCATTACTTACAAGCTCATTTTATAAGTTTACTGCTTATAGTTATTCAGATTACACATTTAGGGATTCTTTCTATTTTTAGAAACTTTCCATTTTTAGAGTCTTTCTATTTTTAGTAACTTGCCATATTTAGTAAGTTTCCATATTTATTAACTTTCCACATTTAAATAACTTTCCATCTTTAGTAACTTACCGAATTAGTAAGTTTCCCGATTTAGTAAGTTTCCATAATTAGTAAGTTTTCCGATTTAGTGAGTTTTATAATTTAGGTTTACAAATGACAATTTAACTAACTCAAGGTTTAAAATGTTCAATATAATAGTTTAGGGTTTAATATGAAAAGTTATGATAGTTTAGGGTTTAAAGTGCCAATATAGCAAAGTTTAGGGTCTATTATGTAAATAGTTAAAAATTTCTTAAGTTTGTAGATTTCATGATCTCATTAAACACACCCATGCAAACTAAACCCTACCTCATTTATTTTAAACCAAACTTGACACCAAAACAACCCGAGACCCCTTTTGTGCACTTAACCCTATTCGACCCTTTTTAACCCACACATAGCCAAATACTCAACACACTATGATACCCTCTTATACACACCTACACGACCTCACTTTTCCCTTTTTTAAACCTAACCAAACTCAACCCTTTTTGCCCTTTCCATTAGCCATTTCATTCGAGACCCAAAATTAAAAAAAACAACCACTTTCGAACTAAAACAATTTCCACCATTCGACCCATGTTTCCATACGTTAAAATCCTTACTCGACACCATTTACACACAAAAATGACACAACTTTTTCCAAATTCGATCACACACATATAACCCATTTGAAGCATTAAACTTAACGAGGCAAACATACATGAAATAATGATCTAAACTAATCCCACATCCAACTTCTAAAGATTCGAAAGACGCATACAAATATTTACATGTTTCCAACATGTTTTCTCATTCACGAAACACACACAACTACACCCTTTTCATCCCACTCGACACATGAAATAATAAAACCGAATAAACCCTAGTTTTCCCTTTTTCGACCTCCACTAATACGACCCAAACATGCATGCTTTCTTCCCCTTTATTTACACATATAAGACCAGGTTTCTTATGCATAAAATAGATCCAAACAAAACGTATATTTACCTGATTCGAATAACCACTTAAAACCCTATATCGACACATATGTTATTCATCATTTCATGCGACTAACAACTCATCATTTCATGCGACATATTAACCTTCCATTTGTATTCTTTTTAAGTCGATCATAGCCTAGCTTTAGGTTATAAATTATGAAAATGTTATGTGTATTTATGTCGAAAGAAACAAGAACCAAAAATAGGTGATACCTTTATGTCGATTCAAAGAACAAAACAAGAACAAAAGGAACCAGAAACCAACACAAAATAGACACCCTATTCAAACCAAAACCAAGCCTCTCGAACCCACTATTACCATGATCAAAACACCTTCTTGACACCTTGCTTCGTACCACCTTTCACCACTAGAAGGAATGAATAATTAAGCTGCCGACTTTGTTTAGTTTTTAGGGTTCTTAGTGTGTTTTTGAATGTGTATATTCGGTTGAAGAAATGAGTAGATAAAGGGGAGAGTTGGGCTGGAAATTAGGCCGAGCAAGGGGGAGTCAAAATGACCAAATCCTATTTTTAAAATCAACATGTATCTAGACATATCATATGCTATAAGTTATGTACAAAAATTTTAATATATTCGGCCCTAATATGGGCTCTTAGTCGTGTGATGTGTGCTTAGAACACCATGCATATGTCAACTTTTGTATACTTAGGTTATAGGTTTTTATATTTTGTAATTCTTATGTTATAGCTCATAGTTACTTAGGTTACATTTGTGTTCCAAGTTCAAGATAGCCACGGATTAAGAAACAACATTTTAGGGTGTTATAATTCTTCCCCTCTAAAAAGAAAAATTTCGTCCTCGAAATTTGAAGTAGGAAAATCAAAACGAATACGTACCGAATCACGAAAAGAAATGTGGATAGCTAGCTCGCATTGATTCTTCGGTCTAACAAGTAGCGTCGCTCTCGGGATGGTTCTTCCAAAGAATCTTAACGAACGGAATTGTTTTAGTTCTCATGACCTGATCCTGACGCTCCAAAATAGCCTCAGGCTCTTCAACACTAGACAAATATTCTCGAATCTAATCCAATGGGTAAGAAACAACATGGAGCGAATGATAATTGTATCCCCTCAGAAGAGATACATGAAACACATTATGCACATGAGAAAGCTGCGGAGGTAGTGCCAAACGATACGAAACTTCACCAACGCGGTCTAAAATCTCAAACGGACCAATGAAACGTGGACTAAATTTCCCCTTAATACCAAAATGTTTAACACCACGAAACAGAGAAACCTTAAGAAAACTACGATCCCCAGGACTAAACTCCAAAGCACGTCGATGAAGATCAACATAACTCTTCTGTCAAGCTCTAGCTTCCTTGAGATTTTCCTTAGCAACGGCGACTTTCTCATTAGTCACTTCAATCAATTTGGGACCTTCAATAAGCCGTTCACCAACCTCATTCTAACAGATAGGTGCCCTACACTTTCGTCCGTACAACAGCTCGAAAAGAGCCCCTTTAATACTAGTATGCCAACTATTGTTATAGGAAACCTCAACCAAACACTAATACTCATCCCAATGTCCCGACCATTCTAGAGCACAAGATCTCAACATATCTTCCAAAGTCTGAATAGTGCGTTCCGACTGCCCGTCAGTTTGAGGATGAAACACCGTACTAAACTTAAGTCGAGTACCCCAAGCCTTATGCAAACCATTCCAGAAACGTGAAGTAAAACATGGATCTCTATCAGATACAATAGCTTCCAGAGTGCCATGTAAACGAACAATCTCCGGCTGAAAGATTTGTGCCAACTTACTTCCCGAATAATCTTTCCGAATAGGCAGAAAATGAGCGGATTTGGTTAAACGATCAACAACGACCCAAATAGCATCATGCTTCCTCTGTGTGCGTGGTAAACCCATAACAAAATCCATAGAAATCTGATCCCACTTCCAAGTAGGAATATCTAAAGGCTGCAAAAGACCACTAGCACGTTGATGTTCGATCTTAACCTGCTGACATTTCATACACTTAGCCACAAACATAGCCACATCCTGCTTCATATCGTTCCCCCAGAAATGCTGCTTCAAATCCCTATACATCTTAGTAGAACCCGGATGAATAGTAAAAGAAGAACTGTATGCCTCGGTTAACACAGCTTCTCGAATAGAAGGATCATTAGGAACACACAACCAATCACCATACCATAAAATCCCATCATCATCAACATGAAACTCCGTCTGCCTTCCTTTTTCCAAATTCTGAATAATAGACCACAACTCACCATCGTCTTTCTGAGCTTCTTTAATTCGTAGCATAAGGTTAGACTCAACCTTCAAACTAGCCCAGTAACCATCATACCCACAAACACATAACTCCACCTCCATCAGTTCCAAGTCATTGAGTATCCTAGGCTCAATCTCAAGCTAGCAATAATCTCCGACTTCCTACTAAGAGCATCTGCCACTACATTCGCCTTACCCGGGTGGTACTGAATATTAGCATCATAGTCCTTCAGAAGTTCTAACCAATGCCTCTGCCTCATATTCAATTCCTTCTGTGTGAAGATATACTTTAGGCATTTGTGATCAGTGAAGATATCACAAGTCTCACCATATAAGTAATGTCTCCATATCTTTAGTGCAAAAACTACAGCTGCTAACTCAAAGTCGTGCGTCGGATAATTCTCCTCATACGGTTTCAACTCTCTACATGCGTAGGCGATAACCTTACCATGCTGCATAAGAACACATCCTAAACCTTTCTTCGAAGCATCGTTGTAAATCTGATAGCCACCAGTACCCGAAGGAAGAGTAAGTATAGGTGCGGAAACAAGTCTCTTCTTTAACTCCTTGAAACTTTTCTCCCGTTCATCAGTCCAAACAAACTTCTCACCTTTCCGCATCAGTTTCATCAACAGCAAAGCTAAACATGAGAATCCCTCAACAAATCTCCGATAGTAACCAGCAAGCCCCAAGAAACTTCTGACTTCGGTCACATTCGTCGGTCTTGGCCACTTTGTGATAGCCTCCACCTTTGCCGGATCCATTTTTACCCCATCAGCTGATACAACATGACCCAAGAACGCTACTTGCTCTAACCAAAATTTACATTTAGAAAACTTAGCATACAACTTCTTCTGTCGTAGAATCTCTAATACGATACGAAGATGCTCCTCGTTCTCTTTCTTCGTCTTAGAATATATCAGAATGTCATCAAAAATACAATGACGAATTTATCCAGATACTCTTGGAATACACGGTTTATTAAATCCATAAAGACTGCTGGTGCATTAGTCAAGCCGAATGGCATCACTAGGAACTCGTAATGACAATAACGAGTACGGAACGCGGTCTTAGGAACATCCTGTTCCTTCACATGCAACTGGTGATAGCCGGACCTCAAATCAATTTTGGAAAAGAATTTTGCTGCCTGAAGCTGATCAAATAAATCGTCGATACGGGGAAGCGGATAACGGTTTCGAACAGTGATACAGTTCAACTCACGATAATCGATACATAACCTCATACTGCCGTCTTTCTTCTTCAAGAACAAAATTGGTGCACCCCACGGGGATACACTTGGGCGGATGAAACCACGCTCTAAAATTTCCTGAAGCTGTTCCTTCAGTTCTTTTAGTTCAACTGGTGCCATACGGTATGGAGCTTTGGAAATGGATTCGGCACCCGGAATCAAATCAATACTAAATTCAACTTCACGTGTTGGAGGCATACCCGAAAGTTCATCAGGAAACACATCAGGAAAATCACAAACAACTGGATGACTCTCGATACGAGGACCATCCAACGAAGTATCTTTAATCGAAGGCAAAAATCCTTCAAAACTATGTGAAAGTAACGAACGAGCTTTTATAGACGAAATGATCTTAACAGACTTACCAGGTTGGGAACAATGGTAAACAAATTCAGGAGCATTCAGATTACCAAATATAACACATTTGGCATGACAGTCGATAGTCGCCCGATGCTCGGACAACCAGTCCATGCCCAGAATAATATCAAAATCATGAATGTCCAATGGAAGCAAATTAGCAGAATGGATCTTATCGGTAAAACGTAGAGGACATTTCAGAAATTTTTTATCTATAATCACATGATTCTTCATAGGGGTCGAAATAGATAGAGCATAATTTAATGGTGTTGCGGGTATATTAATATGTTTGGCAAACGAAATAGAAACCACCAAATGTGTAGCACCCGTATCAAATAAAACAAATGATGTATGATCATTTAAATAAAGAGTGCCTGAAACGGTACCTGAGGCACTAGCAGCCTGATCTTTGGTCAAGCAGTACACTCGACCCTTAGTAGCTGGCTGTCGGTCATTCCCATTACCCTTGTTGTTGTTACCACTAGACTTAGGACAATCTCTAGCCATATGTCCCACCTGACCACATATAAAGCAAGCACCAGAAGCCCTATGACATGGCCTCCCAGAATATAACTTCCTGCAAGTGTTGCAAGGAGGAGCATAATCCACATATCCCTTCTGCCCAGATGAACCTGAAGCGCGATTGTTCTACTGACCACGGTGATGTTGATCCCGATACTGCTGATCACGTCCCGACCTCTGGTTGTTGTAGCCATGCCTATCATATCCCCGCCTATCATAACTCCGATGATCATTACCCCTCTAATCATTACCCCACTGATTGTTCCCCTGAATCGGTCGTACCTGATATCTCTTAACACCCTGTCTAGCCCTCTCCTGCATGATCTCAATGTTGCGAACAACGTTAGCAACCTATGCTACATCATCAAAATAGGTATTCACAATACCATCCAAAAGTTTATTCCGGAGTACCCACTTGAAAGCATTAGCCTGTTCTTCCTGGGTTCCTGCCTTGGCCCCCAAGAATCCAGCCAAACGAAGAAACCTCTTCATGAACTCAGTACTAGTCTCCCTCTCAAACTGATAAATCAAATGATACTCTCTCTCAAACTTCTCCTTCTCGGACCTCGGAAAATACTGAAGGAAGAAAGTGTCACGGAAATCGTTCCATGACAAAGTAGCAACAAAATCATCTCCACCCTTCGCTTGCTTATATGCTTTCCACCAGCTGAAGACGTCACCCTCAAACTTATAGCTGGCAAGTCAAGCTTTGAACAAGTCATCACATCCCAGAAGTTCAAATATCTTCTCCATATGCGCGATCCAATTCTCCACATCAACCGGAGCATTCGCAGAGCTGAACGATCGAGGCTTTTGCTTACAAAACCTCCACAACCAAGTGCGCATAGTCACTGGCAGAGTACCACCACTAGCACCACCGCTATTACTACCACTAGCCATACTTTGACGAACCTCATTTTTGATCCGTTCGGTAAGGCCCGGTAACAGTGCGTCAACGGCCCGCTGGACTGCGGTAGCAAAAGCAGGGTTCGAATTAAAATCTTTATTTCTATTGTTCACAATCTGAAAGGTCATAAAAAAATCAACGAAGGCAAAACAGAGATAAGGATCAAAATATGAAGGAAGAGATCGTGTCAAAAGTGAAGCCTAATGTCTACCCAATCCTCATCGGTCAAATCCTAAGTGCTACATGGTGAAACCTAAGGTTCCAAATCTTCATAGGCCATAACTTATGAGCTACAAGTCGAAGCCTGAGCTCTGATACCATAATTGTAACACCCCAACACGACAAGGGTCAAAATGCCACATTATTGTGTCTATCAGAACATATAAAATAAACGCAAGTGGAAGACTTCATAAATAATGTAAAGTCAAGAACATCATGACTTCCAAACTTACAAACTTCCAACAAGTCTAAATGAACATGAAATGAAATGAAATATCCAAACATAAGTCTAAACATAATCCAAAACAAATGGGGAATCTAATCAAGGTAGGTCTTCTAAGCTCCTACTCTCATCACTCATGCCCAGCATCCCGCTTATTACCTGTCGCGTGGAAAAGAAACGCGGCCGAGCTTAAAAAGCCTAGTGAACTGATATATATATATATATACTAGACTTCAAAGCCCGCCCACTGGGCGGGCATGACTTTTAATTATAATTTGGATGGTTTTAGTTAACTTAAAATTATGTTTTAAGTTTGTTATATTTAATACAATAAAATATTCAAAGCCCGCCCTTGTAATTATAATTTTGATGGTGTTAGTTAACGTAAAATTATTATTAAGGACGCCGATTTCATAGACGTGAAAAAAAGCATACCACAGATGGCAAAAAACAAACTTAAACCGAGTACAAAAACCATAGAATGAAATGCATCACCTGATAAAAAAAACTCGTCTGACCCGTGCCTTTTAACTTCAGTGGCCCATCTTAAAGTGACCCGTCTGACCCGTGTTTTTTTAGTGGGATGACCCGATCCTCTATTCGTAATTATAATTTTGATGGTGTTAGTTAACGTAAAATTCTTTTTAAGGACGCCGATTTCATGGCCGTGAAAAAAAGCATACCACAGATGGCAAAAAACAAACTTAAACAGAGTACAAAAACCATAGATTGAAATGCATCACCTGATACAAAAAACTCGTCTGACCCGTGCCTTTTAACTTCAGTGGCCCATCTTAAAGTGACCCGTCTGACCCGTGTTTTTTTTAGTGGGATGACCCGAGCCTCTATTCAAAACAAAGAAAAATCACTTTGACGACATGAATGAATATAAAAAATAGTATGAAGTGAATTCTGAAAGAAAGGGAAAACTTGGTAAGATAAGAAAAAGCACATAGTTGAGTTATAAACTTTCAATGATGTTCAAGTGTGTTTATTTTTGCTTTTTCAATAGGCATACAATGTGATCATGATTTAGATTTTGTCTATGCTTATTGTCCTATACTGAGTTTCATAGGAAACACTACTACTCGTGGTAAGTGCTAACACCGTCCCATAGTATCCCCAACGCATTTTACAGTTTTTGTCAGTCGCCAGCGCCCATAGCAAAGGTCTTACATAGCAATATCTATAAATATTTTTCGATACAATTATATGTTTGAATGAATAAGCAATCATGTGAAACTTTATTCCCACACCGATAGGTTATAAATTTTAGTTGAGCCAATTTTCATTATGCCATAAAATAAGAATAATTTAACCTCACATTGTGAATGGACATCAATAGCATTGTAGACTAAAATAGACCCTTTAGTAGCCCATTATGAACTTAAACAATATTGTTCATATACAGTTTACAAAAGATCCCCCCCAGTGTGATCTCAATTAGCTTTCTTTTTTAGCAAATAGTGAAAGTCATGACGGTTTTACTTCAATGGCTGCAATTAGATTTAAAACCATATCCCGCAAAAGTAACCAAACAGTGAACATAACATATCCCGCAATTGTGATTATGAATCTCAATATTTACAACTTTTTTAGTGTTTGAAGACTATATCCCTAGGGAATGCCTGAGAATACAGTTATAAAAGAAAGGAGTCAAATAGGTCGATGAGGTCAAAATTTGCTGAGTAAAAAAACGAATTATGCATTAGACATCCTAAATACTTTTATTGAAAGAACACATGTTATTGATAGAATCATGTTCTTTTATTACTAATATTGTTAAATTAAAAATCTTTAGATAAAATGTATACCGGCTCACCCATCCCATTTTAGTTCGTAAAATAACAATGACATGTTTCGACCCAAACAGGTTGTGATCAGCTATTAACTGAGAACAATTTAATATCTTCTACACTCATCCAAGGAGAAAGGGCTGTGAAGGCTGAGCTCCTGTGGTGGTTTCAGGTATCCTCAAACACCACCATAATGTTACCCCCAAAAACTTGGTCGGCATCACAGTCTTCATTAGAGACTACCAAACACTTCCTTCAAGCCTGTCCAATAAATTATCTGTAACTTTCATTTTTCATGTAAGATGTCAGTTACATGACCCAACTCTACCATGTGGCTCTTATGTTTCAACTCACTTCAAGCCTGTCCAATAAACTTGAAGACTTGCGCACTAAATTAGTCTCAGAGATTGTCTTGTAGTAGCACTATACTTCATAAATATTATTATATTGTTCTTGATGCATGTAGATACACAACTGACACCGGAACATAAAAAATCCCAAATATTAAACCTTCCTTGAATCATTGATAATCTTAATTTACATCAGCAATTGCTGTATCAAAATGTACACCAAAAGATTGTTGCCATGTAACTTTATCCAGATAGGAAATCTTTTGTAATTAAAAAATTATATAGAATGTATGTACAGTATATTTATTTGATGTAAGCAACTGTACAACCATAATTAGTTGGACTTTCCTGTTCATATTTAACAACGCGCGGATGTTTTCTTAATATTTGGTGTGCAGACTCCTTCACAACACCAGTACCCATCCCATGAATAATAAACAAAACCGAGCTAGACCCAGTTGTATCAATAGCCATGTTCAGGTGGTGTGACGCTTCTTCCACTCGCATACTACGTAAGTCAACGGTGTTCTTTGATGTCTGCAGAACTAATCCATAGGAACCCTCTTCACTACTGCTGGCTTCTGATAAACTCTTAAGGCTTCTGATCCTCTGTCCCTACAAAAGAAACAATATAGTTGGAGACCATTCACGAAAGGAATCTAACTTTTGATCAAAACCGTTTTCCAGATAAATTCATCTATTGGTAGTCCATGCCTATGCTCTGTGTTTGATAAAAGAACCAAAAAGTCCAAATGTTCCAAGAACACTCACCTGCAATTATCAAAGTACAAAATTTCAATAACCATTTACAAATAACCACCAAGTCTAATAAGTTTTCTGATTTAACTTAAATATGAAAGTACTTCAAAAAGATCATGGCACAGACCAGGAAAGATCAAGTGATGTCAAATTTAAAGCCGACGGAGCGATAAGAATCCAACAAAACCAACAGATGTGTATAACATCAGTATTAGTGATTCATTGGGTGTGTCTTGTCTCATTGCTCTCTCATCCACTGGATTTCCAGCAAGTGATGATTGCGTTGATTGGTGTTCCTGGCATCTCAGGTACTTTGTGACCGCTGATCCTAATGGCAACAGAAACAAAAAGTCATCAAACGTTAGACTTGTTGAAAGTGAGAGGGATGCTATATATATCACTAACCCAGGAAATATGGCATATTATAATAAACAGGGAAATATGGTATCACAGAAATAGATTCCGAGATTCACGTTAGATTATCTGATTAACCATGCTTACTTCACTCTCGTCATAGAAAAAGCTTTTGACTGAGAATCTGAGATGCTTATAAATTTGAAACAAAAAATTAGCACAATCACCTATGTAATGCATCTCCACCAAAAGTAGCAATTTAGGAGAGCAGAATTCAGATGTGTAAAGACGGTGTGTATCCAAGATATCTATATTGTTTACCAACCATAAGCACATCGATATTATGGTTGCACCTTCATCCATAGTCTTATAAATAGAATGGAACTTTATAGAAATGTCTATGAAACAATAAAAGAGACAACATGGCCTCTAATAACATACAGAAGTTTGAAGTATTTCACCCCTTAACTTAAGTCAGGGAACTGGTATTCCCTCTTTAACATGGTAGATCAAGTTCCTGTCCTGCCATCATCAACAGAGATTGTAACAGTTCCCTCACATAACATGGTATTCCCTCACATAACATGGTAGATCAATTTCTATTTAGGCTGTGTGAAAAGAAATAGCCCGTTGCCCTTACTCCTTGATTCTTACCCGGCCAAGTCTCTAAATAATACATAATCATCAAAGAATGGTCTTGTCTCATAATATGATTGGTGTAATGAGGAGTACCGAAGAAGAATTATCTGCCTTGATTGGTGTATGAGGTCCACACACAATGCATTTGGCTTTCGCACCATATTCCAGTGTTGATATGGTCTTGTGCACTTCCTTGGGGTCTGGGCTCGCACACAAAATCATAAGAATCTTTGACTTGTCATCCTTAAATGAATCCTGTTCACACCAGAAAGACATGCACAGAATTTAGACACCAAAGCTAGCAATATGTATAATCATAGAATGTTATATTAACAATTAACATCGAGATATATTTTACCAACCCGCAAAAGCATTGTTAACTTGCTGTCTCTGAATGGCACATGAGAATCACCATTGGCAATGGACTCCACCACTCTCTTCAAAGCTATATTACCCTGATTGATCTATGCAGTCTGCAAGTTCAATCCAAAAGAAACGACTTTATTTCAGTAACTGCTAGTAAAAAGTAATTTTAAACAGAACATAAACACATCTTTCATGATCTGTGAAAATGATAAGGGAATTTACTTGCATTTTCGCTTCAAATCCAGTTTGACCAGCTTGTTCTATATTTTCAGGCTCGTTAGATTGTACGTGAGTTGTATTCCTATATAACTTTCCATTCTATATTTTTATTTCTCCATGCATGAACAATACATTTTGTAACTCACGCGTTCAATGGCTTCACGTTCCTAAGGTGTAACAGTCACAGCCTGTGGCATTGCTGCACCAAGATCTCCACGTACATTCCTGAAATTTTGGCCCCTCTTAGATTAGCATTTAAAATAAAAAAATGGATTTACAGTTTAAAGATATAAGACATTGACAAATAACTTACTCTCAGGCCCCGGCGATGCTTTTTGGCAAGTATTGGTTTTATGTTTACCACCCACGTCCATATCCAATGATTTATCCAAATCCATGGACTTTTCCATCCCGGGATCCTCATTAGCATATATATCCATCAGTTTTTTAGCAAAACTATTTCCTTCCATTGATGATGAAACAATTATATTTCTGTTTTCGTTTTCCTTTCCATCTCTGGAACGACTCAATTCAGACTCAATCTCCTCCAAACGACGCCTCAACATTTCAACTTCCGCCTGCTGCTGGAGTATCTTCTCTTCCATCTTCCTCCTCTCCATTTCAACAACCTGATCAGCCATTTTCTGACATTCTTCTATTTTCTTCTCCAATTCCCTCTTCAACATATTTGTTCGCTCATTCACTTTCATGTTAATCTCCTCCTCACTCTTCTTCTATTCTGCTTCTGCAAGTTTAGCCCTCAGGCCTGCAATCACTTCTTCCTTTTTCATAAGTTGTTTATGAGCTTCATTCTTCTCCTTCTCTCTTATCTTATTCTCCATTTGCAGCTTGCAGATGAACTGATCCATAGCTGAGATCCTTGACCCCAAAACCACATCTGATGAAGAAGAGTCATCTGCCTTGATTAGTGTATTAACAATCAAACGTTAGACTTGTTGAAAGTGAGAGGGCTGCTATATATATGCAAAATGTAGAAGTTTGAACTCCTTGATTCTTACCCGGCCAAGTCTCTAAATAATGCATAATCATTCAAAGAATGGTCTTGTCTCATAATATGACGTATTATTGTTCCACGTGGTGAGTGTTATTTGCTTTAAGAATGGTCTTGTCTCATAATATGAATTCAGAGTTAGTCTACCTTCTTCAACTTAGCTTTAGCTTTTGGCTTTTTCTCATAATCATCAGACTTCTTGCACCTCGTCTCCTCCTCCTGTAAACAGTTTCACATACAAAATGTTAATTAGCAATGTGGTAAACGACACAAATTTATGGTAGTTTCATTCCAACCGCAGTAGTAAATAATCACATTCCAGATAAAGATTAGACACCTGAGAACAGGTGTATGCTAAAACAGAATACATTCCTGCAGTTGGTTCTCTGTAAAAGACAGTACATTCATAACTTTCTTGGTATTCCAAACGGACTCCTGCTTCACTTCCATATCAGCAGCTACTATAAGCTTCTTGCTGCTTTGACTTGAATTAAACAATTTATATTCCTCATGTCGTTCAAATAGTGGGTTACTATCAAAATATAACAAATTAATACATGCTAACCTGTGAGCAAGCATGCTGGTTTCCCCTCCTTTTTGATGCACCCTGTAATGACGGGTTATAGTCCCATGAGCTTCAGCTTCAATGGTCTACCCATCATGACAAACCAAGACTGATGTCATCAATCCAAGAGACCTGGACCCTGCCTCTTCAAAGCATATTCGGCCCAACCACGTTGTGAATCAATGAACTCGCTCTCCCATGGCTGTTAATACAAACAAAAAGAAAATGCCAGGAGACAAATGACCACATAAGATTTAATAACATATAGGGAGTTGGATCTCGTACCTATATATAACAATAATGATTTGCGATCAGTTGGCCTTCCTATAAGCAACTCATTTTCCTTTTCAATGTCAACCTACACAACCTAATTCACCGTGCACAACCTCAAATACAGCTATAGGGTGACAACTTTTTTTTGAACTGCTATTAAGAGAAAAAACATAAATCGTGTTTTAAATAATTATAAAAATTAAAAATAAAAACATACTTCATTACATCCAAATATGCACTTTGTCCGATATCTGACAAAGCCGGCAGTACTAACAATATATCCGATAAAGCTAACAGTATTAACTTTCTTGAGCCAGCAGTGTTAATGAAACAAATAAATAACAATAATCCAAATAAGGAGAGGAGTACCCAAGAACCTGTTTCGAATAATGGCCTAGTCCCTTTCCCCTCCGAACTAACTGGACTGCCCGGAAGAAAGTACCATTGCTGCCACCATCTCCTGAAATATTCATTAAATATCCAATAAGAGGAATAATTTGAAGAAAATATTACGCCGCCTATGCCTACCTTGAATAGCAAACTCAACCGGTTAATGTTAATGTACAACGTGATCACTGACCTTCCGCAAAGTGGTTCTCTTGTTGTCATTTATCCTTCATTGACACAACCCGTTCAACTCATAAAATCTAAACCTAAAATAACAACCTCCTATAGTTAAATTAAAAATAATAATAATAATTAGCAATTAAAATTACCTCACATTCGATTAGTATGCGCTATTAAAATGAATCTGCAAATAAATTTGAAATAAACAAATAAATTAGGGCTAATAGCAATTGATATGGAACAAACATGAATAAAAAAAATTATATGAAACAAACAAATAAGTTAGTATGAATACAATAGTAGAAGTGGTTTACAATGATTCGTATAACAAACTACATGGTAACATGGTATCTAAAAGCGAGAACCAAAAACCTGATGAAGTTGGATGTTGTGAAGAATATCGTTGCCATGTATGAATCATTGATACAGGATGGATTTTTTTATGGCAGCCATGTTTTAGGGATTAGAGGAAAACATATATACTATTATCTATAAAGAAAGTGGTAGATACCTGCTGCCCTTGTATTGAGAAAGTAGAGAAGTGTATGCCTCAAGTTCATGACTCTCAGTTGTCCTATCCTGTCAATTAATAAACATGAGAATAAAACAAACCTTAAATTTCATGCTTAGTTCAAAGTTTTTCAAAGTTCTTGGAAAAATAGACAATCTAATCATGCTATCAGTTTGTCAATTAATCAACATGAGAAGAAAACATACCTTGAATTTCATGCTTAGTTCAAAGTTTCTGGAAAAATAGAAAATCTAATCATGCTTAATAATGAACATAATAAAGCATTATAGAAGCAAAATAAAATTATGGGGAGGAAAAATTAGGGTTTCCTGTGATCAATAATAAAAATGTATATTAAATGGCCTTACAAATCCGGTATATACTCCAAAATATATGCATAATCTATTCCTTAAATATAGCTTAACAATACCAAATTTTTAAGCATGACTTACTTTTTTTGTATTGTAAATCACAAAAAAATGGCTTGGTCTAGTGGTTAAAGCATTTGTATGTTTATTAAATGTCTCAGGTTCGAATCTTGTAAATGAAAATTTTTTAAAAAATTTAATCCAAAATTTATTTGGTCAATGCGAATTAATTTGGTCAAACATCGCTTACATGGCATGCTTAGGTGGATTAAGAGCATGATTAGTCATCAATCCAGCGCTTATTCATCAATCCTGCATTTGATGACGTCATGCGCATACTGTTATATATAATATGTAGATATATATTTGCAAAACAGATAGGTAATAAGCATAAGTGAACGAAGATGGATCATACGAATCAAAAGAATAGATATCATAAGTCAAATGAAATGGGGAATTAAGATAATACAATCAGATAATCATAACGAATCATGGAATCAGATAAGAATAGCCACGAACCTGTCTAAATGAGACACTCGAATAGACCATATAATCACATATACAGAATAGCTACGAGCCTGTCTAAACGAGACACTCGAATAGACCACATAATCACATATACATATCTGTCAAATCATAAGTGCACGAAGAGGGGAGGCCTCTAAGTACCAAATAGTGAGAAGGGTGTAAGGCACACACAAACCAGTCACCAAATCATATCATAATCATATCAAAACATATACCTGGGATGCATCCATACGCCCCCTACAAAACAAATCATATATGTACCCTATACTAGACAAGTATACACACATATCATAATGGCCAAGAGATCTCATATCATATCATATCATATCAAAAGGGGACGCCGTAGACTGATCACACCGCCACAGATAGTGTCATGCTATTGGTGACTCGATGACATGGCCATGGTACCTCCATGGCTAGTTAGCTCGGACAACAGAACAGAACAAATCATATCAAGTCATCATATCATGTCAGAACGTATCAAACTGAATTGAATCACATCATAGCAAATGGATAGTATCAAATGAATATCAAGCAAAGGATCATATCAAGGGAATCATAGCAAAGGATCATATCAAGGTCAAGGATCGGAAAGTCATGAGGGACGACACCCTTACTGAGAAAGGGTAGAATAACTGTACCTTATGCAAAGCAAATCAAATAAAATAGGAAAGCACTCGGAAACAGGAACTACTCCTTCTTCACATAACCTATACAAATTAATAATCATGCATTACTTACAAGCTCATTTTATAAGTTTACTGCTTATAGTTATTCAGATTACACATTTAGGGATTCTTTCTATTTTTAGAAACTTTCCATTTTTAGAATCTTTCTATTTTTAGTAACTTGCCATATTTAATAAGTTTCCATATTTAATAATTTTCCAGATTTAAATAACTTTCCATCTTTAGTTACTTTCCGAATTAGTAAGTTTCCATAATTAGTAAGTTTCCCGATTTAGTAAGTTTCCATAATTAGTATGTTTCCCCATTTAGTAAGTTTCCCGATTTAGTAAGTTTTATAATTTAGGTTTACAAATGATAATTTAACTAACTCAAGGTTTAATATGTTCAATATAATAGTTTAGGGTTTAATATGACAACTTATAAGAGTTTAGGGTTTAAAGTGCCAATATAGCAAAGTTTAGGGTCTATTATGTAAATAGTTAACAATTTCTTAAGTTTGTAGATTTCATGATTTCATGATCTCATTAAACACACCCATGCAAACTAAACCCTACCTCGTTTATTTTAAACCAAACATGACACCAAAACAACCCGAGACCCCTTTTGTGCACTTAACCCTATTCAACCCTTTTTAACCCACACATAGCCAAATACTCAACACACTAACACACCCTCTTATATACACCTACACGACCTCACTTTTCCCTTTTTTAAACCGAACCAAACTCAACCCTTTTTGCCCTTTCCATTAGCCATTTCATTTGAGACCCAAAATCAAAGAAAACAACCATTTTCGAACTAAAACAATTTCCACCATTCGACCCATGTTTCCTTACGTTAAAATCCTTACTCGACACCATCTACACACACAAACGACACTCCTTTTTCCAGATTTGATCACACACATCACCCATTCGAAGCATTAAACTTAACGAGGCAAAAATACATGAAATAATGATCTAAACTAATCCCACGTCCAACTTCTATATATTCAAAAGACGCACAAAAATATTTACATGTTTCCAGCTTGTTTTCTCATTCACGACACATACACAACTACACCCTTTTCAGCCCACTCAACACATGAAATAATAAAACCGAATAAACCCTAGTTTTCCCTTTTTCGACCTTCATTAATACGACCCAAACATGCATGCTTTCTTCCCTTTTATTTACACGTATAAGACCAGGTTTCTCATGCATAAAATAGATCCAAACCAAACGTATATTTACCTGATTCGAATAACCACTTAAAACCCTATATCGACACATATGTTATTCATCATTTCATGCGACATATTAACCTTCCATTTGTATTCTCTTTAAGTTGATCATAGCCTAGGTTTAGGTTATAAATTATGAACATGTTATGAGTATTTATGTCGAAAGAAACAAGAACTAAAAATAGGTGATACCTTTGTGTCGATTCAAAGAACAAAACAAGAATAAAAGGAACCAGAAACCGACCCAAAATAGACACCCTATTCGAACCAAAACCAAGCCTCTCGAACCCACTATTACCACGATAAAAACACCTTCTTGACACCTTGCTTCGTACCACCTTTCACCACTCGAAGGAATGAATAATTAGGTTGCCAACTTTGTTTAGTTTTTAGGGTTCTTAGTGTGTTTTTGAATGTGCATATTCGGTTGAAGAAATGAGTAGATAAAGGGGAGAGTTGGGCTGGAAATAAGGTCGAGCAAGGGGGAGTTAAAATGACCAAATCCCATTTTCAAAATCAACATGTATCTTGACATATCATATGCTATAAGTTATGTACAAAATTTTTAATATATTCAGTCCTAATATGGGCTCTTAGTCATGTAATGTGTGCTTAGAACACCATGCATATGTCGACTTTTGTATACTTAGGTTATAGGTTTTTATATTTTGTAATTTTTATGTTATAGCTCATTACTTAGGTTATATTTGTGTTCCAAGTTCAAGATAGCCACGGATTAAGAAACAGTATTTTAGGGTGTTATAAAGGTTCTCCATGAAGGACATGAGGGAGGCTGAGGTTATCCTTGGTATAAGGATCAAACATGAGAGTAAAGTAATTTCTATCACTCTGTCTCATTATATTGAAAAGGTACTCAGGAAATTCAACCACTCTGATTGTATTCCAGTGAGCACAGCTATGGATACAACTGAGAAGCTGATGCCTAATACTGGCAAGGCTGTATCTCAACTAGAGTATTCTAGGGTGATTGGCTGCCTAATGTATTCCATTGCTTGTGCAAGACCTAATATTGCTTTTGTAGTGGGTAAACTGAGCAGGTATACTAGTAATCCTAGTGCTCATCACTGGCAAGCAGTTCAGAGGGTACTGAAGTATCTGAAAAAGACTATGGATTATAGTCTCTCACATACTGGTTATCCTTCAGTATTAAAAGGATACACTGATGCAAGTTGGATCAGTAACACTGAAGGCAATTCGTCTACCAGTGGTTGGGTATTCTTGCTTGGTGGAGGTGCAATTTCTTAGGCATCCAAGAAGCAAACTTGCATCACCAGTTCAACAATGGAATATGAATTTGTGGCTTTAGCAGCTGCTGGTAAAGAAGCTGAATGGTTGAAAAACTTGCTTCTTGAGATTCCATTGTGGCCTAAACCTATAGCACCTATTTCTATCCGTTATGATAGTGCTGCTACATTGGCTAAAGCTTATATCTATATGTACAATGGGAAGTCTAGACACTTAGGTGTCAGGCATAGCATGATTCGTGAGCTAATCATGAATGGGGTGGTATCTATAGAGTTTGTTAGATCTCAACAAAATTTAGCTGATCACTTGATGAAGGGTTTGGCTAGAGACTTGGTTTTAAATTCTAATAAAGGGATGGGTTTAAAGTCAAACTTAGTCATTGAATGCTAAGACACCCAACTCCCTCCTGAGGAAACTTGGGAGCTGAGTTCAATGTGGAAAGCTGAACATTTAGTGGAATGGAGCACATGATTTACAATCATCCTAAGGTTGTGCTCGGAACCTGCTAAAAAGGAGGATGAAGTCTTTACTTCTTAATGGTTAATTTTTTTGAAAAAGTGCTAAGCAGGAGCATGAATAAAGAGGAACCACCTATGTGAATGTTGAAGTTTTGCCGCTTCAAGGAGCTTTAGACTTTTGGCTCTTACAACATTTATGAATTGGATATGGACACATGGCTTATTTAGTGTCAGGAGCATTTAAGTGTTTGAAAACTTGTGTGTACTTTATCTTCAGGTATTTAAATGGGTTGAAGGGTTCAATTCTTAGAACACCCTGATTCTTGAGTATTTGAACTTGTAATGTAATAAGATGGGAATTCAATCGTCAAGATATTTTCATTTATGCACATGTTTTGTTTTATGTTTATTTCATGCAAAAAGAATTGTACTAAATTGGGGATGATTGTTGGAAATTTAGTTCAATTGAGGGATTTGATCATACTTGGAAATGGGTTTGGAGGTACAGGGTGTACACCCATTAATCCCTGATTACCCTGACTCTTATAGTGGTTTAAGTTACTACTGCTAGTACTAAGTTAATACTGCTAGAGCAGAGTTACTACTGCTAGTACTAAGTTAGTACTGCTGGAGCAATGTTACTACTGCTGCCTTAAGTTGGTACTACTGGAGCAAGTTACTACTGTTGGCATAAGTTAGTACTGCTGGAATGAGTTTGTAACTACTTTGACCTATTTATGGGCAATTTCAAACTCGTAATTAAGATCATAATAAATTGGTCTTGTAACCACTATGGCTATGATGGAGGAGATTAATTGGCCGATTAATTCTCATAATTCCATTGACTAAGAGTGATTCAATCCTATAAATAGGATACTCAAATGAATGGAAGAACAACACGAAACATAAACACTTGAAAGCAAACAGGTTCTTGATTTGTACCTAAAACAAGAACACCACTTGTCACGGTACTGTGAGTGAAGCAGTAGCCACCAATACTTTTCCTGATACTGTGAGTGAAGCAGTTGTCACTAAAACTCTTTTGAATCCATGTTACTTTTACTGTATGTTGTTATTTATAAAAACCTATGAACTCACCAGTTTTTTGCTGACTTTTAACCATGTATTTCTCAGGTTGTTGATTACCCTACATTGGTAGCTTTATGAGGCATGGCATAGAGTCTCACGCATCATCTCATTCAAGAAGTGTTTTTTTTTTTACAAAATGATATTTTATGTTTTGAACCAAGAACTATTTACTCTTGGGACCATGTGTTTGTTAAGACATATTAATGTTGTAAATTTGTCCTAAGTTAAATCAGTGTATTTTCAAACGACACCTATAGAGGTCGTTCAATATAATTGTAACTTTGTCTCCATGAAAGTCTCGCCCCCGGTTACCATTCTGCTGCAACATTTTGGGGGTGTGGCAACTTTTTCCCAACAAAGAAAAAGACGCATGGGTGAGAGAGAAGTGCCCTTGCAGGGTCCAAGGTGCGGCGCCCATGGTTAGGATCCAAAAAGGTATTTTTTTGAGCTCCAAATAGGTACCCATTTTCTTTTACCAATATTCCAACTAAAATAATTGTTGGGGTCCAGTCACTTTTAACCACTGATTACTAGCATAAGTTCATAATGCCAATTTCTAAGAAAAAAATGAAGTATTCCGTGTGGCTGGAGGAGACATAGTGAAGAAGATGACTGCTAAATTTGGAAAAGTTGATAAGTTTGAAGGGAATAATTTTAGATGGTGGCAAAAGAAGATGCACTTCCTTTTCAAAACATTAAATTTTGTATATGCCCTGTTTACCCATATACCATAGTTTTTGGAGGATGATACGGTTGAAGCAATCAAACGCTAGCCTGTGGTATAATGACGATTATATTTGTGGAGGACACATATTAAACAATATGCCTGATCCCTATTTGACATCTATTAGAACATGAGAGCTGCAAAAAGGATGTAGGATTCTCTTGAATCCAAGTAAATGGCATAGAATGATTCTAGTAAGAAGTTCCTTATACTGGGACGGAGGGAGTAAGATATTTTAGCAGTTACAAGATGGTCGACGGAAGGCCTGTCATGGAACAGTACAACAACTTGCCCTAGAATCCTTGGACAATTTACATAACACAATATGAAAATGGAAGAATCAATATCCGTAGAATCCTATAAGGATTTAAAACACAATTTGAAATATGGAAAAGAGAAATTGTCCTTGGTAGTCACGTGCGCAAATAGGAATCTCTAAGGAGCGCATAAAGGTGACAAGGCAAAGAAACAGAAGTTAGTGAACCCTTGGTAAATATGATGAGGAGAGTGAAAAGGATAACAACAACAAAAAGAAAGAAGTTTAAAAGTAACAACGGTTGTTCCAACAAGAAGAATAAAATGACATGTTGAAAGTATTGCAAATCTTGTCACTTTAAGAGGGACGTGTTGGAAACAAGAAAGATGGTGCATGCTCTAATGGTTCGAGAAAGGGATATAAGGACCATTTCTAAGACCAAGGTCACAATATGTACAAGTATGAGATTGTTAAGGATTTTGTTTCACTAATTTTTGAAGCATTTTATGTGCAACTTGAAGCTATTGCGTGGTGGATTGATCCTGGTGCCACAACACATGTTTGTAAAGATCATTGATAGTTTAAGACATGTCAATCGATGAAAGATGGATATTTTCTTTACATGGGTGATGATCATATCTCTCATGTTCATCAAAAAGGAAATGTGGTGCTATAGTTTAGTTTTGAAAAATATGTGACTTTGTTTAATGTGGTTGTATGCTCATACAAATGTAATTTTGCTCTTGTATTAATAAGTGTGGATAGAAACAAGTGTATGAATTCAATAAATGTATCTTATCGAAGTATGGTGTATTCGTAGGATTTGGTTATTATAACAATGAAATATTTATGTTAAATATGTATAAAATTTCATACGATTCTAGTTATGTTTTTATGACTTGTTTTAATGTTGTTGAATCCTCATCATGCGATGCTTGTTTAGGACACATTCACTATAGAAAGATGTATGAAATGACTAAAGATGATTTAATTTTTGTGTTTCAGTTGAACATGAAAAAGTGTAATACTTCCTATTAGTCACATCTATATTGGGCCAATGGCCAATTTGTATATTATGTTTATGGGTTTTAGCCCTGTTTGGTTTATTGTGTATTTATATATTGATTTACAGTTAATGAGAATTATGGGGATTATACCAATTCTAATATGGTATCAAACCAAACAATTATCTCCCAAAAAATTCTCTAACCCTACTGCCACTCCATCATCACTGTATACCTCTTGTGACTGATGATAATACATCAAACCCACCCAAACAACCCATCGATAAAGCATATTCGATTGCTAGTATGAAGACGTGCATCCCCACACCCCTCGATCAAGATAAATTAAACTACAATTCGTGGAGCGCGTTATTTAAGTGTTTTTGCAAAACATATGATGTGCATCATCATCTGGAAGCCCAACCACATCATCTATACCAACAAGCACCGTTAATATTGATCCTCATCATGACACTAATGACTCTCTCATGGTCATGTGGATGTATTCCACCATCTCTACTAAACTAGTTGATATGGTGATTGACGATAGCACCACTGCTCACAGGGTTTTGAAAAGACTTAAGGTCATTTTTCATGATAACAAGAATGCTCAGGTAATCCAACTCGATAAGGAGATTCGTAATATGAGCATTGGTAATCTCTCAGTCATCGACTATTTTTAAGATATTCAAATCAAAGCGGACCGCGTTGCTAATTTTGGCTCTAATGTAAGTAAGTCAAGTCTTGTTACATACGCTATTAATGGACTTCGTTCTCACTTTCCTGAGATTGGACAATTTATTAGACATCGGGAAACGCTTCCCACTTTTAATTCTGTGAGATCTATGGTTCTTCTTAAGGAGACTGATATGGCTTCTCAAACTCATGTTACATCTTCGTATCAAAACGCACCTATCCACACCCACAACCAATACGCATCCCATGGTCACACGTGCAAAAAATGGCATTTCTAAACCTCTTGAACACATGAACTGTCATGTCACTACCACTTCTCCTCTTCCTCGATTTCACACACACGCCCTTAGTCATCCAAACTGGAAAAAGGCTATTCTAGATGAATATAATGCTTTGATTTCTAACAGAGCGTGGGTTCTTGTGTCCCATCCAGCTAACGTGAATGTGTTTCGTTTAGGTTTTTAGGCATAAGTTTAATGCAGATGGTTCGTTAAGCAGGTAAAAAGCAAGGCTAATTGCCAATGGTCGCAGTCAGCAGCAGGGGATTGATTGTGATGAGACTTTTAGTACGGTGGTTAAATCGGCTACTATTCGTAATGTATTGAGTCTTGCTGTTTCGCGAAACTGGCCTATTCATCAACTTGACGTGAAGAATGCCTTTCTTCATGGTCACTTATCTAAGACAGTATATATGCATCAGTTACCTGGTTTTGTAGATTCTCGTCACCCTGATTATATTTGTCATTCGCAGAAGTCATTATATAGGCTTAAACAGGTCCCTCGAGTATGGTTTCAGCACTTTGCTAGTTTAAGCACAACAAAACTGATACATCTCTATTTGTTTTTCATCGCAGATCTGATATTGCTTATCTCTTGTTATATGTGAATTACATTATTCTCAGAGCTTCTTCTGCAACTCTTTTATAGCGTAATATTGTATTGCTTCACAGTGAGTTTGCTATGACGGATCTTGGCTCTCTCAATTATTTCCATGGTTTTTCTGCTCAACGATCGGCTTCTGGCATGTTTTTATCATAGTCAAAATTTGTTGAGGAAATTCTTGAGCGAGCTCATACTCAGAATTGAAACCCGTACAAGACCCCCATTGATACTGACTCCAAGCTTGGTTCTGATGGTGAATCTGTCAGTGATCCTACTTTATATCGCAGCCTTGCTGGTGTTCTTCAGTATCTTACTTTTGTTGACCAAATTTATCTTATATTGTTCAGCATGTCTGTCTTTATATGCATGACCCTCGTGATCTGCACTACAATGCTTTGAAGTGCATTTTACGCTATGTTCGTGGTACTATTGTAACACCCTAGGCAAATCCTACATCGGCTGTGGCCTGGAGAGATGTTGGGTGCATAAGATTACATTCGCCTTACAATGACAAAACGCGTTTTGTGGTCTACTGCGGGTGGAGTTCTTAGGAACTGGCAGTTAAGCGTGCTTATGTGGGAGTAGTACGGGCTTGGGTGACATGCCGGGAAGTCCTCAAATTGGGCCACAAAAACAAAGCCGTGAGCATGCGGGCAAAGCGGACAATATTGTGGTCTGAGTAGGCGGGATGTTACAACTATTGATTATGGTCTCCAACTTCATGTCTCGTCTACTGCTCAGCTTACTGCCTATATTGATGCTGATTAGGCTAGTTTCCGGGTCAATGGGATGATCCACTTTCGGGTAATGTGTGTTTATTGGTGATAATCTTTTATCTTGGTCTGCAAAGCGACAGGTTACCTTGTCTCGTTCCAATGCTGAGGCCGAATACCGTGTTGTTGCTAATGTTGTTGCTCAAACTGCCTCGATTCACAATTTGCTACGTGAGCTGCATACTCCTCTATTTACTGCTACTTTAGGCTATTGTGATAATGTTAGTGTTGTATATCTATCTGCGAATTCGGTTCTGCATCAACGTCGGAAACACATCAAGATTGACATTCACTTTGTACGTGACTTTGTTGCTTCGGGACAAGTTCGATTTCTCTATGTCCCTTCACCACTTTCGGGTATTGTGTGTTTATTGGCCTCCCTACTACTTTATTTCTTGAGTTTCGCTCCAGTTTAAATGTTTGAAGACCCCCACTCAAAATGCGGGGGAGTATTAGTTGTATCTATATTGGGCCAATGGCCAATGTGTGTATTATGTTTATGAGCTTTATTATTCGGTTTATTGTGTATTTATACATTGATTTATGGTTAATGAGAATTTTGGGGATTTATACCAATTCTAATACTCGCATGTTATCAAAAATTACCACACACTGCCCAGTTAGAACCGCACTAATATCTTGCCCAATTCTAATACTTGCATATTTGATTTTTGTGTTTTTAATTTTTTTCTAATCAATAATTTAGAGTTTTGTCCTAAAAATTAAAATTGATCAGATTTAGTCCTTGTGTAACATTTGGTCCACGGTTATTTTCTTTGTTATTTTTGTCTTAAAAATGTTAAATTATTTGATTTGATTTGTATTTTATTTTAATGAATGAAAATCTAATTGATTTGAAAAATGGAAAGTAAATTAAAATTGTGATTCTTAAAACGGGGTGTTATGTCATGTTATGAGAAAGAGTCACTCGATTTTAGTGGTATAAATGATGTTGTTGTTAAAACTTATGTGACATGACATGACATGAAAAAGAATGAGTAATGATAGGGAGACCTAACTCATATGATTAAATTCAACTCATATGACTAAATTCATGCCTAAATAATTCATCATGTGACATGTGGAATGCCCATTTTTTCTTTCATAACCGCTAATCTTGTCATTTGTCGTGATCTTAGAGTTAGACATGTTTTTATGCATGAATTTTAGTCATGCAAATCATTTTCAAAAAAGAAGGGTTTAACATTTTACGTGCTCTAATGTAGGAATAAACAGGATACTTACGGTGCTGGCACAGTTTCTATGAACGATTGCAGTAATATGAACGATTGCAGTAAAAAGAAGTACTCTAAGAAATATTAAAAAGAAAAGGAAAATAGAAGATAATTTAAGAAGCCAGATAATCAAAATCCGACATGCAATATAATAGATAACTTGATAATATAAGAAGATACTGAATTTTATCAAGGAAAATAATATAAAAAAATAGGGGCAATTCTACAAATAGCTCGGTCTAGTAAAGTGTTGGGCTTTTTTGGTCCCAAAAAAGTCGCTTTCCCAAAATAGCTCAACACTTTAAGTGACTAAATCTGGGTGTGACATGTGGCGGAAAAAAGGCGCTTAAGCGACTTTTTGTAAATTAAGTGACTTTCAATTAAGCCCAGCAGTAGAAACATATGCACTAGCAGTAGATTGAAAAAAAAGTCGCTTAAGCGACTTTTTTTTAATTAAGCGACTTTTTTCCGTCACATGTCACTCCCAGATTCAGTCGCTTAAATTGTTGGGCTATTTTGGGAAAACGACTTTTTTGGGGCCAAAAAAGCCCAACTCTTTACTAGACCAGGCTATGTCTATATTTGCCCCATAAAAATATGCATTAAATCAGATACTTAAAAAACTTATCCGACATGCAAGAACTCTTGCTATTTATAGGAAGTCTAATTCTCATACTTTTCAAATAAATCTGAGAGAAAAATGACAACCGAAATTAAAACTGAAACTTTTTTATCCAAAAATGAAGAAGTGGCAGCTCAAGAAGATATATGGAAATATATCCTTGGTTTCACTCCCATGGCTTTGGTCAACTGTGCCATTGAGCTCGGCATCCCTGATATCCTCGAAAACCATGAATCGCCAATGTCGCTTGCTGACTTGGCGTCCAAGATCGGGTGTTCACATTCCTCGTTGTATCGTGTCATGAGGTTCTTGATCCACTATAAAATATTTCAAGAAAAACCCTTATCTGAAACTGAAACATCCGTTGTTGGCTACGCACAAACCCCATTATCGCGGCTCCTAACAAGACACGGAAAGCATAGCATGGCAGACTTGGTCATTTTAGAGTGCAATCCTATCATGTTGGCTCCATGGCACAAGTTAAGTGCTTGGGTTTTGGATAACAAAGAATTACCATTTGAAGCAGCACACGGGGTCGATCTATGGGGATTTGCTTCAGCAAATCCAGGTTTTAGTAAGCTTTTTAACGATGCAATTGCTTGTGATGCTCGAGTGACAGTCTCAGCGGTGATCGAGGGTTGTTCAGATGTATTTGAGGGGCTTAAAACGATGGTCGATGTTGGTGGTGGTAATGGGACGAGTCTACGCATGATTGTGGAGGCTTTTCCATGGATCAAAGGGATTAATTTTGATCTGCCTCATGTCGTATCGACTGCTTCTGCATCTACAGGTGTTGAACATGTTGGAGGCAATATGTTTGAGCTTGTTCCGAAAGCTGATGCAATTTATTTGATGGTTAGTAAACTTATATGCGCTTTTAGTTAGTTGATTAGTATTCATTAGAATTCATTGACTAAGTTCATTAACGAACCATTTTAATCTGTAGCTATCGATAAAAAACTTATTTTCAATTTAATATAAGCAAAGCATATAATGTTTATTTGATCATGATTTCATATTGATCATACTGTAGAAAGTACTCCATGATTGGTCGGACGAAGAATGCATTGATATACTAAGAAAATGTCGTGAGGCTATATCTCCACATACAGGAAAGGTGATTATTGTCGAAACAATTGTAGGACGAAAAGAGGATCATGGGTACAAAGGTGTGGCACTGATGCATGATATGGTTATGATGGCTCATACAAGTAACGGGAAAGAACGGACTTTGAAAGAATGGTCTTACTTGTTTCACGAGGCTGGATTCACTCGTTACACTATCAAAGACATTCGAGCTTGTCAATCTGTTATGGAAGTTTATCCTTGAATTAATCTTGGCTAAAAACCAATAATTTCAAGATTGCTACACCTATAGTTTGATACTTAATAATGTGTCTTTGTTTTGTAATTTGAAATAATGTACTGTATAATGTATCGATGTGTGTTCATAATTGATATGTATGTTTGTGATTGTAATCTGGTTGTATTATTTTAAAATAAACAAATGGTTCATTATAAGATTTTAGGTACGTAGAACATCACATGATATAGTAGGGTTACAGAGAAAAAAACATCTTATGGTGGTCCAAAATTCCAAATAATATAGGATCGGATCGGTGGTGAAATCTTATGATCGCTATGGATCCTTTGATCCTAAGATCTTACTACAAAGCCTATTATTTGATTATTTGATCTTAACTTTTAAGTGATCATTTTTTAAATTTGACGCACAAACATATTATCAACCGCTTTGGTTAGTTTTGTAAAAATACACCTTAGAATTCTAAATTATGAACGACTTTAATGGATTTTTATTCATCGTCAACTGATCAACGATTAGTATTACTATTACATGTATATTGACTGAGAATTTCATGACTCATTATCAATTTAATTAAACCACAAAAAGAACGACGCCGTTTCACTGTGCTATTTTCCCGCCAAAAGCCCGTTACATGAGTAAGCCCATTTTGTCTGTCCAGCCCATGGTGGTCCATTTAAGCAGCAGCCCGTTTACAATGTTATTAGACGCTTTTATACGGTGGTTTATGTACAATATACGGTATACGAATGGAAAACTAAAGTGTAATCTCT
Source organism: Artemisia tridentata subsp. tridentata (assembly GCA_021014915.2). NCBI lineage: Eukaryota > Viridiplantae > Streptophyta > Magnoliopsida > Asterales > Asteraceae > Artemisia > Artemisia tridentata. The sequence goes on from CP139509.1 coordinate 154,935,812, forward strand.
TGAATGTGCAGCCGTGTCAGCCATCCATGTCCTTATCTCTTTTGTTAGGTAACAATCGTACAAGTATTTTGCATAAAATATTTGAACCCCATGCTTCTCTCATATATGTGCCATGCTTCATTTAATGAAAAGAAGGACATTGTAAACATTCTATGCCCTTATACTTTGCATGCTCAAACTTCACTTCATTTTTCCAGGCAAATTTGCACCTGAAAAAAAAAATAACAAAACAAAAACACAGATTTCAGTTGCAATAACAACACTGGAAGGTTTCTGCAAGGTCTGTGTAGGATTTATGTTTGTTTCACATGCATATTACAAGTTTCTTTTTGCTTTTATCTTTCTTGGTTTGCATGGAACTTTTTCATTGTTTTTCTTTTCTTTTTTTTTCTTTTGCTAATTGTTTACAGATCTTATCTGTAGAATATCATAGTTAGGTTCTGATGTGTGTATACATGAAGCTGCCATATCTGTGGCTGTGCCTTTCTTTAATGCTTTTCCATGCTTTTCTTTGCTTATATGTGTCAAAAATCCATTAGGGTTAGCTTACCAAAATATGAAGACAAAAAAAAAGGCCATACGTAGAGTACCAACTGATGATATAGATCTAGGGAAGAATAGCCTGCTACCTAATGTAGATGCTGTAGAAGTGCAATTAGGTTCGCTTGGGCGTTAGTCTACTGGTGCTCAGAGTGCTGCCATTCATCTTTGCACTGATGGCGGGTGTACAAAACATAGTAACTCGCAAAAAGAAAAAGAATGCCATACCTTGCCTGTAAATTATGACTACGGTGAAAGAAGTGCCATGTTGTTGCATGAAGCTTTCGAACCTATGCTGAGTCACACAGATACGGAAACGTTTACGCAGATGCGTGATGCGCCTGCAGAGATAACAGGTATGTGTCATGTATTTACCATTCTACCTATTGTTACTATGTCTTTTAATACTAATATCTGTTTTAGGTTGGTTAACATTTATAAATACTTTCCGTTACTGTCTTACAGAAAAATGTACCATGGAAGATCCACAAACCAGGGCGACAGCCACTTTAGATATGGGCCCTTCATGTCATACAAGACCTGCACCTTCCATGGATAAAGGGAAACGAAAAATATGTGACGTTTATAATGAACAACAATTGCTATGTAATTTGCCGGTTCTTTTACTCATTCTACATTCTCTAGATTATTGTATACAAATTCATGACGTCGGTACCTTTGTTTCTTACAGGTTCGGAAGATTTGTTTATGATGGATGCCGAATGTCACACAGTTACAGCTGATGACCGTTCGCGTGATGCACAGCCCTTGCCTTTGTCACCGTGTTTAGACGATAATGCTACTTCATCGAGTGCCAATCACAATACCAACCCTATAATTCCAACTTCCGATGATCTAAATATGTGCATTAATACTCATCCCTGTCAAAATCAAGGTTTCATAGCCGTTTTTTTTATCCCTTAAATAAATAAGTTCAATATGAGTTTGCCAAAAGATTTCATGCCTACTTACCTTCCATTTTTTTATATATTTGCAGATGTACCCAATGCATCAGTGTCCAGAGGGCGCTCACAAGCAACTAGCCGAAACACAGGCCAAACATCTACACAAGGTACATTCATGTCGTTGCTTCTCCTGTTTGGCATGCAAAATAAAATAGCATTTCTCATATTAAACAAGGTATATTCATGTTGTTGCTTTTCCTCTTTCTCATGCAAAATAAATTACCAATTCTTATATTAAACAAGGAACCTTTCTAATGAATTAACTTACCTATGTAATACAGGCCTTTCGAATCCGCATAATCTTACGGAAGGTAGCCGATCCCTGTCTTTCTCACCAGATATGCATGCCGGTTGCCCTTCATCCAGTCAAACTGATCAGTTGTGTTTTGCAAGACCGCCTGCCAATAATGTGGCCTCACCTACAAGCAGCCGTCACCGTCAGCCTCAAGGTTTTCCTTACTTTAAAAAAAACAAGCAATTAGAATAAAACAATGTGTTAGTTATTGCATTACTTTCTACTTACTTGCAACCTTTTTTTTGGCTTATTTGTTGAAGTTGCAATGCGTGCGTCATCAGGCATGCGCCAAAGGCAGCCTACCTTGCACAGCAGAGGTCCAGCTTCTAGGCAAGGTATGGTGCAGCCTTATCTTTCTCTTTTCGCATGTGAAATGAGGACTTTATTTTGTTTTGCCCACGAACTTTTACTGACACTTTCGGTTATGCATACAATATAGGCGTTCCAGATACATACGTATATATGGGCTGATGTGACCAAATTTGCCATCATTGCAACGCGCGATTCTGGTATGATGAAAAGGTGACTACAAGTAGCAGGAGACGCCCAGAGTATCATAAATGTTGTAGCGGAGGTAAAGTTGAGGTTGAAAGTCAGGACGACTATCCAGAGTACATCAAGGAACTTTTCAGGAACCGTCACTTTATGGAAAACATTCGCGCATACAATCAAATGTTTGCCATGACATCATTGGGGGCAGAAATAGACAACTCAATAAACATGGGCCGGGGTCCTTACGTATTCAAAATTTCAGGGCAGCTTTACCATCGGGTAGGGAGCCTGTGTCCAGAGCAGAATGCACGTCCTCAGTTTCTTCAGCTATATATCTATGACACGGAAAATGAAGTTGCCAATCGGTTAGAAAGCTTTCAGAGGTCTGGCCACGGTTTGCGTGCAGATATTGTGGAAAACTTGATTGAGATTCTCGATGAACACAATGAACTGGTCCAGTTGTTTAGGACAGCAAGAGATAAAATTGCAGAAGCTAATGTTCCAGAATTCAAGGTCCGTTTGTTCGGTGTTATTGGTTCGAATCAACATGAACTGCCTACGGGCGATTCTATTGGTGCAATTGTTTTTGAAGGTGGTCCAGACGTAGAGACCGATTTTGATGTGGTTATTGAACAGCATGATGGGCAACTGAAAAGTGTCAATAAGCTAAACGCTTCTTATATGTCGTTGCAGTTCCCGCTGATTTTTCTGTTTGGCGAAGATGGTTACCATCTAGGCCGTGTGTTATTAAGTAACCCTTCATCAGACGACCCACCAAAGAAGATGACAATGCTAAGATACTATTCATACCAGGTTCACGATCGTGTCAATGAATATGGGCTACTCACGCGGAGTGGCAGGCTATTTCAACAATATGTTGTCACAGCCTACTGCAGCATAGAACAGTCACGGATTGACTACATAAGGCAACACCAAAACGATATTCGAAGTGACTACATGGCTGGGTTATACGATGCTTTATCGCGCGGCGATCAAGATGGATCGGATGTCGGTTCAAGGACAATCCTTCCTTCATCTTTCACAGGAGGCCCAAGGTACATGTATAGCCACTATTTGGATGCTTTGGCTATATGCCGTGTGCATGGGAATCCATCGTTCTTTATCACATTTACGTGCAATGTCAGCTGGCCTGAAATCAAAGAATATATGCAACAGTTTCCACATGTAACAGTTGCAGACAGACCCGACATTGTTGACCGTGTCTTTGAAAGAAAGATACATGATTTTGTGGGCTTCTTACGAGATTCAAAACCATTCGGCTATGTTGAAGCAGGTATTATTTAGATTACGTCTACTGGTATCTCATATCAACTAAATCCATCTATTACTTACATACCTAATATATTTTTCCCACTTTTTCCTTGCAGTCTTATATACGGTCGAGTTTCAAAAAAGAGGCCTGCCACACTGCCATTTACTACTATGGGTGAAAGAAAGTGAGCGTGTACGGGCACATGAGGATGTAGACATATATGTATCCGCAGAACTCCCGGACCCATTAACTGACCCTGAAGGCTACAGAATAGTTACAGAGTTCATGATTCACGGCCCATGTGGCCCGGTAAATACATCTGCACCATGTATGCGCGGTGGTGATCAATGTACTAAGAACTTTCCTAAGCCTTTTTGTCCTGCAACATACATTGATCCAAAAGGATATGTGCATTATCGTAGAAGAGATTCTGGAATAACAACAGTTAAGCAAGATATTAGCCTTGACAATGGGTATGTTGTTCCATATAATCGATCTCTGCTGATGCGGTTCTACGCACATATCAACGTTGAATACTGCGAATGGTCCATGCTTATAAAATATCTGTTCAAGTACATTTCGAAAGGCACTGATAGGATAGTCCCTCGCATTTCAAGGTCGCTAGGAGATTCAGGAGCAAGCACAAGCCGCTCTTCATTGCACATTGATGAAATAAAGAATTTTCAGGACGCAAGATACATCGGACCGCATGAAGCATGCTGGAGAATCCTTGGATTCCACATACATAGCAGAGATCCGCCGGTACAGATACTTGCAGTTCACCTTGAAAATATGCAGCGAGTCACTTTCAGAAGCCAACAGCAACTGCAGCCAATTGTTGACAACGAGCACAACAAAAGAACGACGCTCACTGAATGGTTCAAATACAATACTTATAATACAGATGGCCGGCATCTCACGTATTTGAACTTTCCAAAGGAGTTTGTCTGGTATAAAGACGGCAAGTATTGGCAGCGTAGAAAGCGTTCCTCTACCTTGGCAATTGGTCGTTTGGCGTATATACATCCTAGCTCTGGGGACGCATTCTACTTGCGCCTCTTACTCTGTCACCAAAAAGGCAGCATGTCATTCCGCCATCTCCGCACAGTTGATGAAGCCACTTATCCTACATATAGAGTGGCATGTGAAGCAATGGGTCTATTAGGCGGTGATCAAGAATGGAACATCGCTTTGCAAGAAGCTTCTTTCTCAGCCACTCCAGCTGAAATGAGGAATCTTTATTGCCAAATCCTCATATTTTGTGATGTTTCCAACCCCGTCACATTGCTACAGTCACATGTGGATTCCATGTCAGAAGACATTCCATTAATACTTGCAGAATCATTACATATACCAAACCTTCATGTCAATCCAGATGACTTGGAAGGTGGCCTTATGTTTGAACTGCAAGGAATATTGAACTTCTATGGAAAATCTGTCAAAGATTTTGGGTTTGATCTTCCTCCACCCCACTTATTGCAAATCTTGAATAACAGGGCAGTCATGCAAGAAAGATCTTACAACCGTCATCTTTTAAGAAGTGAAAGTCAAAGACTGGTTGTTCAACTAAACACTGAACAACGGATAATCTTTGACCAAGTAATCAATGGTGTTCACAACCGTCAACAGAAGCTAATTTTTGTTTATGGTCACGGAGGAACAGGAAAAACTTTTGTTTGGAAAACTATAATTTCTACACTAAGATCGGAAGGAAAAATTGTTCTGGCAGTTGCTTCCTCAGGTATCGCCGCTTTGTTACTCCCGGCAGGACAGACAGCACATTCAAGATTCAAAATACCTCTTGATTTAACAGAGGAGTCGGTATGCAGTATCAAAAAAAATACACAGGTAGCAGAATTGCTAAAACAAACCGACCTTATCATATGGGACGAAGCTCCGATGAATGATCGCAGATGCTTTGAAGCACTGGATCGCACGTTAAGGGATATAATGAATACACCAGACAACCTGTTTGGGAACAAAACCGTTGTTTTTGGTGGGGATTTCAGGCAGACACTTCCTGTGAAGAAAAAAGCTCCAAAGCAAGAAATTATCGCCTCTTCTATCACACTGTCATACCTGTGGCCAGCTTTCAAAGTCATTCGACTTAAACAAAACATGCGACTGCAACGAACAGGCCTGTCAGCAGAAGATTATGAAGCAACTGACACTTTTTCTAAATGGTTACTTGAAGTTGGGAACGGTGCTATTGGCCAAGGAGACGAAAATGATCCGACGGATTCAAGATGGATACAAATACCAGAGAGATACTGTATTCCCGACAGTGAAACAGATGTTCAAGAACTTATTAATTTTATATATGATCAAGAAACTTTGCAATCACCAAACGCAGCATTATTACAGGAAAAAGCTATTGTATGTCCGAAAAACAGCACTGCAGACCAGATAAACTCTGTTGTGCTAGATATACTAGAAGGGGATACTCACACTTTTACAAGTGTTGACGAGGCTGTGCCAAAAACAAATGATGGGGGAGCGACAGAACTGTTATATCCTCAGGAATACTTAAACAGTCTTTCCTTTTCAGGAATGCCTCCCCATGAACTTATAATCAAAATCGGTGCACCTATAATGCTGCTAAGGATCCTAAACCTAGGTGGTGGCCTGTGTAACGGAACACGTATGATTGTTACGCAGATATATAGCAGGCTTATTCAAGCAAAGATTATAACTGGTACAAGAATGTCCGAGAAAGTTTACCTACCGCGGATTTTGCTTATAAATAAGGATGAAACCCTTCCATTTGTTTTTAAAAGAAAACAATTCCCGGTAAAACTCTGCTATGCAATGACAATCAATAAAAACCAAGGCCAGTCATTGAATAAAATTGGCGTATACCTACCTGAACCTGTCTTTGGCCATGGTCAACTGTATGTTGCACTGTCAAGAGCAACATCTCCTAAAGGTTTGAAAATGCTCATCAAACAGCAACTAGGCAAGGATAAAAACATGACTAAAAATGTTTTGTACAAAGATTTTTTAGCAATGGTTTCATCTGCACAGGTTCCATATGCTCATCTTTACATTTTCAATATACCTTCCCCAAACTGCGAAATAGCTTATACGAATACCCTTTAGCCTGTTACGACAAATGTCTCATTATTATTCCTATCCTATATTAGATAATGTTCTACCAGTTGTATGTTTGCTTATCTTTCCAATTTAGAATAACCATACTTGCATTGTAAACACTTTGAATACATTAATATACATCTAACCTTACTTTTATTATTCTGACATACAGCCAAATGGAACAGACCTCTAGCATTGTACCATCATCCAGTTCTAAAGGCAAAGAAATTGTTGCCCAATCAGAAGAAATTAGCCTAGCTGATCTAAAAGAAACAGATCATGCTCAAGTTATAAATGCAAAGGTCTACCGAAAATGGGTACCAACAAACAAGGGAAACCGGTCGTGTTTTGTGTGCTGCTAATTGATAAGCAGGTACAGAATACTATTCAATGATTGATCTAAACAGTTAACCTTTCTTATATTCTCAAAAAAAAAAAAAAGGAAAGAAAAAAAAGAAAAAAAAAAAACATATTAAATTTATAAGTTCCTACTTCACTTACAGGGAGGGGCTATACAGGCGAATATCAACTTACGAGAAAAAAGCAAATTCGACGCCCTGCTTCAGCTCAATAAAACTTACAAGATATCCAGATTTGGATTCCAGCCTGCAAAACCGTGGATGCAAGTTGTCCCCCACCCACTTTCGTTGGCATTTGGAACATGCACACAAATTCAGGACATACCTGATACAGGTTTCCCAAGCCACTATTTCAAGTTTGCCACCCATCGAGAACTGTATTCAAAAATAGATAATAAAGATGGGTTACTAATAGGTATATAATACATGCATATATAAAACAGCCAGAAATAATATACACAGACCTTACTTATCATATTTGCAGATTACATTGGGCGTGTCCAGTATGTAACTGAAATACAAAAATCACTTAAAGCAACAACAAACTCAACTGTTTGGAGAGACATTGGTGTGCAGAACTTAGAGTAAGCATCGAACATTTATCTGTAAAACCTAATTTTAATATCTGCTCTCATAAATATTCCGGAATTCTGACAGTGGCCAAACGGTACGCTTCACTCTATGGAATCAAGATGCTCACAATTTCAGGAAACAAGAATATGAAAAAGCAAAAAAACCAACAATCATTGCAGTGAGTTCGTGCTTGGTGAAAGACTATGGAGGTCAATTTAATACTTTATACTAATCGTTTGAACTATTAACTTTATCTTTTAACATATATTTATAACAATACAGGACTTCAGCTTTCAGCAACAAATGCAACAGAATACTACTTCAACCCAGACATACCAGAATACCATGAAATTTGCAGTGTGTAAGTTAACAGACTCAAAATACAGAAATACAATCTAAAATTAGAAAGCCACTAAAACCATATACGTTAACTATGCAGGTATGACGAATTCTTTGATCCACCCGCAATACTGAATGTCCAGTACGAAAGATGTGCAGACCCACACCAAGAAAAATTCAGAAACCGCGTCACTCTGGCAGATTTAGCAAAAGAAAATCCACAAAACCAACAGGTAATGAACAACTTAAGTGCAACACTTACCAAATAGAAACCTACTTAACACTTACAGTTCTAATGAACCAGAATGTCCGGTTTACTGTCGACGCAACAATTGACAAAATCATTACAAAAAGGCCATGGTTTTTCAAGAAATGCTCAGATTGTAAGCTAAAAATTTCTGAACGCTGGTCGCATACCCATTGCAAGCAACTAGCATCCGAAGACGAATCACTTTACAGGTAAACTAGAATATTAGCAAATTGGTATATCACTATATACACGCCAACTTTTATACCAATGTATCTATGGTAAACAATAGTTTCTATGTTTTTTATACAGCTATTGCTTCAGAGTCGAATTATCCGATGGCACTGCCAATGTGACAATGATATGTTTCAGTAATGAAGCGAATTCAATGGTAAAAGATTGTAAGGAACTGCTGCGAACAATGCCAAAGCAAGACTCCTATGATTACCCACCAGACCTACTTTCTCTGCAAGGAAAGAAAAAAATCTTTCAGCTGCACTTTCATCCAGACAGTACAAAAGAACATCAGCTTTTCATTCTCGACACATGCTGGGATGACACACCCTTATTGCCATCAGCCAATCCTATCACCACTGAAAGTGCCATGGAGTCTTCCGCAACAAATGCAAGCCAAAGTGGAACACTTGAAAGCACAGAATCTCCAACAAAAATGGACACAAACGCAAATATTACCATCTCAGAAGCCGAGACAGCTGGATCGCTTGACATAAAACAATCTCACATGACCCCAGCAACCGAACAACCAAAACCAATAACTGTACCAGCAGAAACAAAAACACCCGGACCGCTTGACCTAAAAGAAATTCAGGGCACAACACCAATACACACACCGACAAAAACATCAGCAGAACAAGAATCTTTGTCCGAAACATCAAAACCCATCAAACAACCACCTAGAAAAACTGCCAAGAAACCCCTTTTCACAGGCGACGATGATGGGAGCACAGCATCAGGGTTGAAAAAAAACAAAAAAAGAAGAATGATCAGACCTAACTTCCAGATGCCAGGTGGAAAAACAAAATCCCAAACTATCTATATATTAAACTGTTCCTTCAAGACACTTACTTCTATAAGTATTTGTAGCAACTACTTAGCACCAAACATGTAAGCAACACCCTATTGTCAGGTAGTCACATCGACCTGTATTTTGTAGATGGCCTCTACAGGCATAACTTTAACGCTAAATAACTACTGCCTTTGCTTTTTGGTGCAACTACTAGGTATCTTATCAATTATATGTTTATTATACCATAAATTACAATAATAGAAACACTAATGCATATGACAAAAAAAATCCAATCATTTTGCAACACAAAAGGAGATATTAACAAGCATACCCTTAATATTATATTCACAGCCATTAAACTTCATACATTCTACTTAGCATCCCAAAAAAAAAACCAACATCTACATTCAGTCGTAACCAGCATACATACTTCTAATAAAAAGACAAAAGACAACCAAAATATACCACACAAAGTGGCCAGCCCATCATCCGAACCAGAAAAGATTGATCTTCTTCTCTTCTCTTCCTTTACGCGCCAAATCCATCGCCTTGGTCAATCCAGCAAGCACCTTCCTCTCTCTCTTCAGAGTCTCCTTCAAACGGTCCAAACCAATGTGACCCTCCTCATGTAACGGTAAGAAACCTTCCCCTTCTTCCACCAAATCCTCTAACCACTTGACCTTTGCAGATAACTGATCGCGCTGCTCACCAAGCACCATTAACAGCTGATCATTTTCAATGTAATCCTGGCAAAATGCTACATGCAAACAGTCATCAACTTCATTGGAACCAGCAGCAAACTTTAGCCTTTGCAAATTAGGGGTACGGGCAAGGGCATAGGCAGATGTTGTTGGTGGTGTAGCCATTATGGAAGCAAAGAATTAGGCAAATGTAAAAGAAACTGATTAGGGTTTTCGTTAAAGTGAAAAGGGGGAAAAACACAGGGCACATAGCACATGTTCACAGAAAAACGTGCCAACAAAAAAAAAAAAAAAAAAAAAAAAAAAAAAAAAAAAAAAAAAAAAAAACAAATGTAAGACATTAAAAAAATTTATTAAACTTAAATATTTACTAAAATTATTTACAGATTTAAAAAAAAAATTGTATGGACAAAAGAAAATAAACAGATAAATATAAAGTATATTATAAAACTGTACATAACTAAAATAATTCTACAAAAACAACACATATTTAGCTAAAACTAAACAAATATCTGGTCCGCAACAATGCGTCGTAATTAAGGAAAAAAATTTACGGTTAATAAAAATAAAAGTATCATCAAAGCATCAACAAACTTAAAGATACTGTTTTTTTAACCGCCAAAATACTGTGCTTTTAAACGCGCTCGCCCGCATCGCGGCGACCATCGCCAATCTCGTTTATATAATTTTATATAAGCTTGTGTTTGAATTATAATAATTTGTAAATTGGTATAATATGACAACACCTATTTAAGAAATGTCATTATAATAGGATTATATTATCTCGATTTTGCAAAAATGAAAACAATCATAGGTAGGATTTGAATTTTAACAATCTTGGTCACCGATGAGCAATAACAAATAGATCGAAATAAAACATACAGGAAGAACAAAAAGTATGAATAAGCTAAAAATAGAAAAAACCGATAGTCATAACTTGCCGAGTATTCTCAAAATAGATTCGTCTTCTGTTTATTGTAAAATTTTAGTACTATATATATGTACGGTTAGAACTAGCTGTTAGCACTTGCACTGTTAGCACTTGCACTGCAAGAGACGACCAATTTACCTAAATGTTGGATATTTTAGTGTAATTGGATTAACTTGTTTGACCAAGTTTGTCATAATAAGACATCATTTAGGCTTGGAGGTGCGGAGTGCACGCCTATTTGAATTTATTATGATCTTATGGGTGAAACCCCTAAGGGACGGGGGTCTGGGGGCAGCGCCCCTGAGAGCGGGGTCCAGGGGCGGCAGCCCCTGGCAGGGTCCAAGGGGCAGAGCCCCTGGCTGGGGTCGAGCTTTGAAACCTTGAAAAAACTGCCCAAAAGGCAGTTATTAGTGCCCTAATCCCTGTTTCATATTTTATATACGTTTGTTCTTTGGTCATTATTCTCTCTGGTTCATCAATCTCAAACAAAAAACATTTAAAACGTTCTCAATCTCTGAATTGTATCCGATTGAATAATTCGGGAGAACCACCGAATTGATTCGATCTGAAAGTGTTCACACGCCTTTCAGAGATTCAAATAATATCCAGTTGTGTTCGTTTGTTCTGTTTGTCCCCTGCACTAAATATTCACGTAACTAGTATATGTTGCATGGTTTTTGCTCTAAGATGTACGTGTATCTCGCGTGCTTCATTATAAGGTGCCTTATATCATCATATTCATATTGTACTTGTTGTAGCTAATTACCATTACCATTATCGTTATTGTTACTGTTATCATTATCATCGTCAATAAGTGCATTTATGATCGATACCAACTTTACTATTAATAAACGTTTTTGTCTAATTATATAAACTCTGACATTAACAAATTTACTATAATTAAACTAAACTATTTTGAAGGTCACCATATATTTACTTTTGGGTTGATTCATTCAAAACAATTTTTTGTAACATTTACTTACGAGGCCCAATTTCAAAATAAAACTATGGTTAATGAGTTGAAAAGGTAGCTAAACGAATAAATTTTGATCGCGTTGCGCAGCAGATTTAAAAAATTTTGGTTTCCGAAAATAATAGGTTCGAATTTTTCATGTTGGGTCGTTAAGCTTTTCTATACTCAAGTAAGCAACTAAGAGCATCTACAATGGGTAAAGTGGTTAAAAGCTTTTTACTATTCTAAAAAATCATTTTGAAGAGTTTTTTGCATTGCAGCTAAAGCTTTCTGAAAATCTTTTATACAAATACTTGATGAACATCAAGTCTTTTCTCAAAATTTTAGCTATTAAATGTATAATGCATTAAATGCATCAAGTCTTTAAGACTTGATGCATTGTAGATGCTCTAATAAAGCTACATAATACTTTTTTATGCTCTATACATAACTAGCTTATTGACCCGTGGAATCCACGTGTTTTTAGAAGAATGACTGCATCAAGGAATTAAGCGTGTGAGTAAAGTATGAAAAAACAATGAAGGTAAAGATTTTGTATTGTCTTTTAATGGAGTAATGTAGCAAACTGCAAAATCTCCTTTAATTAACTACGTTTAATTTCATATTAATCTATATCATTATATTTAATCACCATTTTCACGAAAAAATTTAAAAATTTTCTTTTATTACTATTCCCCCCAAGTCACGTCATCACGACATTTACCAAGTAACGACTTTAGTTCACAACATGTATTCGGGACATAGCTATTTCACAAAGACTAGTAATCCACAAATCACCATTTACACTAAATTTAAATCTCACTAATTATGACAAATGCTAAAAAAATCTTATACACTAAACACTTTTAATTTTCACTAATCACAATTAATTTCACCAACTACAAACCAAACGGACTGAAGTTATTTTTCAGTCCATCACCACCTCATGGGTTCAAGCCCACTTCAAACCCATCTCATTTTTTTTATTTCATACGCTATACAATTTCACCCCACCCTCCAAAACACAATTCGTACTCCAAAATATTAAACGCAACCTATGAGTATTTTTACACCACGTTAATCACTAAACTCAATTCGTACCCAAACCGTATAGAAAAAAAATCCCAAAACTCAACTATTTCGAACCCCGATTTTTCCTACGTTCCCTTAGTAACATTTTCAGCATAATAGGATATTCAGAAGAAGGGTTGGACAGCAGGAGAAAGATGAGGCTCGCTAGTTTCATTTTTGAACTCGTTAAAATGCAAAACGTGTACACATATTTTTCAAACACAAAAGATAAGATTTCCTACTCCTTCATATCTTTCCTAGAATCCCTTCATGTCAGAAAATATATCTCCATGTCCTCTAAAACACTGGTCATCCACAGTAGAGACAAATGATTGAGTTTGAAGGTTGAAAAGTCAAGAAACGTGTGAATTCTTCCCTCTATATCATACCCCTTTCTAGCCACTCTACCCTACTCATATTTCACTCACTCTCACCTCACCAGATACCTCAAGCTTTCAGAAAACTCTTTGTCTCTCCTTGGGAAGCAAACGGGTATAGAAAGGAAATACGTAAAAACGTATTTAATCTTAGCGAGTGGACTGTTTTTACTCTTGTGCTTCATTCGACCTCACTGATTCTTCACCACCTCTACAAGGTGTAGTAAGTGTCTAATAACTCCTTTGCTTCCATATCTCACGCACGCAAATCATTCATGCATCACTCTTTATTTTATTCGAACGTATAACTTGTCACGTATATATGTTCACTATATTGTTTACGTTGCATTTTCTTTAGAGCAACCCACATGAGGTGACAAGCCTCCATCTTGGAAGGCCTAGAAGTCGTCTCTCACACCGCTCACACGTTTACATTTCATTTCATGCATCATTCGAACATATACAAACTTTATATTACACGTACAGTATAAACTAGAAAACACTTAGATATATTCTAAGTGTTTGCACATATAAAACAGCCCTAAGCCGCCTACTAAATAACCCCATAACTCACGATCTAGCTCAATGACCATGCCCTATCTTTATACGACCCAATAGACCTACAAGCTAGCTACGTTTTTCATAAAAGCATATCGTAACAATACTCACGCTTCGACCCTTAAAACTTGCCAAAGTGATTCGCAAAAACTGTTTTGAAAACCCTTTAAAAAAATGACGACTTGGGCTTCCGGCCCATTTCACTGTTTTAATAAGCTACGAATAAGCTGGCTTAATGGCATTTTTAGGATAAGCAAAAGATGGAAAAATGAGCCATTTTGACATGCCAAACCCCCCCCCCACCCCAAGACCCACGGATTTGTAAACACTAATGGGCTAGATTTTTGGCTCGTTAAAAGCCCAATTAAAGTAAAAATAAACAAACAGCCTAATAAGCAGTTGAAATAAGTTACAAATGACTTAAATAAGCCTTAGAAAAAGTCGCCCACTTTTCCTCACCATTTTTGACGCTTTTGGACTAAAAATGTAACGCAAATTGCCTAGAGGGACTAAAACTGCCAAACTGAGAATTATATGGACTGAGGCTATGAAAATAGAACATAAAGAGTATGATTTGACATATTATTGAATTCCAAGCCTTATTGGTACTTTTGGAAAAGTTTTGGACTATTTATGGACTTTGGACTTAACGAAGGACTAACGGTGTAACGCAACGCAGTAGGATAAAAAGAGTGACAATTGAAAAAGGGCAAGGATCAACTAATTTTACTTGACATTCTTATTTTATTTTCCTTTTTCACCCCGTCACTTCATATGCATTTTCATACTTTTAATTACGCATTATTTAATTTTCGTTATTTATTATAACTAGAAATTTAACGACTTCACTTTGCATATTATTTCATCATATTTCGAGGAGGTAATATTTTGAGTCAATTGACATAAGAATCAAGATAATATTATTTTTAAACTTAAGGCATTTTAAGCATATCACACTCACAGCACCAGTCAAATCATTATACAATTTCTCATTTTCACACTCATTATTAGTTGTAAGTCAAATACTTAGACTCCCCTCATATTCAGGTCTCGTATTGAAGATGTTTCTGTGATTGTTCCCATAATCTTGCTTGATCTTATAATTCCATCTTGTCAGATACACCCAAGGTGAGTCGTAGCCCCACTTTTATTATTTACAAGTTTTATACTGTAACACCCCAACCTGACAAGGGTAAAGATATCACAATAATGGATTCATATCAGATCAAAACAGAGCATACATCTACGGTAATACAAAAATCTCAAAGGATTACAAATGAAATACTGAATCTACAAGGTTACAATGAAAGCCTTCAAACTAATTCTAAAACACGATATCTTCTATCCAATTCTAATCCAGAATAGCTACCAAGCCTTCTAAGTCCAGAGGTACACTCTCACTCATCCCCAGCTTCCTACTAAAAACCTGCCGCAGGAAAAGAAATGCGGCTGAGCTTCAAAAGCTCAGTGAACAGATATGTAGACAACAGAAATGATAACGGATAGCAGTACAAAGGAAATCAGAAAATACAGATCATACAGAAACAAAGTCAAATGAAAGAATAGGAATAAGAAATGGAATAAGTGAAACGAAATAAGAATAAGAAATAAATAAGGTGTAAGAATAAAGGGAACAGAAATCTATCACGAGCCCAGATAACAGATAATATCATAACAGTGTAGTCACATAGTAATCTAGAGGGGATACCTCTCAAGTAACCAGATAATATGAGGGGTGACCTCATGTATCAAATCAGAGTGATCAGCTCCCAGATATATGTGAAAGACGTGTATCGCACACACCATCAGTCACCAGAGATATATATAACAGATAACATAATAACAGATAACAGAAATCAGATCAGAACTAGGATGCATCCATGCGCCCCAGTAGGCCAGAATCTTCTCCTACATAACAGATAAAATCAGGGACGGGACAGGTCATCACTCTCCTGCCCTAGAGTCATGCCATCGGTGCATCAATGACATGGACATGAAACCCTCATGCCTAGTGATTAGCTCGGATATCAGACTGTGGTCAGGGTCAGATGTCATATAATAAACAGAGTCACATCTAAGGGTTCATGGCAGAAGGGTCATGTCAACAATTCAGATTAAGATAATAAGGTTTAAATCAGAGTTTATCAGATTAAGTTTAATATCAAAGCTTAAGTTCAGATTAAAAGGTTTACTTCCAATAGTCCAAAAGAGTATATCAAAGGTTAATAATTACAAGTTTATAGCAATAATCCATTTTAGAAGTTCCTGTCAAAAGTTCATTTAAATCAATCCTTTAATAATGGTTTTCATTGAAATGATCTTACAAAATAGTTTTCATAAAAATGGTCTTCCAAAACTTTTAGTAACTTCCAATTCAAGTGGTATCGCTTCCTTTTTAAAATAGCTTTTCTTAAACAGTTTCATATGTAGTTTAATAAAGGTTCAAAATCAATTAGGTTCAGATAAGGATTTAACAGGTTAAGGTTTATACCAAAATCAAATCAAAGTTTACAACAGATATATCAGGTTAATGTTCAGAACAAGGTTCACAGATCAGATTTACAATCAGAGTTCAGGAAAAAGGTTCAGAATAAAAGAATCATATCAGAGGTTCAAACAAAAGGTTCAAGACAAACAGGTCACAACAAAGATTCACAACAGAAGGGAACATAGCAATGGTATAGGGAATCCTAATAAGGAAAATGAGAACTGAAAGAAAAGGGGATGAAAAACCCTTACTGAAAAAGGGCAGAATATCTTTACCTTATTAGCACAGCAGACAAGCAAACAAACACAGAAATAAGATCAGGACTTCTCCTTCTTCACACCTAAGGAAGAGGAAGACATAATTACTAAAGATTCTAATTCAGATTATTACTTTTAGTTTACCTCTCCATTTTTAGTACTTTCTATTTGTAGTAACTTTCCAGATTTAGTAAGTTCTCATAATTAGCAGGTTTCCAGAATTAACAGATATTATCATTTCAGATTAGGTTAAACCCTTATTCAAAGATTATTATGGAATAACAGTATATTTTATCAAGTTACAGAAGTTTAGGGTTAATTATGACATGATCACAAAGTTTAGGGTTTTAAATGTAATTTCCTCAATTTCCAAGGTCATTTGCGAAAAATACTTTAAGTTACAGAATTATATACTCATTTTATTCTGAATTACATTTTATTCCCTTAAGTTTCACAATTTACAGATTACACCCCTTTAGTTATATAATTTACAAAACCAACCTTATAATTACATATTTTACAAATTAAACCCTACAATATCCATATTTAACAAACAAACATATTATATTTCATAATTACAGAATATATCATCAGAACTTAGTACATTACAGATTAGACCCCTCAGAATTCAGAATTTACATATTTAGTCCTTTAAGTTTACAAAACATATATATTAAATCATAATTCATAACAATTACATATTTAACCCATAAATCCTCAAAATTACACAATAACCTTTTTATATCAGTATTAACTCAAAATAACCTCAAGATTTCAGATTTACACTTTTAGTCCCTCTCTTTTATTTAATTTCCATTCGTACCCTTTAAAATACCATTAATTCATTATATTACAATATTTACACTTAGGACCCCAAAGTTATATTTTTCCCACATTCCTACAGATGTATATGACATTATAAAAATATCCCAGAAGTTTCAAAGTTGGCAAAACAGGTCCTTTTACTTTTTACTTTCAATCGGATTTACTTTTTAGAAACAAATACAAACCTTACAATTAACCAATCATTGCACCATCATTATTATATCCTTAAAACATCATTAATGATCAGAATTGTGTCCAAGAAACCTAACCCTAGTAGCCACGATTTGAATTTATTTTGTTTACTTTGTTTTTATAAAATCCGATTATAACAATAATTCACCACACTAAATCTAAGCTTCCAAAAATCAAACTCATATTTTTCCCAGATCATAAGACATATAAGGAACCCACGAAAAATAAATAACATGCCCAGAAAAATCGTTTAGCATATATTAGATTTTTACGTACGTTTTTGACATCAAAATTACCACGACATGATCTAGGCTACCATAAATTGTTCTAAGATTTTTCCCAGGTCTATTACTTCATATGAGGTCTAAATAAAATAGTTATCGTGCCCAAAAATTCGGATTACATATATTTGTGATTTACGTGTTCTATGATCATAATATTTTCGTACGCATAGATTAGCTTGCATGATTCGATTCACATAATTTTTATGAGTTATATAAGATGTAAAGATCACAGGAAAATTGTTATATCAATTTTAGAACGTGTGGTTTAGGCGTATAGATTTATACCTTGCGTAGGGGCAAAATCGACAAGAAAATAGAACCAAGAACGAACCAGCGAATCCACGCACCAACCCTTATTTTTCCTAGCTTTCTTGCACCTCCAAGAACCCCATAAAATTGCTTGTTCACTTCCAGAAATTGTGTGGCTGCTTTGGTCGAATTTTTGGTGATCGCTAGGTTTTTTTTGTTCTTATGCGATTAGGGTTTTTTTGGAAAATATAAGATTTGTTTATATCTTGTAAAACCGACTTAGGGGGGGGGGGGCTGAGATCAGGAAATTCGGTATTAGGATCAAATAATAATTTGGGTTGATTTTATTTGACCTTTCCTTAATTTATTTTCACATAAAACTCAATATAAAGATTTAATACTTATTTTTACTTTGTAATACATATTTCGGATTTTTAATAAATAAAGTATATGTGTATAATAATTTTTGAACATTCGAAATGATGTAACGTTGTCCCAGAAATTTGTTCGTTTCAGATATAGTTCGTTTTCAGAAGTTTTGGAATTGTTTCAGAATTTATAAGTTATTTAATTAGGTTTTATGTTATTAGGGGTAATTTGGTCATTTTACGGGTTATCTGAATTTCAGGTATTACAACTTCTTCCCCACTAACAAAAAAAATTTCGTCCTCGAAATTTGCAGAAAGCAGAAGGGAAAAAAGAGGGCAGAAAACAAAACAAAGACATAACAGACTAAGACGAGAATTGAGGCGAAACGAAACAGAAACACAACTGACGGTGAACAGAAATATGAAAGATTCGTTTCTCATGATTCGAACTTGTAGATTCCAAAATTGTTTCAGATCCTCAGAACAGACATAATATACTGAATCCAGATCAAAAGAATAACATACCCAACATAATAGATGAAATCAGATTCTCTCGGAAGGGACAAAGAAATACATAGGATTTTGACAGATATGCCGTTCACAGAATTTGATTAGACAGATCAGATTTGAACATACAGAAAATAGATTATCGACGACATCAATGGCAGAAAGTTCTATAACAGAAGCTAAGATTAGTATCAGATGTACAGAGGTCAGCAAAACGCGTGACGGGAATCCAGATGTATCAATTTGCATAACGGTGAAAGCAGATTACGCGTATAGGTAGAATGAACTTAAGGTCTCACTAACGCAGATGATCTCAAACAGTTATCAGAATTTCTAAAGCTCTAAGGCACTTCTCAAAATATCCGATGCCCACAACAAGTGCACGTTATATGATGTAAGTATTATCACGTTGGCCAGACGTCATAATACTGGCATCATATAAATATGCCCTCATGATGTGGTCATACTTTATATCAAGTCGTGAACAGAACAAACTTATCTTAATCTACCTAGTCTCCCTACGGTCTCAGAGGTCATCAAAATCAAATACCCTAGCTAAGAGGGGAACGAATCACTCGAAAGAGTTAACGGAAATCCCAGAATGTCCGTCAGAATTTGGTACATCAGATCATCCATCATTCGTCAAATTTCAGATAACAAAACCATCACCCGACCTATGCAGAATGAACACAGAGCGGAATTACTGATAAAGAACTTAAATCATTCAAAGGATTTTATCATTAGGTAACAGAAATTTAGACAGGTCAAGCAGAAGTGAATCACATCATCCATAGCTTCATCCGTCACAGAATTTGTTCGCTTCAGAATTTTCTTCTATTCAAGGTCATGATCTCAGTTTCCATTCTCAAGTCTGCTTCTACTCTCAATTCATCTTAGTACAACTAAAATGAATAGAGAAGCAAGACTGTGAGTCTTGGACAGGTCTTCTAGCACAGTTCAAAATTCGCCAACTCAGACTGCTGTCGTCACCGGATGCCTGGTAGTGGTGTCTGCTACAATCTCTGAACGCCAATCACATCTACTCTTCCAGAACAAAGGTCATTCCATTTAATACGAAGATGGTCTACATGCTTCCTCGTTCGTCTCAGGGCACAAACATGCTGTCATACTATGACGATTGTCCAGATACTCGTGAAAGCATGATTCTTATTAGTCAATACTATTGGCATTATTTAAGACTCATAATGGTCACAATGAGTACGAAAACAGTTTTCATGAATCTTTTCAGGGGTAACTTCATATAAAACTGAAATACTTTACGGAAGCTTCTCTCAGTTGGTCATCTCCCATCTTAGGAGTTCTTGAGGTTGCTTCTTCAGTCCTTCAAACATTAAATGAGGTCGTCTGATACAGAGTTTCAAAGTGGAACAAATCAATCATTGATACGCAGAAATGAAAAGTGATTACGGTTAGGTTTACGATAGTTGATATGCAGACGCAAAATTTTCTCTTTCTTCTTCATAATTTAATAGGGGTATTCAAGGGAAATACTGAGGTGGACAAAAACATATCTCATCATCTTCTCCCGCATCATGGTTCATTAACTGAGATCGGTTCAGAGTCAATTTTTTTCTGCTCAACAGGAGAGAAAACCCAAGAGTTTCATCAGAAAATGCCAGAAAATTTGTGCAACAAAACTTTCAATGCCAACACTTTCTAGGGGTGGATACTAATAGGGTGACAGGAGAATTTGATAATCAAATGAGGTCTGGGTACATATTTCCATAGCAGTGTTAAGCTTAACAGATTTAAGCGGTTCAAGGTTATTATAACAAAATAGGGTGGAGCAGATTGGTATATTTCAGATGCGGTAGCCTATGATAGCTTTTACGAAGAGCCAGCCAATCAATAATCAAAAGATCTCCAAAATCAAGTATATCAATAGTAAACAGATCCGCAGAACGTATATGGTCACTTAACCAGACGGATAGTTCATATGTCAGAGTCAAGTACAGGGTTCAGTACAGTGTGGGGATAGGTACGCGAATAGTTCAAGGTGTTGGAGTTTTGGTTTAGCTTTTAGCATAAGTGACAAGTAGGGTGTACATCATTGGTAATACGAACATTGTATAACTGTCAGAAGTGAGACGTATGAAATGTCAGATATCAGCATCAAAAGTTCAGTTAACAATTCCATGCAGAGATAGTATTTGCATCAAATCCTTCCAAAGAAAAACTGATTGGCAAATAAGATTCATCTTTCAAGGGAGCAAATAAGATTCATCATTCAGGACAGAATAGGATCAGAGAATACATTTATATCCAGCATGGGTCATGAATTTATAGAATGTATCAAACACTTTAAGGTTAAATGGTCTTCGGGATGGTCGGAAAGATATCAGACGGTTTATCCAACAGATCAGAAATGAAGGTCAAAATTAGGTAGTGGCAGCAAAAGTTTAACAATCGGTAATCATGGCAGGGGTTCCAAAATTGTTTCAAACGCCAAAGGTGAGACATAGGAGGATAGTCGTCAATATTAAATGATCAAATCAATAAATCCTTATAAGGATAAAATCAAGGTTACTATCAAAGAAAGATGGATCAATAAAGATAAATCTTATCGTTTGGAAATGAGAGGGAATGCATTTTTATACTCGTGGTCAAACGCCACAAAACTTCTCATGGGAACAGAGATGGTTAAGACAGAATCAAAAAATTCATAGATAATTATCAGAAGCAAGAAACAAATAACAGAATGCATCAAGTGCATCATGTTGGGCTATGAAATATCAAAGTACTGCTACTCAATTCAAAGTACTGCTGTTCGACTAAAGTACTGCTGCTCGTTGAAGGACTGCTATGCAAATAGTTTAAGGACTAATGTGTAATTCTAGAATGTTTGTATTAGATTAGAGTTATAATTAGAATTACTTGTCATTCAAGTTTGTAAACCGACTAGGGTTTTCCTTGTGCCTATAAAAGGATCCCTAGGTTGGCATTAGAGATAAGATTTTAGATATACGATTATAAGCGATTAGAGAAAAGTATTAGTCGATTGTTAGAAGTATTAGTGATTAGAGTTTGTTAGTGAATCTGTGTAAGAAAGCAGGTTCAAGGTTTTAATATTATTCGAAGTTGTTCTTCTTAGCTTTGTTGAAGTAGATTCCGCATACTTAGCAAAGTATATCAGTGTTTCATTATTAATAGTTTTGAATTCATTCAAAGTTGTTAAACAGTAGACAAGCTACAAGTTAGTTTGGTCAGAGTATATCGATCCAACAAGTGGTATCAGAGCTTGTGTGGAGACTCTGATTAAGAAGAAAACCTTAAAACCGATTTATCAACAAACCCTCAACAATGTCGACTGAAGCTGCACCTATCCCATCCATCACCTCACTCAGAATTCCTATCATCAAGAAGGGAGAATATGATCTCTGGAGCATGAAGATGAGACAGTACCTTGCTATTACTGACCATGCTCTATGGGATGTAATTGTCAATGGTAATGTTGTTCTTGATGAACCTTTACAAGTTGAAGGACAACCCAAACCACCTCAACCAACCTTGCCAGCAGCTACAAAGAGAAATCAAGATAAGGCTCTCAACATACTGTTGTCTGCTATTCCTGATGGTCACCTACTGAAGTTCCATGATGCTAAGGATGCAAAGCAATTGTGGGCTGCGATCAAGACAAGATTTGGAGGTAATGATGCTTCAAAGAAGATGCATAGAAACTTATTGAAGCAGCAGTTTGAAACCTTCACTGTTGGTGAAAGAGAAGGTCTTGATGCTGCCTATGACAGATTCCAAAATCTACTTAGTATGCTAGAATTGTATGGAGCAGAGGTATCTGTTGAAGATGCAAATTTGAAGTTCTTAAGGAGTTTGCCATCTGTCTGGCATGTGGTTACTACTATGATTAGAGGACAACCTGGATTGGAATCTATGGACTTTGATGATCTCTATAACAATTTGAAAGTGTACGAGCAAGAGATGAATGGTCACAGTTCTCAGAAAACTCACAACATAGCTTTTGTGTCTTCTGAAAACAGAAGCAGTACTTCCACTAAAAGTACTGCTTATCCTTCTCAAAGTACTGTTGGTGATTCACAGCATGTTTGCACAACCTCAACTACTCCCATCCCATCACCAACAAACAACACCAATTCTGATGAAGTTGTATGTTCCTTCTTTGCACAACAAGCCACTTTACCTATTACCTATCAAGAAGACTTGTTGCAGATTAAAGAAGATGCTTTAGAGGAGATTGACATAAGATGGCAAGTAGCTATGATCACTGCTAGGATCAAGAAGTTCATGAACAAGACAGGAAGGGGAATTGATTTCAAAGCCAAACAAGGTATAACTTTTGACAAATCCAAGATTGAATGTTTCAATTGTCAAAAGCTTGGACACTTTGCAAGGGAATGCAAGTTTGCAAAATATCAGGCAAACAGGATGATTGAACAACCCAAGGTTGAAAGAAAGGAGATTCCTATTACTGAATCACAACCAAAAGCTTTGGTGGCTCAAGAAAATTTAGCAGAGATTGACTGGAGTGCTGAATTTGATGTTGAACCTGTAACCTATTCTATGGTTGCAATGGAAGAGTTTGATTGGGGCACAGCTTTTGATGAGGAACCAGGATATGCTGCTTTGGAATCAAGAGATGGTCTTGGAAGCTTTGACTGGAGCTTGGAGGATGAAGATGAACCTGTTCAGATTGCTATGGTAGCTACTTCACCAAGTTCATCCAATGTTTCTGAGGCATGCTCTAAGTGTAATGATGTTTATCAAAAGTTGCTTAAAGAATATGTGACTGAAAGAGATAATTGTAGAACAGCTAGGTCTGAGGTAGCTGGTTATCAATTAACTTTAGAGTCAATGGAAGCCAAAATATTAACACATGAAAATAATGAAATGGCTTGGGCAGAAAAATATGAGCAACAAGATTACCAATTGAAATTAAGTGAATGGAAGTTAGGATGTAAGGTGTCTGAATTAGAAAAGATTACTAAGGAAAGAGATACTTTGTTAGAAAAACTTGGTAGTATTAAACAGGCTGGTCTATCACATGTTCAATTTGTTGAAAAACAAAGAGTCATAAACAGTAGAGCTGGACTATGTTATGGTGAAGATAGTAGTTCAGATGAGACCTCACCTAGTGATAAGGAAGAAACACCACCTAGTGATTAGGAAGAGATTCCACCTAGTGATGATGACCTTACAAGCTCAGAAGAAAACACATCTAGGAATGAGGAACCAATTAGTGAATCACCTCCTGAGTTTAAGAAAGATAAGGAGTACCACTCAGTTCCTCCACCCACTGGTCAGTTTCAACCACTTAGGACAGATGTTTCTCGTTATGGTGTAGACAACCTAGAGTTTAGGAAGAAGATTACTAGTTCTGAGAAACCTAAGAATGATTTTCAAAGGGGTAATGATCAAAAGTTTCCTACAGCCTTTCAAAAACAAGCAGTACCTCCAAAAACTTTTCAAAGTACTGCTGGACATTCAGCAGTACCTCCAAGAGAAACTTTTCAAAATACTGGTCACTATAGGAAATCTTTTAATCATAGAAGAGGATTTAGGAATATGGAGAGAAAGTTATGTTATGTATGCTATAGTCCTGATCATTTGATTAAGCACTGTGACTTACACTCAGAATACTTAAGTCAGTTTCCAAAGAATAGATCTACCACCCATAAGCCAAGAGAGACTAGACCAGTTTGGAATCACTCAAATAGGGTTAACCATAGTAATTTCTCCAAAGACTATAGGTACCCTCAACAAAAAAGAATGTTTTCCAAATCACCAGTACCTTCACACACTGATAAGTCTCAAGAAGTACCTTCTCAAAGGACTGATAAGTTTTCACCCACTCATGGTACTGCTAACACTTTTTCACATAGAAGACCTAAGAGATTCAATTCATATAAAAGGTCTTACACCTCAAGCAGAGTACCTAGATCAGAGAAACCTAAGGTCAAACGAAATTGGGTTAAGAAAGAAAGTACTGATGGGGAACAAGAAGTACTTTCATCAGATAAGGGTGAAACAGGGAGTGTTGTTGATAATACAACACAGGACATGGGACCAACTCAAATAATCATTGACCATGCCTTTAAAACCAGTGGAGATTACATACTGAAGGAATTCAAGTATGTCACTCCACAAGGGGAACACAAGTCAGTAATGGCTTGGGTTCCTAAAAGAAACTAACCCTTTCTTTTACTGTGCAGGGCAACCCAGAGGAGGAGCTTAAAGATCATATTATTGTTGATAGTGGTTGCTCTGGCAGCATGACAGGGGACAAGGAGATCCTGTCAGATTTTAAGGCATATTATGGAGGAAGAGTTGCATTTGGTAATGATCCTGATGGAGGGAGAATCACTGGCAAAGGAACAATCAAGGCTGGATGTATTGATTTTGAGAATGTTAGATATGTGAAGGAGCTCAAGTTCAACCTATTGTCAGTATCTCAAATTTGTGAAAAGAAGTACCCAATTCTGTTCACTGATACAGAATGTCTCATTCTCTCCCCTGAGTTCAAATTTGTTGATGATCACTTGGTAACATTGAGAGTACCAAGAACCAATGATGTGTACAGTTTAGACTTAAAGAGTCTCAATTCTGCTGAAAGAGCAACATGTTTGGTAGCAAAGGCATCGTTGGAAGAAGCACATCTGTGGCACAGAAGACTAGGTCATG
Source organism: Artemisia tridentata subsp. tridentata (assembly GCA_021014915.2). NCBI lineage: Eukaryota > Viridiplantae > Streptophyta > Magnoliopsida > Asterales > Asteraceae > Artemisia > Artemisia tridentata. The sequence goes on from CP139509.1 coordinate 154,961,450, forward strand.
TTAATTTTAAGAACATCAACAAGCTGGTCAAAGGAAATTTAGTTAGAGGTTTACCTTCCAAAACATTCAAGACTGATCATTCATGCTTGGCTTGCAAGAAGGGTAAACAACATAAAGCTTCATGTAAGAAGCTTGGGGAAAGAGATATTAGAGAACCTTTGGAGTTGCTACACATGGATCTGTTTGGACCAGTTTCAGTAGAGAGTTTAAACAAGAAGAAGTACTGCTTGGTTGTGACAGATGAATGTAGCAGATTTAGTTGGGTCTTTTTCTTGGGATTCAAAGATGAAACCTTTGATGCTATCCATGACCTGATAGTAGCCCTTGAAAATCAATTAAGACTCAAAGTAAGAGGTATTAGATGTGATAATGGAACAGAATTCAAGAACAAGCATATGGATGAATTCTGTGCCAAGAAAGGGATCAAGAGAGAGTTTAGCATTGCTAGAACACCCCAGCAAAATGGTGTTGCAGAAAGAAAGAACAGGACTTTGATAGAAGCAGCTAGAACAATGCTTGCAGATTCCCAATTACCTATTCTCTTTTGGGCTGAAGCCATAAGTACTGCTTGCTATGTGTTAAATAGAGTTTCAGTAACTAAACCTCAGATGAAGACACCTTATGAGTTACTAATGGGAAAGAAACCAAACATTCGTTTTCTAAAACCTTTTGGCTGCTCTTTGACTATTCTAAATACCATTGACTCTCTGGGAAAATTTGATGGTAAGTCAGATGAAGGATATCTATTGGGTTATTGTACGAATAGCAAAGGTTTTAGAGTCTATAACAGGAATACCAAAAAGGTACAAGATTGTCTTCATGTTGAATTTTTGGAAGATAAGGAAACTCAGAAAGGTAAAGGTCCTGATTGGATGTTTGATCTTGATCTCAAGTTCACTCCATCTATGAATTATGTTCCTGTTAGAGAAGAGAATCAGGCTAATCACAAAGAAGATGATTCACAGTACATTGTTCATGGAGTCAATGTTACACCAGAAGATGTTCCTGACAAAGAACCTGAAGTTACTTTTGAAGACCAAAGTACTGCTCAACCAACTAATACAGTATCTGATGAAGATCAAGCCATACAAGATGAACTTAATAGGATGCTTTTTCAAGAAACTATAGCACAATCCTATGAAGATGAACAAAGGAAGGCTTATGAAGCTGCAAAGAAAAAGAGTAACTTTCAAGATACTGTTCACAGTACTTTTGATCAAAGTACTGCTGATCTTTTTGACAGTACTTCTGGTATGTTAGAACAATCGAATTGGAACAATGCTGATGATTCCAATATTGATGATGATGATTTGGATAATGCTAACATTCCTGGTTTAGAAGAAATTGATGATGAGCTTAATTCAGAAGGTATTTTCTCCAATGAAGGGATTGATTTTACTAACTTGGAGTCTGATCTTCCAGTACCACCAACTCCTACATTGAGAATTCATAAAGCTCATCCTCAAAGTAACATTATTGGATCACCCTCTTCAGGAGTGGTTACAAGGAACAAAGTTAAAGGACTTTCTAAGCAACATACTGCTTTACTTAGCTTTGTTTACAAACAAAACAGGATGAATCACAAGGATCAACAAACATGCCTGTTTGCTTGCTTTCTATCTCAAGAAGAACCCAAGAAGGTAGCTCAAGCTTTAGCTGATGAAAGTTGGGTTGAAGCCATGCAAGAGGAGCTTCTACAATTCAAGCTTCAAGAAGTCTGGGTATTATGTGATTTACCAGATGGCAAAAGAGTCATTGGTACAAGATGGGTTTTCAGAATCAAAAGAGATGAAAGAGGGAATGTTATCAAAAATAAAGCTAGATTGGTTGCACAAGGATATCGCCAAGAAGAAGGAGTGGATTATGATGAAGTTTTTGCTCCTGTTGCAAGGATAGAGGCAATAAGGTTATTTCTTGCCTTTGCATCATACATGGGATTTCCTGTCTACCAAATGGATGTGAAAAGTGCTTTCCTTTATGGCATAATTTCTGAGGAAGTTTATGTTAAACAACCTCCTGGTTTTGAAAGTATTGGTTTTTAGTATTTTAGTTTAGCCTATATGTTGTATTTAAGGGGAGGCAACAAAGCTATTAGTTAGAACTTAAGTGTTGATTGTGGATAAGAAGCTGGAACGTACTGCTTTGTTTCTCAACGTACTGCTTACGTGGATGTACTGTTCCAACCGTCAAAAATTGTGAGGCTATGGTTAATTAATTCCTTACGGCGGAGATAATAAGTTAATCAAAACGGTCACTTTATTATTTAGAGTTTGATTTGTTTCCATCCTATTTAAGGAAACTCTCCCTATTTCCCCGCCCTTTACCATATTTGAGATCCCTCATTCGCTTTTACACCACAATCTTTTTAACAAACCACACACTGAAAGCGAATTCTTCTCTACCACTCATCATGGCTAATCGACTCACTGTTAGCAAACACAATATGATCGCTAACTTGGACAAGACAAGGGATAATGTTGATTTTCACGCGATCATTGATTTCTTAACTGGGTCTTCCATCAACTACTCTATTTTAGTTGACCCTGATGTTATTGGTCCCTGGATGCAAGAATTTTGGGCTACTGCAACGATTGACGATGACTCGTTGATTAGGGCTACGGTTGCTGGACGCACTATTCGGATTTCTGAGGCCACGATTAGGGATGTTTTGATGTTTAATGATGAAGGGGGGGCTATTCGTTTTGAAAAACAAGTGCTTTGGGACACTTTAAGTGATATAGGTTATGAAGGAGATCTGACGAAACTTACTTTTCAAAAGCCTTTGTTTTGTTCTCATTGGAAGTACCTCATTCACGTTTTACTTCATTGTTTAAGTCCCAAGAGTACTTCTTTTGATCAATTTGGTCAAAATATTGCATCTGCATTAGTGGGTTTGGCTACCGATCAAAGATTCAACTTTTCAAGACTAATTCTTGATGGTATGCTTACACATATTGCTAATGGTTCGCCATTCTTAATGTATCCAAGGTTTGTTCAGTTATTTTTTAACAATCAACTTGAGGATGTCCCTAAACCTCAAAGTTTTTTACCCACTGTCAAACTTCCACCAAAGGTGTTTACTTTTCTCTCTAAACAAAGTGTCAAGTTTTCTGGAACCAACACACCTTTGACTGCTCATATATTGGGAGTTGCACAAGTTGTTAGAGATGCAGAGCAAGAGCAAGAGCAAGAAGCAAATTCTGAATCAGCAAGCCAAGAGTCTCCAGTTTCTAGAGAAGTTAGTATTCCTCAACCTACTGCTTCTCAACATACTGCTTCTCCACATTCTGTTACTCGAGAAGATACTGCTCCTATGGACATTCCTACTCATGAGGAGTCAGACCAAGGTATGAATCAACCACCATCTCCTAATGATTATTCTTCCACAAATATGTCTAAGCAATTTGAAGAAGAAAAGATAGAGTTGGATAATTATGCTTTAACAAGGGAGTTAAAGAGGCTGAAAAAGGAGAGTGAGGCTCAAGCTGCTAAGATAGTCAAATTAAAGACTAAGTTTCAAAGATTGAAGAAGTTTGTTTGGCCACTAGTTCAACACCATAGATTATGGGTAAAGTCTCAGAAGCAGAGTGGTCAGAAATCTAAGAAGTCTTCTCAGTCAAAGAAGAAAAAGTCAAAGAAGCAATCTTCATTCCAATTGGGAGGAATTTAGAGAATTTGAATGAAGATGATGCTGGTTTTGAACAAGATTTTGAACAAGATGCTGGATTTATGGATGATACTCAGAGGACACCACCTGAACATATTCCTCAACATACTGCTGAGAGGAAGAGTGATGAAACAGAGCAAATCAATTTGGAAGAAGCTACTATTGAAGTAAGAAGTGGTGATACTGAGGAAATAAACTTGGAAGGAGCTGAAGCTGAAAGTACTGCTCAACAAGGTACTGAGAGGCAATTTACTATTACACCTAGAACTTTGGATTTTGAAGAGGATATTGGTCCTTCAAGACTAGTTCAAGAGGAAGTTGGCCCTTCTAAACCAGCTCAGGAAGAAGATGTTATAGCTCATACTAACAGTGATGATGAAACAATTGCTGAAATTATGCTTAATATGTCAAGTCAAAGAGGCATCAGTATTCATGAGGTTGAACAACAACAACAACATCATACTTCTTCTCAACCTACACAAGAGATAGATCCAAAAGATAAAGGTAAAGGGATTTTGGTAGAAAAGAAGAAGAAGAAGATGACTTTGGCACAATTAAGAGAAATTCAGATTGCCAAAAATGAGGAAGCAGCTAGACTATTGCAAGCTCAGATAGATGCTGAAGAATCAAGGAAGATTGTTCAATCACAGAGGCCAATTAGTAAAGCTAGAGAAAGGAATGATATGATGGCTTATCTGAAAGGTCGAGGATATACAGGTTTAGTCAGATTGACATATACAGAGATGAAGGATCTGTATGATGCTGTTAGAGAAGCTATTCAAAAAGATCTTGCAAGCATTATTTCTTTTGAAGATAAGGAGCTTGAAGATAAAAGAAAGGAAAGAGCTGTTACAAGGAGCTCAAAGAGGAAAAGAACAACTGATGAACAGCCATCAAAGAAGTTCAAGGAAGCTGTTGAATTAAGAACAGACACAGTTGATGAGCTAAGGAGTTATCTTAGAGTTGTTGACTTTGAAAATCCGAAATTGAAAGAAGATACTGATAAGAAGTCCAAGATATCTACTTTTTCAGTTGTAGAATCACAAGAAGGAAATTATCTGATCTTTCATAGACAAGATGGAAGTTTTAGAGTGTTCAATTCATTGTGGGATATATTACATCTGATTGATAGAGATGATATGCTTCAGTTATATCTCCAAGTACAAACTTATTTTGAGCATATTCCACCACAAGGAGTAGGTTTGATATTATTAGGAGATCTCACAACAATCTGGGAGACAGAAGAAACAAAGGGCAGTACTTTGTGGGAAAATCAAGATAACTGGGAGATTAACAAATGGAGATTCTTTGAATCAGTTGGAATACATGTTTTGGAGTTAGAAGATGGCACTATGATTCATATGCTAGCAGAACAGAGATATCCACTCACAAGAGATCTGATGATCAGGATGCTAGAGCATGGCATGGAAGTGGAACAAGAAGATGAAGTAGCATTGATGGTCATAAAATTATTCATCAAGTGGACAACTGAATCTGAAGATTAATGCATAACTACTGGTATGGTTTAATTATTATATAAATCTTTTGAAAAATAAGTACTTTCTTCAAAGTACTGCTAGTCAGACAGTACTTTCTCAAAGTACTGCTTGCAGCATAAAACCAGTAAAGTCTTTTGATAAAATCAGTAATTTTTTATAAGTGCAAAAACATTTTGAAGCACAAAGATTAAACAGCAACAAATGGTTTTGAAAGCAACAGCATGGTGTTAGTACTTGTACTACACAACAAATGGTAATCAACTCACCATGTTTAATAAACAAGAAAGAGTTTGACTCATCATGAGGGTACGGCTCTGATGTGATTATCAAATCCGTTTTTAGTTGACAATTTACTAAAAATTGTATGGTTTTCAACTCACCATATCTATATTAGTGAAGAGTTGGCTAGCCCACAAGATAATGGCTTTGTGGTAAAGGCTGTGGAAAACCATTATATGGTAATTAGTTCACCATGGTAGTGATTGTACTAAAAGAACTAGCTAGTCCAAAAGCAAACGGCTATTTGGTAAAGACTACTCAAATCCGTTGATAGCTGATGATTTGCTAAAAATCATATGGTTATCAATGTACCATGGTTTTTCCTAAAATCTAAACATTGGCTACTCCAGAGTTAATGGCTTTGGTAAAGAGACATCAAAATCCATTAAAGTTTTCGATGATTCACCTCTCACAGGAGTTAACACACCTGGAAGTGATGAGAATAGTATGGAACTTTTAAGATCTGATGTACCTATTGTCAATATGATGCTGAGTTGCTGAAAAGATATGATGCTGAAAAGAATTGTTGCTGATGAAGATTGAAGATACTAATTGCATTGATGATGACAAAACAACAACGAGACAGATTTCAAAGAAACAACCTTTCCTTGAAGATAAAGTGTTGAAGTTAAAGACATACAAAGGAACTTGAAATCAAGCAAGTAGAATTCAAGTTAGGGGAGGATTGTTGGGCTATGAAATATCAAAGTACTGCTACTCAAGTCAAAGTACTGCTGTTCGACTAAAGTACTGTTGCTCGTTGAAGGACTGCTATGCAAATAGTTTAAGGACTAATGTGTAATTCTAGAATGTTCGTATTAGATTAGAGTTATAATTAGAATTACTTGTCATTCAAGTTTGTAAACCGACTAGGGTTTTCCTTGTGCCTATAAAAGGATCCCTAGGTTGGCATTAGAGATAAGATTTTAGATATACGATTATAAGCGATTAGAGAAAAGTATTAGTCGATTGTTAGAAGTATTAGTGATTAGAGTTTGTTAGTGAATCTGTGTAAGAAAGCAGGTTCAAGGTTTTAATATTATTCGAAGTTGTTCTTCTTAGCTTTGTTGAAGTAGATTCCGCATACTTAGCAAAGTATATCAGTGTTTCATTATTAATAGTTTTGAATTCATTCAAAGTTGTTAAACAGTAGACAAGCTACAAGTTACTTTGGCCAGAGTATATCGATCCAACACATCATCATCATGTGGATTCTCAGATTGCCCAAAGAGGCATCAGAATGATTAACAGAAGGTTCAGAGGTCGGAGTTGAAATCGGAAGGCAAGGATCAAATAATGTCAGATAATTACAACGAAATTTCCAATGCTTCATATTTTATTTAGGTTTCACTTCTTAGGTGGTGCAAGGCATAAGCTCTAAATTTCCAAATGCGATTTTAACCAAAAGCAAGACACGAATCGGAGTGGTGCGGAAGCAAGATACTTAAGCAAATGACTTATAGTCTACCCATTCCTCACTGGTCAGAATTTAAGTTCCTATAGGGAAATCCTAAAGCAAATTCTCAAAGGTTGTCCTACGAGCGCCTACAGTGGAAACTTAGTGACCCAGACTTCACAGGTCAAGGGTAAATGTATTACGAGTCGCAGCCTGTGAGCTCTGATACCATAAATTGTAACACCCCAACCCGACAAGGGTAAAGATATCATAATAATGGATTCATATCAGATCAAAACAGAGTATACATCTACGGTAATACAAAAATCTCAAAGGATTACAAATGAAATACTGAATCTACAAGGTTACAATGAAAGCCTTCAAACTAATTCTAAAACATGATATCTTCTATCCAATTCTAATCCAGAATAGCTACCAAGCCTTCTAAGTCCAGAGGTACACTCTCACTCATCCCCAGCTTCCTACTAAAAACCTGCCGCAGGAAAAGAAATGCGGCTGAGCTTCAAAAGCTCAGTGAACAGATATATAGACAACAGAAACGATAACGGATAGCAGTACAAAGGAAATCAGAAAATACAGATCATACAGAAACAAAGTCAAATGAAAGAATAGGAATAAGAAATGGAATAAGTGAAACGAAATAAGAATAAGAAATAAATAAGGTGTAAGAATAAAGGGAACAGAAATCTATCACGAGCCCAGATAACAGATAATATCATAACAGTGTAGTCACATAAGTAATCTAGAGGGGATACCTCTCAAGTAACCAGATAATATGAGGGGTGACCTCATGTATCAAATCGGAGTGATCAGCTCCCAGATATATGTGAAAGACGTGTATCGCACACACCATCAGTCACCGGAGATATATATAACAGATAACATAATAACAGATAAAGAAATCAGATCAGAACTAGGATGCATCCATGCGCCCCAGTACGCCAGAATCTTCTCCTACATAACAGATAAAATCAGGGACGGGACAGGTCATCACTCTCCTGCCCTAGAGTCATGCCATCGGTGCATCAATGACATGGACATGAAACCCTCATGCCTAGTGATTGGCTCAGATATCAGACTGTGGTCAGGGTCAGATGTCATATAATAAACAGAGTCACATCTAAGGGTTCATGGCAGAAGGGTCATGTCAACAATTCAGATTAAGATAATAAGGTTTAAATCAGAGTTTATCAGATTAAGTTTAATATCAAAGCTTAAGTTCAGATTAAAAGGTTTACTTCCAATAGTCCAAAAGAGTATATCAAAGGTTAATAATTACAAGTTTATAGCAATAATCCATTTCAGAAGTTCCTGTCAAAAGTTCATTTAAATCAATCCTTTAATAATGGTTTTCATTGAAATGATCTTACAAAATAGTTTTCATAAAAATGGTCTTCCAAAACTTTTAGTAACTTCCAATTCAAGTGGTATCGCTTCCTTTTTAAAATAGCTTTTCTTAAACAGTTTCATATGTAGTTTAATAAAGGTTCAAAATCAATTAGGTTCAGATAAGGATTTAACAGGTTAAGGTTTATACCAAAATCAAATCAAAGTTTACAACAAATATATCAGGTTAATGTTCAGAACAAGGTTCACAGATCAGATTTACAATCAGAGTTCAGGAAAAAGGTTCAGAATAAAAGAATCATATCAGAGGTTCAAACAAAAGGTTCAAGACAAACAGGTCACAACAAAGATTCACAACAGAAGGGAACATAGCAATGGTATAGGGAATCCTAATAAGGAAAATGAGAACTGAAAGAAAAGGGGATGAAAAACCCTTACTGAAAAAGGGCAGAATATCTGTACCTTATTAGCACAGCAGACAAGCAAACAAACACAGAAATAAGATCAGGACTTCTCCTTCTTCACACCTAAGGAAGAGGAAGACAGAATTACTAAAGATTCTAATTCAGATTATTACTTTTAGTTTACCTCTCCATTTTGAGTACTTTCTATTTTTAGTAACTTTCCAGATTTAGTAAGTTCCCATAATTAGCAGGTTTCCAGAATTAACAGATATTATCATTTCAGATTAGGTTAAACCCTTATTCAAAGATTATTATGGAATAACAGTATATTTTATCAAGTTACAGAAGTTTAGGGTTAATTATGACATGATCACAAAGTTTAGGGTTTTAAATGTAATTTCCTCAATTTCCAAGGTCATTAGTGAAAAATACTTTAAGTTATAGAATTATATACTCATTTTATTTAGAATTACATTTTATTCCCTTAAGTTTCACAATTTACATATTACACCCCTTTAGTTATATAATTTACAAAACCAACCTTATAATTACATATTTTACAAATTAAACCCTACAATATCCATATTTACCAAACAAACATATTATATTTCATAATTACAGAATATATCATCAGAACTTAGTACATTACAGATTAGACCCCTCAGAATTCAGAATTTACATATTTAGTCCTTTAAGTTTACAAAACATATATATTAAATCATAATTCATAACAATTACATATTTAACCCATAAATCCTCAAAATTACACAATAACCTTTTTATATCAGTATTAACTCAAAATAACCTCAAGATTTCAGATTTACACTTTCAGTCCCTCTCTTTTATTTAATTTCCATTCGTACCCTTTAAAATACCATTAATTCATTATATTACAATATTTACACTTAGGACCCCAAAGTTATATTTTTCCCACATTCCTACAGATGTATATGACATTACAAAAATATCCCAGAAGTTTCAAAGTTGGCAAAACAGGTCCTTTTACTTTTTACTTTCAATCGGATTTACTTTTTAGAAACAAATACAAACCTTACAATTAACCAATCATTGAACCATCATTATTATATCCTTAAAACATCATTAATGATCAGAATTGTGTCCAAGAAACCTAACCCTAGTAGCCACGATTTGAATTTATTTTGTTTACTTAGTTTTTATAAAATCCGGTTATAACAATAATTCACCACACTAAATATAAGCTTCCAAAAATCAAACTCATATTTTTCCCAGATCATAAGACATATAAGGGACCCACGAAAAATAAATAACATGCCCAGAAAAATCGTTTAGCATATATTAGATTTTTACGTACGTTTTTGACATCAAAATTACAACGACATGATCTAGGCTACCATAAATCGTTCTAACATTTTTCCCAGGTCTATTACTTCATATGAGGTCTAAATTAAATAGTTATCATGCCCAGAAATTCAGATTACATATATTTGTGATTTACGTGTTCTATGATCATAATATTTTTGTACACATAGATTAGCTTGCATGATTCGATTCACATAATTTTTATGAGTTATATAAGATGTAAAGATCACAGGAAAATATTTATATCAATTTTAGAATGTGTGGTTTAGGCGTATAGATTTATACCTTGCGTATGGGCAAAATCGACAAGAAAATAGAACCAAGAACGAACCAGCGAATCCACGCACCAACCCTTATTTTTCCTAGCTTGCTTGCACCTCCAAGAACCCCAAAAAATTGCTTGTTCACTTCCAGAAATTGTGTGGCAGCTTTGGTCGAATTTTTGGTGATCGCTAGGTTTTTTTTGTTCTTATGCGATTAGGGTTTTTTTGGAAAATATAAGATTTGTTTATATCTTGTAAAACCGACTTAGGGGGGGGGGGCTGAGATCAGGAAATTCGGTATTAGGATCAAATAATAATTTGGGTTGATTTTATTTGACCTTTCCTTAATTTATTTTCACATAAAACTCAATATAAAGATTTAATACTTATTTTTACTTTGTAATACATATTTTGGATTTTTAATAAATAAAGTATATGTGTATAATAATTTTTGAACATTCGAAATGATGTAACGTTGTCCCAGAAATTTGTTCGTTTCAGATATAGTTCATTTTCAGAAGTTTTGGAATTGTTTCAGAATTTATAAGTTATTTAATTAGGTTTTATGTTATCAGGGGTAATTTGGTCATTTTACGGGTTATCTGAATTTTAGGTATTACGTATACTTTTGAGGGAGATACATGCTCAATTGTTTTAAGTTTACTTTTATACGCTAAAAACTCTCATGATTTAATCAAAATCATCAACGATGTTTTACATGTTTTGAATCACCCTTTGGAAAGGATATATGCTCGTTATACTTGCAAATTGCTTGCTTAGCTTAAAGACTGTATTTGAAAGATAACATTTTCAAACTACTTGTTGTAACATGATACTAAAACTCGTTATATACATTCATATAGCAATTGAATGTACAGTTAACTTTACTATGAGATTTCTACATTTCACTGGAAATAATTGCCAAGACTAAAGTACGCATATTCTATGAACCCCTGAAACCTATATTGCCTAAGTTTTCTATATTGCCATAAAGTCCCTCGATCTTGAGCCATTAATCACTGCGGTGAGCGCGAATATAGTGAACAGCTTCGAAACCTGTTAGAGGCTGACGACCTGTCCCACTAAATACTTTTACGGAATGCCTTTATGGTTAGTCGTATTTAGTCGCAATGCATTATATTTGAGTAAAATAGGAATTGGCAAATCACCAATTACTTGAGGGCGAAACCCATCAGTAACCTTATGTGGACTCCGCCGTTTTATGGTACTTTGTTAACGTTTTGCGTGTCATGAGGCTTTGGGCAATATAATTATATGAATGTTTTCATATATATTTAGATACAGCTGTATTAGTATTTCACCACTCCACATTTTTTTTAAACTTTATGCATAACATCATTATACTCACTACATGCTAGGATTATGATCCTATACTTGTACTTAATTGATCTTATATGTGACATACTTGTGATTTTTACCCAGTGTAACTCATTGACGTTTCCATTACTGATAGTAATGTATTTCAAATATCACTTCACCTTTGAAATTATTGAAAGCCACTGTTTACTTGTACTTATACTCATTTCAAACACCACTGAACACTCTTGAAATTTATTAAAATAAATTATTTTCCATTAAATTCTACGAACTCACCAACCATTGTGTTGACGTTTTAAGCGTGTTTATCTTAGGTAATTAACGGAGCAGGACAAGATACGGAGTGGGCATTATATACTCTGATAAATTAAATGGTGTAAAATCAAATATGTCATTCTTTCCAAATTACCACACCCTTTTGTGGGATTTTTAAATCAGATATTTCACCTTCGTATAAAAAAAATATTATTTTGAATGACATATAACTTTCAAAACGCCTCTTCCTGGCCGTTTTCTGAAATTTTAACTTCGATCATCACCGTAACACCCTAATTACTTTTCCGCTGCCACGTAACAAAATTAGGGGGTGTTACAAATAATATGTAATAAGTGAATGATACAATAAAGAACCATGGATGTCACTATTAATCTAATAAACGTCCATGCACGTGGGCTACAATCTTCAAATCTTTTTTGCTTTTGACACGCAAAAGAGCCACATATAGTTGTCCATGTGTGAAAAACCGGACGTGGAAGGTACAAACCAACTCTTGAAGGTGATTTCCCTTGGCTCTTGAAAGTGATTCACGTGGTTTTTAAAGAAATTATTCATCAAGGAGATACGTGTGTGACTAAATTAATAAACAACAAAGAACGTAAATATGTTACATTATTTTTTGAAAAGAATAATAAATAATGTGTCAAAGGTACGATAAACAATTAGGTTTGTAACTAATAATGTGTCAATGGTACGATAAACTATTAGGTTTGTAACTATTAAAATAATAGACATAAAAGAGTTTTGAAGAGCAAAAGTGTTCGGTCAACATCAAACACTTGAGTAGTCCATGTTCCAAATTACAATAATACGTGAGATATGTCAAGCACTTAAGTAGTTCATGTTTCAAATTATAATAATATGTAAGATATGATTGGTAAAAACTACGCGTTATTTAATATCAACATATTGAATAGATACACTTGCCGCTACTTACAATGGATATGAAGTCACATTATCAAATCGTCTATCATGAGATTTGGGTAATGTAGGTAACATTTATTGAATAGATACACTTTCCCTTCTTCTTGTGTTTCTTCTTTGAGCCTATTGGTTTAACCTACGTGAAAGAAGTTATTTTAATATGCAATCCCAAACAGCCCTGATTAGCAGTTTCAATAGTGAATTCCAGACAACCCCTTTTAGCAGTTTCAATAAGCAACCCTTAAAAGTAGTTATTATAATAAGCAATACCATACAATCGCTATAGACAGTTTCATAAACAATCCCAAATAACTCGTATATGTAGTGGATTTAATAAGCAATCGCCATACACCCCAATAAGCAGTTTTAAAAAGTAATCTGCAATCCCAAACAACCCGTATAAGCACTTAATTTTTGCAACATTGACACGCTAATTATCTATATAAAAAAATTAAATTATGAAGGAGTCAAATGTGATTATGAAAATTGTATTCTTTTACCACTAATGTAAATTTCTCAATAAGATGGTATAGCAGGTTTTATTAATGCACTAAATATACACTTTGGGAGACGTTCGAACCTGCTTAACCCGTTTTTCTTTTTAGTTACTTTTGTATAAAATGTATTTCACCCTATAGAGATAAACATTGCTTGAATCGACCCATGCATAAGTGAGTCAAAATTGGCACATATGAGTATGACTTACCTGTATTTGCTAACATGGAGATATTCTGCAGGTTGCTTGACAATAACAATTATCCGGAACTCTTCCTCCAGAGCACAGTCAATTTGTTACACCCGTACCCCGATGAGGTACAATATGAGTATATAATATGTTATGTGTTATATGTTACGAACTAGTTAAATAAAGAATATGTGGCCAAGTTAGGAAGGAATGAAACGAGGAGGACTAACCTTGCCAATTAACCAAACTTATTTCTACCAACGATTAAATAAGTCCAAGACTTGGAAAAATATGGAAATGGTTGGAAGGTCCTAGGTGTGTCGACACATAGAAGAGAAAAAGGGAGGGAAGCCAAAATTATCATCTAGCTTATTCTAGTCATCTTGAAGTGACCAAGAAGCCTTAAGGAAGCCTCAATTGTGATCTTTTCATCAAGTAAGTGGTTTTCCCCAATTGTGGAAATTAGGGTTCATATGGTGGGTTTTAATGATTTTGGTAAAAAGTAGTGAAATGATGGTCTCCTTAGTTTGTAGACTCTAATTGTTGTTAATGTTGTGCTAGGGAGCATTTGTAGAAGCCAAATCAAGCCAAATAGGAAGCTAGTAAGATTAGAGGTAAGTATATGAGTATAATCCTTGTTAATGTTATGATGTTAATGTTATGTTTGTATTAATGTGATTATTATGGAGCTTGTGAATGTGTATTAGCTTGGATCCAATGCTAGTTGTGTAAATGATAAATAATTACTTGCTTGGTCAAGGTGAGTAATAATCCCATTTGATGCTCCTTGTTAATGTTATGATTGGTGTTAATCACCAATCTCATGTGAATGTGATGTTGATTATATCTCGTATACTTACTAAGCGTTTTCGCTTACGGTTTAGATGTTAATGGTTTTGTAGGTTCTTGCGGAGGAAGCAAGGGTAAGGATCTTGCTTAGTTGTAGTCGTGGATTGAAGCATAGCGTAGTTAGAAGTTAGCTTAGAAGACCATAACTCTTGGACCAAGTATTTTGGAAGTTGGAAGCCGAAGTGCCCTTGTGTGCCTTGGTATATTTAACTTGTTTGGTCGTTTTGTTAAATTATGGTCTAGTCGTCAAACAATGTCTTTTGTTCATGTAAAGCTCTTGGGTCAAATGTGTAAGCGTCATGTGGTTGTAGTGGTATGTAGTTATGGACGTATTTAACTCAAAAAGGGTGTTTGGCACTAAGCCGTTACTACCCATTTTGATGTATATATGGGTTGAATTGCTATGGAACAAGTTTGAATTGATAAGTTAACGTAGTTGGTCAAGTTTGATGTAAAACGGGAGTCGTATGGGTGGTTTGGAGTGAAAATGGGTCAAAATGGGTTATTTGAATAACCCGTCTAATTTGTAAAGTACCCCTTCGGGGTGTCGTTCGGTAAAATTTTTTGTATGAAAATGAGCCCATGGGTGTACCAAATAAATCTGGAAAGTTTGGTTGAGTTTCGAGTTCGGGAGGTCGGGTTTCCGGCCGGGGATTTTGAAAATTGGTTTTTGGGACAGCAGGCTCCAAACCTTGCGGTTTGAGCCTAGGACCGGCGGTCCTGGTGTGTTTTTGGGACCAGACCGGCAGTCGGGTCATCCCGACCGGCGGTTTGGCCAGTTTTCCAGATTTTGGCGATTTTCAAAAATTCATATCTTTTAATCCGTAAGTCGTTACGGGTCATACCACCTATCGTTTCGAAGGAAATTGAGTGTACTTTCATTTAAAAATAGTCTCAAGATTTGGGTCATAGTAGATCGCCTAACCAAGAGTGCTCATTTTATTCCAATCCGAGAAAATATGCCCGTTCATAAGTTAGCCAAGATTTACGTTAACGAGATAATCGCACGTCATGGGGTACCCATTTCTATAGTCTCCGATAGAGATGGACGTTTCACATCAAACTTTTGGCAAGATTTCGAAGAAGAGTTTGGCACGAAACTTTATATGAGTAAGGCCTTTCATCCTCAAACCGATGGGCAAAGCGAGAGAACGATTCAAACTTTGTAGGATATGTTACGAGCTTGTATGATTGAATTTGGAGGCAATAGGGACGATCATTTACCGTTAGTCGAATTCGCCTATAATAATAGTTACCATGCGAGTATAGATATGCCGCCCTATGAAATGCTTTATGGTAGGAGGTGTAGAACACACGTCTGTTGGGAAGAATTCGGAAGAAGGGAATTGGCGAGCACGGATGTAGTGTTGGCTACAACGGAAAAGATAGAGATGATTCGTGCAAGACTTAAAGCGGCACAAGATAGGTGGAAAAGTTATGCCGATAACCGGAGAAGACCAATCGAATTCGGGGTAGGAGATTTGGTTATGTTAAAGGTTTCCCCTTGGAAAGGTGTTTTTAGGTTCAAAAACAAAGGGAAACTTAGTCCTCGGTTTATAGGACCATTCAAAATCTTGAGACGAGTAGGCGAAGTAGCATATGTATTGGATTTACCCGAAGAAATGAGAGGTATTCATAATACCTTTCACGTGTCATATCTAAGGAAATGTTTGGCGGACGAGTCAAGTGTGGTCACCTTAAATGACATCGAAATTGATCCGAAGTTGCTCACGCAAGAAGATGAACCGGAGGCTATACTAGGAAGGAAGGTGAGGCAATTAAGAAACAAAGAAATTCCGTTAGTCAAAGTTCAATGGAGGCATCGTAAGGGTACGAGTATTAGGTGGGAAACGGAAGCAAAAATGAGGACCAAGTATCCTCACTTATTCCAAGAGTAGAGTTCGGGGACGAACTCTCATTTTAAGGAGGGGAGAATTGTTACACCCGTACCCCGATGAGGTACAATATGAGTATATAACATGTTATGTGTTATATGTTATGAACTAGTTAAATAAAGAATATGTGGCCAAGTTAGGAAGGAATGAAACTAGGAGGACTAACCTTGTCAATTAACCAAACTTGTTTCTACCAATGATTAAATAAGTCCAAGACTTGGAAAAATATGGAAATGGTTGGAAGGTCCTAGGTGTGTCGACACATAGAAGAGAAAAAGGGAGGGAAGCCAAAATTATCATCTAGCTTATTCTAGTCATCTTGAAGTGACCAAGAAGCCTTAAGGAAGCCACAATTGTGATCTTTTCATCAAATAAGTGGTTTTCCCCAATTGTGGAAATTAGGGTTCATATGGTGGGTTTTAATGATTTTGCTAAAAAGTAGTGAAATGATGGTCTCCTTAGTTTGTAGACTCTAATTATAGTTAATGTTGTGCTAGGGAGTGGTGTATGCTTAAACACATACCTTTTCTTGACCAAATTAAGACCAAAACGACCAAAAACTGACCAAAATGCCAAAGATATTTGTGTTTTTGTGTTTGTTAATATGCAGGTACGGATATCCCGAAAAAAGGACAAAAACGAAGAAAAAACAACAAAAACCGAGCACGAGATTGGGAAAGAGTATTTAAAGATATTTACAGCCGATGCCGGGAAGTTTTATGTCAATCAAGTCCTCAGAGAATCATCAATTGTCAAGACAAGCCCTTGGATTTATTTTGGAAAAATGGCAGAACTAGTCCCTGGGATTTCATGAATTACAATTTTTGTCCTTGTGTTTAATATCATTTAGCCTATCTATTTCTATACACAACCGGATCCCATTTAAAGAAATCCAACCCAAAGTATAACCCTTATCCCACAAGGCCCATCGTCAAAAGCCCACCCCCATTTTCCTTTGCTAACACAAAACCGGGTCAAACACACCCAAAATTAGTCAAATACCCACACCCTAATCCCTGTACATCCTTCTTCTTAACAACCTTTTCCCACCTAAGCTCCCATTAACCCAAACCATCACTCTCAACCTCACTTCAGTCCAAGAAATACCCACATGGGTTTGTTTCCCCCTCATCCTTGCCACGATGGCAATCCCAGACGCAAAAGTTCAATCTACGGCCTACAATCAAAGATGTGGTGAGCAAGAAAAATCCAAGGGTCCAAGATGAAGATAAGAAGCACAACTGGGATATCTCTCACACAAGAAACACAAGAATGAAGAAACCCTCTCCTTTAAATAGAGACCCTCCTCACAGATTGTTTTTTTTTTGTCCAATTTTCATGTATTAGAAAATTTTGACCATTTTTATTTACTGTCTAATTTAGCGTTTCCTTAGTGTAATCTTCAAATTTTGATTGTGATTTAATCTCAGTTAATGCAATTTTAAGTTTTCTTGTCTTTATTTTTTGGTCAAACTTGGTCAAACTGCTTATGTTACTGCTTATTTGCTTATTTTCTGTCTTTTAATTGCTTGTCACTGCTTTTTTTAGTTCTTGGTAGTTTAAAACTAGTTAAGAGCTTATGTGTTATTTGTTGCTTTAAAATCCCCACCATAGCAGCCTAGTATTTTTTGCATTTTCCACTTTATGCAGCCCATTTTAATGATTGTTAGTTTGATATAAGCTCATATTGGTGAACTGTTCAAGTCCCTTGTGCTCATTTGGTTGATTGATTACTGTTTCATTTGCCTTTAGTCCTAAATCATCTACCTCAGTAAGCCCCTAAACAGTCTTAGTAGCCTAGGTCAGCAGCCTTGCAAGCCCTTTGCCCTGTGCATGTTGGATCAGCAGACCCTTTATGGGGTTGTAGCTTATTTGTCCTTAGTTATGCTTATTTATGCTTTTCAGGGCTTATTGTGAGATTGTTTTTAGTTGTTAGTCATACTTTAGCTTTTTTCCCTTGTCCCTAGCTTAATAGAGTAGCCTATTCTGTCCCTTTGCAATTTTTTTTTTTGGAGCTTATTTTCTTTCTTTTTCAATCTGCAGTCATTAAGCTTCTCTTGAGCTTATTTTTGGTTTTCATAAAATTTTAGTTTAAAAATCTGCTATTAATCACTTGTTAGTTAAGATTTAAAAAGAAAGTCAAGAAAAAATAATAACAAAAGCAAAAAGTGCTATTCCTGGGAATCGAACCCAGGACAGTAGGCACACAACACAGCCTCCCTACCACTGCACTATTAGCTTTTCTTAGTTAAAATCTTGCAACATTAATTTAAAAACCTTTTTTTTACCCCTTTTCTTTTTTTAGCTTATCCGAACTTGTTTGCTTATTCCCAGCTTATTGAAATAAGCTGGGACACTTTTTATATTTTTCATAGCTTCACTTTAGTTTAAAGTATTTTAGTAAAAATTTTCAGAATTTTCTTTTTCCATTCAGTATTTTTAATCAATTATTTTCTTTTGAATAGTTTTTAATTTATAAAAAATTATTAAAAAGTCAAAAAAATATTTTTCTTTTTTCCAAAATTTTCTTTTGTCATTTAGGACGTAGAAAAATTATTTTGATATCCGTAGGGTTATTTTTTAAAAGATTTGACGTTTTTACTCGTTCGTAGTTTCCGTTTTACGTTATTTATTTTTCGTTTTAGTAGATTTTAGTAACCCAAGCAACCCTCGTCTTTTCAAGCATTTTAATACCAAATCCAAAACGATATCCTCAATTTCACGCCTCGTTGGGACCTCGACCCGGGTTTCCACTTATCCGGTTTATTACAATTGATTGTTGTGTTTTTGCGTCGAACCGTCGCGGGTTGAATTTTCTTCGTGAGAGGTTTGACCAGCGAACCGTTTGACCGAAAGTAAGCAATCAGTTTTTGGCGCCGCTTCCGGAGAGGTGTGTTGCGACAATATCGTTACGGTTTGATGATTAGTGACTTGAAGAACCTTCCTCGTGAAGTTTCGTATATATCTTGTAAATATTTTTTATCTAAAATCCAAAAAAAAATTGAAAAACCTTGAAAACCCAAAAAAAAATTTCTTTTCAAAAATTATTTTCCTTTATCTTTTTAAATGTTTCAAAATTTTAAAAAACCAAAAATATGCTTCTCAATCCTCTTATCCGTTTAATTCTTTATTTCTTACCCTCTATCCGTTTAATTCTTCTTCTCTATGTCTTCATCTTACCATTATGGTTGTCAATGGTGTGGAGGTCCTCATAATGGTGGAAATTGTCCCGGTTGTAGCATCGCAGAATCAGGAAACGGGTTTGTCTATGACCAAAATCCTTATTCCTACCATGAAACCACCGACTTCTTCAACTAGCCACCACACCATGAGATGGAAACATATTCTTGTGAATATTGTGGAGGTCCGCACCCAAGTTTTGATTGTCAAGCAGGGAATGCGTTTGTCTATGAACAAGTTCCATGTGATCAAAGCTTCGGGTATGACCATTATCCATATGATTCACTGAATCAGTCACAACAAACTTATTGTTGTGAGTACTGTGGAGGTCCTCACTATAGCTCTGATTGTCAAACAAGGAACCCGCTTGTCTATGAGCATGTCCCTTGTGACAATTATGACTATTTTTATCATGACCAACCTCCACAGTACCAAATGATTCAACCACCACCTCAGCCACCGTCTCAAGAACTTTCAGAAGACGTTCTTCATATTCTAAATTTACTACAATAAGTCAGGGATTTGGGTAAAATACATACCCAAGAAGATCGTCATGAAAAATCTTGTGAAGAACTTCTAGCCGAAGAACGAGCAGCAAAAAGGCGTTCCATGTTTCTCAGGGCTGCTCTTCTTGATGACGATGACGATGATGAGGAGGACGACGAGGAGAGTACTATTCCTTTGAATGATATTAATTCTCAACTCCCTCAGTCTATTGCGACCACATCCATCTCACCAACTGTGGACTCCGAGGACTCTCTCATCATGGGGGATGAGCATCTTAGCACTATTCCTGAAAAGGAATCGGTCGAATTCATAAAGTCTAGTGTTGAGAACCTTGTCCCAATCCAAAGTGAGTCCGAGGGTATTTCTGACAAAATGTGTGATTTGTCTCCTCTTCACATTTCAAATGATCATGTTGAGATGCTTTCCGATTCTGACGATGATGATACTTCAAGTGATGATAATTCTTTATCTTGTGGAGACATCGATTATGTCAGCCTAGAGGAAGAAAAGGATTTTGATCCAAATGATGGAGAGATTGACACTGATATTCTTCAAATCAAAGACGATTTACTTCGTGATAAATTATTGAATATCAATGTGCTCATTTCTAAGATCGAATCCTTTTGTAAAAATCCAACCTCATTTGCTATCCCCGTTGAGGATAGTGACTTTATCTTCGAAAAGCCCGAAACATTTCCCGAGCTTGAGGTTTTTTCCGATTATTCTCTTCCGGAATATGAATCATTCCGTTTTGATATCGATCATACTGAAGAGATGAGTAGTGGCAGTACCACTTCTCATTCTCATATCTCTCTTCCCGAGTATGATTCGTTTATCTTTGGTGAGTTATCCAGTGAACTCACTCATATCATACCTCCTCCGGAGTATGATTACTTTGCTTTTGAGAAAGATCATGACCCGGGGGGATATTTACTCTATCCTAAGAGTATGCCTATTGATGATATCATTCCGACCCTCCCACCCGAGGTTTTTGTTGATGAAGAATGGATTTCCATTCTGATAATGATCTTTCTCCCCTTCTTCACCTATTCGGTGACTTCTCCTTTCCTTCACTCATTTGTGAGTGAAGATGTCATTTTTGACCACGGCATCTCTCATTCTTCTAAGCCGGGTGTATCTCATCGGAGTGGAACTTTCATATGCTTCAATGTTTATTCAAACATCTTGAATGAAAGTCTGATTGAGATTATCTCTTCCACTTGCTCCCCCAAGGACAATTAAATTCGGGGCGAGTCTAAGCTTTCCGACTCGATAAAAAACAAGCGATTCGTGGGAGGCACCCCATGATTATCCTTCTATCTTCTTTCTATTTTCTCTCTAATAAGTGACGTGAGGAGGGCTTCCTCTTCCATTTGTCGTGTTTCGTGGTTTTCTGTGATGTGTCCAGGATTGCCCGATGATTGAAGACTCTCGTGCTCATGGTTTGCTTCTCTCCACTCGAGTTTCATCATTCGTTGCTCATCCGATATCCTTAATCTTATCGTTTTACGTTTATCTTTGGCATAATTAATAAACGGCCTTAGATTTATGTAGGAGAACCCTTACCTTTAAGACATTGAGGACAATGTCTCGTTTTAGTCTGGGGGGGTAATCTTTCGATTTGATATTTGCCTTGCATTTTTTGCCGTTTACTCACGCAACCCCGTTTTTTTCCACCAAAATTGAAAAAATCCAAAAAAATGAGAAAATTTTAAAAATTTTTGCAAAAATATAATAAATTTTGACATTTTTGTTGACTTTCCGCTAGTGAGGGTAGGAATAAAACTCTGACTTGACCGGGCGTGTTGAGCCCTAGCTTGTCCCCTTAACCATTTATAATCTATAAGCTCGTGCTAGTCGTTTACACAAGGAGCTATAAAATGCGAATTCTTTTCAAGAGTTTGCAAGTTCCCGTATCGACTTTATATATGCATGGCTTGATTATAAGGCTAAGCATTCGCGGATCTTATTATTTAAGATTTTAAATTTGCGAAGAACGAGAAATGATAGAGTTTATCTAGAAGTTAGATGCTAAGCGTGGAGTAGTTGGTTCTCTTTAGAGCTCATCGAAATTACTTGTGGCCTTTTTCTCCCACAAAATTGTTTCACTATATATATACCTCTGTAAGAATAATTAAAGATGTTAGGTTTTGCCGATGATTAGTTCTTGGTCTTCTTAAAAGAATCCTTGTTTTGAAAATTGGGTACACATCAAGGTTCCTTAATAAATAAATTTAATAATAATAAGTTAAGTGCTCTAAGCCACGGATTCGAGATCGGGCCTTGGATCCTTATTTCCGGAAGGCGTTTAGGTCTTGGCTACCCTCTTGCACCGACCCTTGGACCCTTAATTCTGAAAGGCGTTAAGGTCTTGGAACTCTCCGTTGTAACGGCCCTTGGATCCTTTATGCCTGAAAGTGTAAGGTCTTGGATTTAAACCGTGAAGTTCCGTCGTTTAGGGTACGCAAGTGAAAAGTTAGTGAAAAAAAAAATGATGATGAAAAAAAAAATTGGTGATAAGTGAAAAAAAAATAGAAAAATGAAAAATATAAATAAAAACCTTGATGTGGACCTCATTTTCAAAGCAACGGTTCTCGAGAGAAGATTGAAAACTACTTAGCGTCTTAATTTAGTATCTTTATCGGCATAAACATATCGAAACGAGAAAATATGAAGAAATTCATTTCTCACAAAAAATAAAATAAATAGAGGAAAATTAGGACAATGGGAGCATGAGGTAATTACACAAGTAACTTCCATGGGTAGTGTTGGAATCTAACTTGTAAATAGACAATGATTTCGTTTTTAAGCTTAGTTTGGGGACTCGTGAAAAATCAGGGACGACGAATTTTATCCGTATGGTCACTTCTTCATGAGTCGTGTTTCCTACTCGATGACCCTAAAAGTTATTGAAAAATAATGATTGTCAACAAAGCCGTCACATGATTATGAGGAAAATACAAAAATAGAACAAAAGGAAAATCGGGGAGTTTTTAGAACTTAAGATTTCTCAATCTCTTTTGAAAATTTTGCTACTTCTCAAAGTTAGTAAAAAGAGATTAGAAATTTTTGGATTTAAAAACATGATTTTATAACATTGCGTGAGGACATAGCAATATCTTAGTCTGGGGGAATTTTGGTATGTGCTTAAACACATACCTTTTCTTGACCAAATTAAGACAAAAACGACCAAAAACTGACCAAAATACCAAAGATATTTGTGTTTTTGTGTTTGTTAATATGCAAGTACGGATATCCCGAAAAAAGGACAAAAACGAAGAAAAAACAACAAAAACCGAGCACGAGATTGGGAAAGAGTATTTAAAGATATTTACAGCCGATGCCGAGAAGTTTTATGTCAATCAAGTCCTCAAAGAATCATCAATTGTCAAGACAAGCCCTTGGATTTATTTTGGAAAAATGGCAGAACTAGTCCCTGGGATTTCATGAATTACAATTTTGGTCCTTGTGTTTAATATCATTTAGCCTATCTATTTCTATACACAACCGGATCCCATTTAAAGAAATCCAACCCAAAGTATAACCCTTATCCCACAAGGCCCATCGTCAAAAGCCCACCCCATTTTCCTTTGCTAACACAAAACCGGGTCAAACACACCCAAAATTAGTCAAATACCCACACCCTAATCCCTGTACATCCTTCTTCTTAACAACCTTTTCCCACCTAAGCTCCCATTAACCCAAACCTATGTTTCTTAAATCGTTAATAATTTAATCTCCATCTTGGTAGGTTGATTGTTACTGGTTTCAAGATCGTGGGTCGGTTATATTCTTTGATTCGTTTTTTCTTCTTTTTTTTTGCGATTCTATTGCTCTTAATTTTAACCTTCCGCCTACTATTGGTTTTTTCCTTTAGTGGGTCGGTTGGTTCCATATTATTATTTTACTTGTTTCCATTCTTAATTATCCTTGTGGATCGTGGGACGGTGCTCACTGAAATTGTTATATTCGTTTTGGTTCCTCGTCGCTGGTGCTTTCACGTGCATGATTTTCCCATGCAAGGATATTGGACAACTGGTGAACCTTAATATCCTTCACTGTTCGATTGTTCTTTTAGGGTTTGCCTTATTGGGGTGTTGTTCAGTGCTCATTGTAACGATTAATAACCCATCAAGGGTTTGGCTTTTCGAACGCTGTTTGTTAACCTTCTTAGGGTTTGTTCGATCGTTGTAAGTTCTATTGAGGTTTGTCGATGAAAGTGGGTTTGGAGAGAGTGGTAAGTTAAGTTTTTAGGGATCTTATTCAAAACCCTAACCATCATACACCTGTGTTTCATCTCTTATCAGTTGGTTTATGATCGGATTCCTGGGTTAGGGTTTCCTTAACTTTTTTGCTCGTTCATGGGAGGTCAGATCGGTTCGTGGTCTGGTTTTGGTCCATGTGGGAGTCTGCTGCTGGAAGTTAGGGTTTGTTACCCTATGTTTGTCTCTACTGATGAAGGCCTAGATCGTATTCTGGTTATGGTTTAATTCTTAAGTCGGTTTTAGGATCCTCGTGATTTTTAATCGATTAAATATTGCTGGTTACAATCTGGTGTTAATAGAGTGGAAGTTATGGGTCGTTTAATCCATTCCAGAACTGGTGTTCTAATGGTTCTTGAGTTACTTATTCGATCCTTTTGGATGTTTATGATTTGCTGTGATCGTTGATTGATGCATGGTTGATTATTGTTCTGCAAATCATGAGGGACATGTAAGTTAGGGTTTGGTTAATCCCTATTGGTAGTCTATGGCTTCTTCTTGTGGCGTGTTCATTCTTATTCACTTTTGCGAGTGATAATAAACCATGTAAAGAATTGTGCCATAGTTTATAAGTTTCATCTTTTGATCCGTTTGGCATATTCTGCAATGGATCGACTTTGGATCAAGGGAAGTTTGATGTAGCTTTATGGTGTGGATTGGTGCTATTTGTGTACTACCATGGATAATGCTGCATTGATGTAAGTTATGGACATCTAGAACGACTTTTGAAGAATCATGTGGCTTAATGACTTTTTAATTTGTATTCTTATAGTCGTTGTAGTTTTTGTTCAGTTTTAGTTATAAGAGTGGTGTGTCACTCTTATATAGTGGTTATTGTTAGTGTCCTGTGGGACTGTTATGTTTATTCATGTAAGTGCCTATGTAACGGGCTGAGGGCATGGGATTCACCCATGTCAATTGTACTTCATTGTTTTTGGCGTAATATATTTACCAGGGTATATACCCTTTTACCCAAAAAACATCAAAGTCAAAAAACAAACCATCACTCTCAACCTCACTTCAGTCCAAGAAATACCCACATGGGTTTGTTTCCCCCTCATCCTTGCCACGATGGCAATCCCAGACGCAAAAGTTCAATCTACGGCCTACAATCAAAGATGTGGTGAGCAAGAAAAATCCAAGGGTCCAAGATGAAGATAAGAAGCACAACTGGGATATCTCTCACACAAGAAACACAAGAATGAAGAAACCCTCTCCTTTAAATAGAGACCCTCCTCACAGATTGTTTTTTTTTGTCCAATTTTCATGTATTAGAAAATTTTGACCATTTTTATTTACTGTCTAATTTAGCGTTTCCTTAGTGTAATCTTCAAATTTTGATTGTGATTTAATCTCAGTTAATGCAATTTTAAGTTTTCTTGTCTTTATTTTTTTGGTCAAACTGCTTATGTTACTACTTATTTGCTTATTTTCTGTCTTTTAATTGCTTGTCACTGCTTTTTTTTAGTTCTTGGTAGTTTAAAACTAGTTAAGAGCTTATGTGTTATTTGTTGCTTTAAAATCCCTACCATAGCAGCCTAGTATTTTTTGCATTTTCCACTTTATGCAGCCCATTTTGATGATTGTTAGTTTGATATAAGCTCATATTGGTGAACTGTTCAAGTCCCTTGTGCTCATTTGGTTGATTGATTACTGTTTCATTTGCCTTTAGTCCTAAATCATCTACCTCAGTAAGCCCCTAAACAGTGCTAGTAGCCTAGATCAGCAGCCTTGCAAGCCCTTTGCCCTGTGCATGTTGGATCAGCAGACCCTTTATGGGGTTGTAGCTTATTTGTCCTTAGTTATGCTTATTTCTGCTTTCAGGGCTTATTGTGAGATTGTTTTTAGTTGTTAGTCATACTTTAGCTTTTTTCCCTTGTCCCTAGCTTAATAGAGTAGCCTATTCTGTCCCTTTGCAAATTTTTTTTTGGAGCTTATTTTCTTTCTTTTTCAATCTGCAGTCATTAAGCTTCTCTTGAGCTTATTTTTGGTTTTCATAAAATTTTAGTTTAAAAATCTGCTATTAATCACTTGTTAGTTAAGATTTAAAAAGAAAGTCAAGAAAAAAAAATAATAAAAGCAAAAAGTGCTATTCCTGGGAATCGAACCCAGGACAGTAGGCACACAACACAGCCTCCCTACCACTGCACTATTAGCTTTTCTTAGTTTAAATCTTGCAAAATTAATTTAAAAACCTTTTTTTTACCCCTTTTCTTTTTTTAGCTTATCCGAACTTGTTTGCTTATTCCCAGCTTATTGAAATAAGCTGGGACACTTTTTATATTTTTCATAGCTTCACTTTAGTTTAAAGTATTTTAGTAAAAATTTTTAGAATTTTCTTTTTCCATTCAGTATTTTTAATCAATTATTTTCTATTGAATAGTTTTTAATTTATAAAAAATTATTAAAAAGTCAAAAAAATATTTTTCTTTTTTCCAAAATTTTCTTTTGTCATTTAGGACGTAGAAAAATTATTTTGATATCCGTAGGGTTAGTTTTTAAAAGATTTGACGTTTTTACTCGTTCATAGTTTCCGTTTTACGTTATTTATTTTTCGTTTTAGTAGATTTTAGTAACCCAAGCAACCCTCGTCATTTCAATCATTTTAATACCAAACCGAAAACGATATCCTCAATTTCACTCCTCGTTGGGACCTCGACCCGGGTATCCACTTATCCGGTTATTACAATCGATTTTCGCGTCGAATCGTCGCACGTTGACTTTTCTTCGTGAGAGGTTTGACTTGTGACACGTTTCGCACGATTATCAGGGAGCATTTGTAGAAGCCAAATCAAGCCAAATAGGAAGCTAGTAAGATTAGAGGTAAGTATATGAGTATAATCATTGTTAATGTTATGATGTTAATGTTATGTTTGTATTAATGTGATTATTATGGAGCTTGTGAATGTGTATTAGCTTGGATCTAATGGTAGTTGTGTAAATGATAAATAATTACTTGCTTGGTCAAGGTGAGTAATAATCCCATTTGATGCTCCTTGTTAATGTTATGATTGGTGTTAATCACCAATCTCATGTGAATGTGATGTTGATTATATTTCGTATACTTACTAAGCGTTTTCGCTTACGGTTTAGATGTTAATGGTTTTTATAGATTCTAGCGGAGGAAGCAAGGGTAAGGATCTTGCTTAGTTGTAGTCGTGGATTGAAGCATAGCGTAGTTAGAAGCTAGCTTAGAAGACCATCACTCTTGGACCAAGTATTTTGGAAGTTGGAAGCCGAAGTGCCCTTGTGTGTCTTGGTATATTTAACTTGTGTGGTCGTTTTGTTAAATTATGGTATAGTCGTCAAACAATGTCTTTTGTTCATGTAAAGCTCTTGGGTCAAATGTGTAAGCGTCATGTGGTTGTAGTGGTATGTAGTTATGGACGTATTTAACTCAAAAAGGGTGTTTGGCACTAAGCCGTTACTACCCATTTTGATGTATATATGGGTTGAATTGCTATGGAACAAGTTTGAATTGATAAGTTAACGTAGTTGGTCAAGTTTGATGTAAAACGGGAGTCGTATGGGTGGTTTGGAGTGAAAATGGGTCAAAACGGGTTATTTGAATAACCCGTCTAATTTGTAAAGTACCCCTTCGGGGTGTCGTTCGGTAAATGTTTTTGTATGAAAATGAGCCCATGGGTGTACCAAATAAATCTGGAAAGTTTGGTTGAGTTTCGAGTTCGGGAGGTCAGGTTTCCGGCCGGGGATTTTGAAAATTGGTTTTTGGGACAGCAGGCTCCAAACCTTGCGGTTTGAGCCTAGGACCGGCGGTCCTGGTGTGTTTTTGGGCCCAGACCGGCGGTCGGGTCATCCCGACCAGCGGTTTGGCCAGTTTTCCAGATTTTAACAATTTTCAAAAATTCATATCTTTAAATCTGTAAGTCGTTAAGGGTCGTACCACCTATCGTTTCGAAGGTAATTAAGTGTACTTTCATTTAAAAATAGTCTCAGATGTTTTTCAGTTGTCGAAAGAGTGACCAGATGTCCATAAAAGTCATTCATTTTCGTGTAAAAAGTTTTAAATTTTGGTCTAAGCGGGCATGGGGCATTACACAATTGCCACAACTACTTATACTGTACGTTTTCTCACCTGTTAGGATCTCTATACATGTTTGTATGCTATTCTCTTCTTTAAAGTTTTTATATCACTTATTTTTGGCGGTTAACTTCACAACAACCACTTTGAGGGAGGCATACCTCTTCCTATAGCAACATACTACAGTTGTTGAAGTTGTAAGTGTAATTTTATTTTTCAATTGTGAAGAAACCAAGTGGTTTATCACATTTTTTTTATCAATTTTTGTTGGGTCACCCAGGAGTTTAAGGAATTGCACCTTGGAAGGATCAATCCCCGATCTTAGCGGGATACCAAAACTTGCATATATGTAAGTGTGCAACATATAATTGGTAGTGCTTCACCTCTTTTACTAATATCCATGTGCTTGTGTGCTCAATGTTATTCATGTTAACTATTATCTTCTCTATACAAATTCTGCTTTTAGAGATTTCGGTAATAACAATTTAAATGGATCTATACCAGACATGACTCTTTCTGATGATATCAAAACTATGTAAGACTATATTTCTTTACAAGGTCGTTTTTCATTATCTAATTTAGGTCTTATTTTGGGTTGTTATACTCAGTATAACAACGATTTCAGGTGATAAAAGTTGTGCAAAGATCTATCAAGAAATCAAGTTACTGGACCTATTCATCGTGGCTTTTCGGGCCTTCCTAATCTATCCGAAATGGTTAATGACTCAATTGTCAAGTGGAATTAAAATAATGAATGAAAATGGATCAACCGATTTTAGATTTTTACTTGTATTTTTTATGGCCTGATGATACTTTAACTAATGGTATCTTGATGATAAGGTATGCAATTGAGCTAAGCCAAACAACCCCATAATCTAACAGGCTTTAACTAATGATTTTAAATGCCTTTGCTTAAAAGATGTTTAATCCTTTTTGCCAATTCTACCTATTTAAGTGACTAACTGCTATAATGACGAAAGTGGTTGTGGCAGCGCTTCGGGAACTTACCAGTGAAAAGGCTCACATGTTTTTATCGTGAAAAACCATATAGAAGAAAAACCTTTATTACCTGAAAATATTGGATTCAAGACTCAAAGGCAGAGCATGGAAGAAAACAACAACATGCATAAATGTGGGTGTTTCAGATTACTTTTTTTCCTGCGTTTTCACTTATTTTTTATCCAAAAACGTCGATAAATGAATTTAACTGAAATTTCTTATGATAGTTGAGTATGATCGTATCTTTTACAAAATAAGCAAATCTAAACACTATTTTAGAAAGTACCTAATTTTTAGTACTTATGTTTAAGCCGAAACAGAAGCAGAAAAGCAATCCCAAGTATCCCCTAAATGAACCACTAATAATAAGCAGATATCAAAAATAGTAATTGAAAGCTGCTTATTCCACCCCAAAATAAGCTTATAAGCAATATAAGCATCACCATCTGTTAGAATTGTCCAAACACTCCAAACTGCTATAACTGGGTTGATTTGGTTTTTTTATCCCTTATGGGTACAAAGTGAGAACTGGAATACCTGAGAAGGATATTGTCGTAGTCCATCTACAACATTAATATCCGAAATATTAGTGGTCATGGCTGCTCTGGTACCCAACACCAGTTTCGAAAATGTTAGTGGTCATGGCTGCTCTGGTACCGAGCACCACTTTCGAAATATCTCATTACCCGAATACCCTCCATCTGTCCTTATAGCATCTGCAAAACAATGTCAAATACAAATGTTTCAGATAGCAAATTTAACCCATTTACTAATATATTTTTGAACCCAATCTAAACCGTTTCGCCCATACTTAAAAATGCCATGTTTAAACTTTTAACCCAGACCCATTTTGATACGTAACTGAAAAACACTATATAAAATTCAGCATAAAAAGAAAATCACACGTGGCACACACCATCTAACTCATACTATCACATTAGCATAAAAAAAAATTCATTTGTGAAGACAAAATGTGTTCTTTTACATTTCCTATGGCATAAGCAAATCCTAACACTTCACTTCTTGTCCTTGTAAGCAAAAGGAAAAGCATAAGGGAAACAAATCACACACGGCACACACCATCTAACTCATATACTATCACATTAGCATAAAAAAGGAATCATCTATGAATTAAAGCAATAAAATCCCTTCTCACTTGAATGTTATACAAAAAAGAAAAACATACACCCTATAGTGGAAGCTCATTACGTGCTTTCTACCAAGCAACTATCTCTGTAACAGTTAAATCATTGGTTGAGATTGTTGGATAAGAGTTAAAAGAGAAATCAGCACCCCAGGAAATTCCGTTTGTGAAAAATGATGGCTTCTTAAGTTCTGAAAATGCACCCTGAGTGCCTAAGACCAGAAGCGCTAATGACATATTTTGCCTGTCTCAAGACATTTTTGAACACATAACAACCCCACTTCGATTGATCACTGAACTCCAGATGGATTGCTTGATTCAGCAAAGGGTATACAGTAATTGCATCATCGATGCTTGTTGCTTCAAGAAGGTCTCTAGAAATGAAGTTTCAGCCTATCCCGCCTGCTGCAACTCTGAATCCACTGGTGGTACTGAGTTCAGTGTAAATGCCTATATGGAACGGATAATACTTGATTATTAAGTTCATGTCAAAGACTATATACTCATGACATGTCAGTAGATTGAATAAGCTAATGATCTGATGTTGATCATGATCTGTACTACATGAAATTGCCATCTTCGGTGTTATTTAGACTCAAACTGTGTTACACAATCTTTTTCCAACTTTTTTTTTCTATAAAATACTGTTAGTACGGATTTTGAATACAAAAACGATATTACATCGAAATCAAATAAGTACATATCTCGAAATTTCTACCAGTGGGTAATAGGGACAATACCTGAGATGTTGACTCTTTGAATCCATCATTTTTTGTTAATATTTGAAGCAGGCCTTGTTCCCTCTCTGCACCACCCTATCAAGGACATGGTAAAAATAGGATAGTCACAAAACTTGTGCAAACTGGTACTATGCTAATGTGCTGAAATTGACACTCCTTATTTCTAAAAAGCTTTTCCAATTGGGCTGCACTACCTTTATGCTAGTTTTTCGTAAACTGGTACACATTGGCATAGGAATGGGTCGATTGGATTGTCTTTTAACTCAAACGTTTCAAATAGAAAACAAAAGGGCAATGGGTCACGTTGGTCAAACAGGTTAATAGGACTTAATTCTTTATTCCAAATTTTGTAGCTGATGACGTATAGTAAGCATTCGGGTCACGAACCCGACCAATGGACGCTACCAATACTAAAGCCCATCACGAATGGGCTCAAGCCCATCACGAATGGGCTATCACGATAACGGTTTGGGTTCACGATGACCCAAACCCAAAGTTATTTATGGTTTTGATAAGATATCTCTTATTTATGGGATATGTATCAAATAACCGACCTATGCGGGATACGCTGAGGAGTGAGGAACACGAAGCCAACTAGGGTTTCGTGTGTATATAAAGAGTCCCTCGACTCTCATTAAAGGTACGATCTTCAACCCTAACTCTTCAACTAAACCCTAAAACCGATTACTTACTCTCACGCCGGAGGATAATCGTGGGAGACAATCCCACGATAAGCCTAACGGTGTCTTTTTGTTTTCTTAGTGCGCAGGTCTCAAGCATTAAGATCTAATTGGTACGGAAACAAGGAACGCCCAACTTTTGTATCAACAAGTGGCGCCATCCGTGGGACCCTACACTAAGAACTCTACGAAGAACTAGAATGACGAAGCATGGAAACCCAAATCAGCAGACTCCGCCGACAAAGAAAACTCATGACGACCTACAAGGTAAGAAGCAGCCAACTGATGCAGCCGCTAAGCAGACCTGTGGGACAACCAGTGCGCCCAAAATCCTAGGATCGTACTCAGATATGGCTTTTACTCCAGTAGAACCGATCACAAGGGCTACCCAGGCTACTACAATAACCACTAGCGCGGTAGATTTACTGCGCACTCCTTTCACCATGCCAGAATTAAACGTTACTGAGCCGCCAAATGCGCCTATCCGAAACAAGGGTCCTGAATTGGAAACAGACATCCTCGCGCTAGAAGGAGTCGCGCCTGAACTGGCGCCAAGTGATTTTGTATCCCAAAACTACGAGACCTTGGCTGCACTGATGCGAGAGGAAGCAAAAAAGAGGTCAAGTCAGAGTCTGCATGCCAGACTCAACATTGACCCTGAGCATGAAGCATCCCCACTGCGTTATCAAAAGGAAAGGCGCGAGAAGGGTAGCCGCCGACACCCAGTGTTTACTAGGATCGGAAGGAAAGTTGTAGATGATGAAGCAGCCGACTTGGAGTCTCTGGAGGAGCATGAAGATGATGGACGGCGCACCAATGTCCACGCTAGACTTGGCAGTCGCAGGATTCACGATAGACTTGGGCGACGATGCTCCCCAAGTGAAAGCCCTTCAAGCTCGGATTCCGAGGATAGTCGGTGCAAGCGCCGAAAAAGGGTAAGCTCATCCTCAAGCGACTCCTCGGACAACGAGGACAAAGAAACAGGACACTGGAAGTCCAGGGGAAGATCTCACGACTAGGAGGACGAAGATATGTTTCGTCCCTGGCGCCGCCAAAAGGTTGACGCATTCACTCAGCGCATCAGTGATTTTTCAGAAGATAAAAAAAGGCGCATGCCTGCTAATGTTAAGACTTATGATGGAACAGGTGATCCTGATGATCACTTAAAAAATTTCGAATCAGCAGCAACCATTGAAAATTGGCCACAACCCGTGTGGTACCACATGTTTAACTCCACATTAGTGGGGAATGCGCGAAACTGGTTCAGTAAGCTTCCACGTAGAAGCATCAATGGGTTTGAAGAGTTGTGGAAGGCGTTTCGTTTGAACTTCACTCAGCGAAAGAAGTGCGCTAAGAACCCTGTCGAACTCGCTAGAGTAAAACAGCGCCAAAGGGAATCCACAAGCGCTTTAATGGAGCGCTATAAGGATGAATGCATACATGTCAAGGCATGCCCCGAAATACTAAAGATCTTAGGGTTTATGAACGGAATCAATAACCCAGATCTTATCAAAAAGTTAAATGATAGGGTTCCTCAAACCTTTGATGAACTCATGAAGCGCACGAGGTCCTTCATTCAAGGAGAAGCCGCCGCTGCGGATAGCAAGAAAGGCTACTCAAACAATAGGTCACAAGAAGAGCCAAGGAGACAATCCAACGACCAGAGTAGCAATCATAACAAAAGCTATTGCAGTCAAGGGGGCGGATGGGGAAACGACAAGTATACCCCACTAACGAAGACTCCAAAGGAGATATTCGCAACGGAAGGCGCGAACTTTCCGAGACCACCACCGATGCGCACCCCAGAAGATCGGCGCGTAGGGAACGGGTACTGCGAGCATCATGCACAGAAGGGCCACACTACCAATGAGTGTGTCCAATTGCGCCAATTAATTGATAAGCTAGTAAAAGAAGGCAGATTGGACCATTTAGTTAAGAACATTAAGGATGGGAAAGATAAACAGAAACCTGGGGGCAAGAAAGAAGCGCCTAAGGATAAGGCTGACACAATCTTCATGATACAATCATGGCAGCGAAAGACTAGGCAAAAGGTCAGCCAGAAATTTTCTCATGGAAGCAAAATCTCTTTTCCCACCTTCGCTGCGGACAACACAGTGGCAGAACCACTCACCATTGAGATAAATGCGGGGGGTCACGATATCCACCGCATGTATGTTGATGGAGGGGCATCAGCGGATATAATGTATGAGCATTGTTTCAAGAGATTGCGCCCTGAGATACAAATACAGTTAAGCCCAGCCACGACTGCGTTGACTGGCTTCACAGGAGAAAAGATATGGCCTATGGGGCAACTGCGACTACTAGTCGCTGTTGGTAATAAGGAACACTCCACGACAGCCTGGATGAATTTTATGGTGATCAGGTCTCCTTCACCATACAATGGTATTATTGGAAGACCAGGAATTTCGGCAATGCGCGCAGTACCGTCCACAGCACATGGAATGCTCAAATTCCCGGTAGAAGGCGGCATTGTCACCATCTACAACCGCGCTGTGCCACCAGGAGAGTGTAATATGATTACATGCGAGACGACGCACACCCCAGAACAGATCGCAACTAAAGTAGAAAATCTAAAGGTGGCAATTCATCCTGAGTATCCAGAACAAGAAGTATCGATCGAGGGATCGCTGTCTGATAAAGGCAGAGCGGCTGTGTGCGCACTCTTGCAAAAAAATCTGGATATCTTCGCATGGGAACCAAAGCACATGACTGGTGTGCTACGCTCGATTGCAGAACACAAGCTCAAAATCCGACAAGGATATTCCCCAGTAAGGCAGAAAAAGCGCGGTCAGGCTCCAGAGCGCGCAAAAGCCATTCTGGAAGAAGTACACTAACTTGTGGACGCTGGCATCATGCGAGAAGTCTATTACCATGATTGGCTCTCCAATCCTGTAATGGTCAAAAAGAGCGATGGTAGTTGGCGGATGTGTGTGGACTTCACTGACCTTAATAAAGCATGTCCACAGGACTGCTACCCACTACCAGAGATAGACTGGAAGGTGGAAACTTTGTGCGGATATCCCTTTAAATGTTTCTTAGATGCATACAAAGGGTACCACCAAATCCAAATGGCTAAGATAGACGAGGAAAAAATAGCCTTCCACACAAGCCAAGGCGTGTTTTGTTATACAAAGATGCCTTTTGGCCTGAAGAATGCGGGCGCCACCTACCAGCGACTGGTAGATAATGCATTTGAAAAACAAGTGGGCCGCAACCTAGAGGTCTATGTGGACGACCTTGTCATAAAATGCCATACTGAAGACGAAGTGGTGCGCGATATTGAAGAAACATTTAGAACACTATGAAAGATCAACATGAAGTTGAATCCTAAGAAATGCACTTTTGGCGTTACAGAAGGCATGTTCCTAGGATATTTGATAGAACCAGATGGCATTAAGCCATGCCAAGAAAAAACAGAGGCTGTCATCCAACTTCCTTCACCGCGCACGTTAAAAGAAGTTCTGTCTCTGAATGGAAAGCTAGCCGGTTTGAACAGATTCCTGTCCAAATCAGCGGATAAGTCACTTCCTCTCTTTAAAACGCTCAAGAAGTGTACGAAAAATGGAGACTTTCGTTGGACTGCAGAAGCGGAAGAAGCTTTCACACAGCTTAAGCAACATATAGCAGCGCTTCCCAAGCTAGTCGCACCCCGACCAGGGGAGGAGTTAATCGTCTATTTGTCTGCGACTCATGGAGCAGTCAGCGCGGTGCTACTGACAGATGGAACTCCGTCCAAACACCGGTATATTTTGTGAGCAAAGCACTCAAGAAGACAGAGATTAACTACAGCCCAATGGAGAAGTTGGTCTTGGCGTTAGTATTCGCCGCCAAAAGACTGCGTAGATACTTTCAAGCGCACCCAATAGCGGTGATCACAGACCAACCTATCAAGCAAGTTATCTCTAAACCTGACGCATCGGGGCAATTACAAAAATGGAGTGTGCTGCTTGGAGAGTATAACATCTCTTACAGACCATGCACTACGGTTAAAGGGAAAATACTAGCAGACTTCATCATCGAAAAACCAGATACTGATGACGCACCTCCACCGAGCAAGGTAGGACTACAAGAACCATGGGTCCTGTTCACGGATGGATCTTCATGCGTGGATGGGTCGGGCGCTGGCCTTATCCTCACTAATCCAGAAGGAATGAAATTCACTTACGCACTGCGTTTTGAATTCACAGCCACGAACAACGAGGCAGAATATGAAGCCCTAATCGCCGGATTACGCATTGCAAATCGAATGGGTGTACGTAACCTAGAAGCAAATGTGGACTCCCGATTAGTAGCCAACCATGTGTTGGGTGAATATGTGGCTAAAGAGGAAAAAATGGTCCAATACCTCGACAAGACCAAATCACTAATCCAAGGCTTTGACAGGTTTACCATTAAACAAGTTCCTAGAGGTGAAAATAAGAAAGCGGATGCGCTAAGCAAGATCGCATCTACTAGCTTTGCGCACCTGTCAAAACAAGTGTTAGTGGAGATCCTAAAGAACAAATCCATCTCGGAGATGGAGATATCTACGGTGATAGAAGAGCAGGATCCTACATGGATGACCCCTATCATCGAATTCATAAGTAAGGGTAAACTGCCCGAGGAGCAGAAGGACGCTCGACGGATACGGCGCATAGCGCTGAGCTTCGAACTTAGAGATGGTATCCTATATCGGCGCTCATTCCTACAACCATGGCTTCGGTGCATTGGACCTCTCCAGGCAGATTACGTACTCCGAGAGATCCACGCCGGTTCATGCAGTATGCATTCAGGACCACGATCTGTCGTAGCGCGAGCCTTGCAGTCAGGATACTACTGGCCCACCATGCATCGCGATGCGCGTGATGTGATAAAAAAATGTAATGACTGCCAAGTTCATAGACCCATCCCGCGCAGACCACAGCAAGAGCTAACACCTATCACTTCTCCATGGCCATTCTATAAGTGGGGTATCGACATTGCGGGTCCCTTCCCTGTCGCAGCAGGAGGACTGAAATTCCTTATTGTTGCAATAGACTACTTCACTAAGTGGATTGAAGCGAAGGCAGTAGCGACAATCACAGGTAATCAAGTAAAACGCTTCGTTTGGGAAAATATTGTATGCCGCTTTGGATTACCTGGGGAGATTGTTTCGGACAACGGAAAACAATTCCGTGATAATCCGTTCAAAGACTGGTGGGCAGAGTTAAATATTACACAACACTTCGCGTCAGTTAAACACCCACAAACCAATGGTTTAGTTGAGCGCGCAAATCATAGTCTAGGCGAAGGAATTAAAGCGCGCCTGGACAAGCACAAAGGAAGATGGGTGGACGAATTGTCGCATGTCTTATGGGCGCACCGCACGACGATCAAAGTTAGCAATGGAGACACTCCTTTTTCTCTTGTCTATGGGACAGAAGCTGTCATACCAGCTGAAATTGGGATGCCAACTATTCGAACCGCGGAAGTTAATGTCGCAACCAATGACGACGAACGACGTATCGACTTGGACCTATTGGAAGAAAGGCGTGAACGCGCAGCTATACGCGAAGCAAAAGCCAAGTCAAAAATGAAGGGATATTACGACGCCAAAGTTCGAAGCACCTCATTCAGACCAGGCGACTTTGTCTATCGCGCTAACGATGCAAGCCACGCAGAAGATACAGGTAAACTTGGACCGAAGTGGGAAGGACCCTATGAGGTCATTGAAGCACTAGGTAAAGGCGCATACAAGCTGCGTGACATGGATGGCCGCGAGCTACAGCGCACATGGAATGTTTGCAACCTCAAGAGATGCTATCTTTAGGAAAGGTTACGACCTCACACACGGACACCTCCGCACTTTAGTAAGTGCTTAATAAATATCCGTGTATTTACATTTTGTTTCATTTAGAAAAATGTCTTTCTTTTTTATAAAAACTTGCAAGTATTAATTCAAATGTCGCGGTTTCTAGCTAATTCCGTGACACATTTCACTTTATTGTTTACATGTTGTTTGTCTCAATATTGTTGTTATTTTATTTTCTGCCTACATGGCGTGCATGCACCTATTAAAACCCACGATGGTAAAAGGATGAGTAAACCTACTAACAAACTCGTTGAGTAAGAGGGTTGCAAACCCATCAACATCGGATCACGCATCCTTGTTAAACACCTTACTCTCAAGACGTTGGAGTAAGTTCAATGTGTATCCCACGACGGATACACAACAATGCACATTGTGCGCGTTTAACAACTTAGGAGCTAAGACACTTAACTCCTTAATATGATATTTGTAGTACGCTGCATAATCAATCAATAAACTTGTAAATTTTTTGAACTTCATACACGATTATGGATTTTTTATAAATTTTCTTAAGTATATACACAACAAGTTGCTATGTTAGACATAGACGTCTTTTACGCAAAGACAAAATAACTAAATACAAACATTATAACCACAATCACATTTGATATAATATACAATCAACATTTTATTGTAGACTACGAGTCCATATACAATATAGATTCAACATGCACATGGGAAACAAAAAGTGAACCTGTTACAAAACATCACTAATTTTAAGTAGCCTATATACTACGTGTACGCTTAAGCCTTGAACTGCCCACTTGGCGCGCCGCACTACCAGCCTCTTCAAGCTTCCTCAACAGGTCAACATCCTTGGGTGACACCGTTGGCATGCTAACGGGCACTCCATCAGACCTCGGAATGTGGGCCGCACCAAGACCGCAAAGGATGGCTTTACCCTTCACACCCTTCTTCTTTGCAAGTCTCATCTCATGGGCCTCTAGGGACTTCTTTAGAGGAATCTCATTCTCAAGAGCGAAAGGATTCAGTATGTCACGCGGACAAGCAAAGATGGGTACATGCAACTGCGACACATCGGGCTTCAAAAAATAATCAGGCTGTGTCTATGCGCCCTCTACTGCGTACCTAGCCAAGGTTAGTCCCTCTATAATCACACTTATGGGATAATCTTGATCGCGCTATAACTGGGCAATGTGAGGAAGATCAAGTAGCTTCATCTTCTCCATAGCAGCGACAAGCTCATCATAGGAGTTGGCGTTGTAACCCGGTACTTGAGTAATAGGCACGGTCAACAAATTGCTCTCAGCAACCTCTTCTATAGCCTGCGCCTGGCCACGTGCCAACGTGCGCTCAACAACTTCCCCAAATACCCCCTTCACCTCCTTTTACTCCAAAGTACCCATAGCAGCAAGGCGCAAACCATGGCTGATAAGCCACCTGCGCTCAGCAATTGATGACACCAGGTGAGGGTATAGCTCTTCGTCATATTCAATGCTCAGCTTGCGCAGCTTCGCTTCCTGTTTCTCCAGCGAATCCTGCACAGCCTTACGAAAGTCATCCAACTGGGAGATGTGCGCATTCTTGTTCAGCTCCATATATTTCAACACCCAAAGGCAAGTGTTCTGGTATTTTGTGAACGCAGCACGCTCCTGACCCACTTCAGCAAGCAAAGACATCTTCTCTTCAGCGACCTTTCGAGCATAAGCATCTGTTGCCCTAACCTCGGCCTGCGCTGCCGCCAACTGAGCTTTCAGAGAAGCGATCTCTTCATCCTTCTGCACACTAAGGCTACTCTCACCTGCATACCTAGCCTTCAGCTGTACAGCAGCCAAGCACAGCTCCTCAATCAACTGTTCTGTAGGAACATCCTCAGGAGCTTTTGTCCCATATTCTTGGCCCCCCTGCGCAAGATGATCAGCAGGCAAAGGACCCGCCTTGGGGGGCGATTCCCCAGCGCGCGCAGCAACCTCAACACTGCACGCAGATAACAGAACTACTTTATAGTATCATTACGGAATAAAGAAATGCAGATTTAAAGATACAAGCCTAATTACTTACTTGAGAGAAGGAATTTCAGTTGTATCCTTCTGCGACGCACTCTCCTCTAATTATGAGGGCTCACTAGAAATGAGATGGCGCCTTCTCTTGGATGTACTAGCGCCATCATCCCTAGCAACTGCCTTGCGCTTCACCCCCTGACCAGTACCCTCAGACTCACTCATAGAAACTCCCACGCTGTCTGACGATTCAGTCTGCGATAACTCTTCTATATCCATTTGTACCTCAGGAGTGGGAAAACTGCGAAGAGGCGTCGCCTCTAAAACAACGGGGGGCGTATCCTCATATTCTTCCTCCACAATCTCCATCGTGCGCCCCGCAGTAGCTTGTAGAACCGGCTCCTCGCCATCTCTTAATGGGCGCACACCCACAGTAACTTGCTTCGGCTTCTCCAAGCGAACAACACTGAATAGATCCATCTCTGCGCAACAAACAACAAACAAACAAAAAATGGGTTAGACAAGCTATAAAGGGAAGAGCGCTTACAACTAATAAGCGAAGAGGAAGGAAGAGACAAGCACCCACCCCGGCTATTCTCGTCCAAAAAAGTAGGCACCTCCTCCAGACTACCGAAATAATTATGGCTGATGCCCATGTGCACCAAAAACTCCTCTAGATACGCCTTGATCGGTATGCGGTTGGCATTAATGGTCTCCGCATCCTCTGCGCTATACGTTCCGAGGATGGGGCGCTCATCTCTCGGTAATGATTCTTGAGTATAGAACTCAAAAATCCATGGAAAAAATGCATTATCAACCCAAAAGAACTTTTCCCTCCAAACCCTCAGTGCGTCTAATTTCTTCGTATAGCACTGCAGTGACCCTGCGCGCTTGGAGAAAGATACCCACCCGTTTGACCACGACGTGTGGTAAAACGCGCGGAATAGATGGATTGTGGGTTCAATCGCCAACAGGCGACAATTTACCTCAAAATTGGTTATTTTCGCTGCACCTATACAGTGCAGTTGTGAAATATGTAGGCGATAATGGTTTAAAATATCGCACAAAAATAGGGAAATGGGCACACGCTGGTTCGCAAATTCGAAGAAGCGCGTATAAACCCCCACTTTCCCTTGCGGGGAAGTTCGCTATTGACGCATTCGCCACCGGAACTTCCGGATGCAATGCGAGAGGGATGTAATAATCTGAGGTGAACTGAAGAAGTTCATCCTCAGATATATCGGAATTAAAATCGGACAATTGAAGAACCATGATTAACCTTCAATAACTCTTACAAGCGCACGCGCTATTACCTTAGCTTTTGTTGATTTTTTGATCGCTGTTTGAAGGTTTAACAATGGCGGAAAATGATGTTTTTTACTGTGGTAGCCACAGTGAAACGACGGCTAACCTTTATATAGGGTTACACATATTGGTGGATGGATGACACGTGTACCACACTTGCCTCAATCGTGTGGCTGGGACGCAAAAAGGTAAAGCACTTTTTCACCCAACCCTCACGATTTTCGAAGGAGATACGGATGTACTTGGACTAGTTTAATTTGCTAATTTTGGCGGGAAACACTTGAAACTTCCCCGCTACGCATCGAGGAATATTTTTGCTACATTTGTTAGTCTAGCATCCGCATTCGTTACACTACGCATACTAGACTGGGGGGACATGATGACGTATAGTACGCATTCGGGTCACGAACCCGACCAATGGATGCTACCAATACTAAAGCCCATCACGAATGGGCTCAAGCCCATCACGAATGGGCTATCACGATAACGGTTTGGGCTCACGATGGCCCAAACCCAAAGTTATTTATGGTTTTGATAAGATATCTCTTATTTATGGGATATGTATCAAATAACTGACCTATGCGGGATACGCTGAGGAGTGAGGAACACGAAACCAACTAGGGTTTCGTGTGTATATAAAGAGTCCCTCGACTCTCATTAAAGGTACGACCTTCAACCCTAACTCTTCAACTAAACCCTAAAACTGATTACTTACTCTCACGCCGGAGGATAATCGTGGGAGACAATCCCATGATAAGCCTAACAGTGTCTTTTTTTTTTCTTAGTGCGCAGGTCTCAAGCATTAAGATCTAATTGGTACGGAAACAAGGAACGCCCAACTTTTGTATCAACAGTAGCATTAGTGTGTAATGATATTGTTTTGTTATTATAATTAACGATAGCAGTTTATTTATTATTTAGTTTATGATCATATTCAAAGCTTATAATAAAATGGATTCTAATTAATGTCGAAGGGGAGTAAATTGTCATATGACCTTTGTGTATTTAGATAAATCAATACACAAATAAATTACACAAACTTCAAATTTTGCATAATGAAAATGATAAACAAAATTAAAAGAAGAGCGAATACCTCATAAGAAGTGTCATCTGGCATTTAAGTGAAATAGCACTTACCTAATCATGACATCCATTGTTGATCATTAAGAAACATGCCATCATCATTCTAAACATGTATGAACCTGTGTACGTGTATAATTGTATAAATGAGTTGCTTATTATATAGTGATCATTGTATCTTTTAAATTAGAGTTTTTTACAAAGGAAAAAGTCTTACCATTCATGTGTGATGTGGCTCTTCATCACTATCACACATGAATGGTAAACATAGCTTTATTGACATTTAATCAAACAATTAGTGTGCATTATTTATATTTCATAATCAGTAAATATGATGATTAACAGTAATCATCTTGACGTTTACACCGAGATTTAGACCTCTGCGAATTGCCTCGGCACTGTCATGTCTTGGCGGGTCAAATAGGGACAACAATCCAACAAACTGCCATGGACCACCAGCGCTATATTTTTCAGGCAGTTCCTACAAACTCATCACATACAAACCGATATGGAGAGTTAGCAATCATGATTAAACACATTCAAAAGATTAAAGAATTTACATTTCTTTTTAGTTTTTCCCAATCACCTATGCTTTCGTACTTATCAAAAAGGATATTACATTCTTGAATCTGTAGAAACAAACACACAGAATAAGCATATAAACGGCTGACCTATTCAACCTACCGATCAATACATAGAAAACATGAAAAATAATATTGCATACCTACAGATCAATTATAAAGTTGATTGAAACAATTTATTACGTCATTTTCCTGGCTTTTCCATTGATGTTCTTAGACCACATACACAAACTAATCCTGTATAAGAATAGATTTAAACAAACAAATCACAAACGTATTATAATTGAATGGAAAACAAAAAACGAAAACACATTACTTACCAATTAGTAAAATCCCCAATTCTTTTTCTAGGGTTCTTGTAAAACACAATTAAATTGAAAGTAAAACATACAAATAATGCAGAGTATGAACCCGAAATAGAATTCGATTATAAGCGATAATTACCAATTTTTCGGTTTGGCCAGCAACAAAACCACTGGCAAAGATTCGACTTCTTAGGGTTTTGTTAATGGTTGAATGAAAGATATATAGACCAAATTGTAGGTTATTTTTTGATATTATTTTGAATGCATTGAGAATTGAAACTGAAAATTCAAAACCGATTATTGTGAGCGTGTAGGAACAATTGATTGATTGAATGATAGAGTGAAAATTTGTAGGAAGAATTGATTGAATGTGTCCACATTGAATGCTCATATGAAACTGCCGATTTGAATGTGTAACACCCCCAAAATCGGGTCGTAGCGGAAGATGATGTCGCTGGGGTGCTACTAAATTGGTACCACAACACAGAGTAAAGAGAACGGATTTACCATATCGGTTTAAAAGAAATTTTTATAATTATAAGTTCTTTGTTTTACATCATTCGATAAAATGCAGAAATACAGGCCCATAAAAGAAATAAAGTGATCCCCAAATGAATATCAGAGTATCTTGATCCTATAACCATGCCATGCCATGCCAACTACCGCCAAATGTAAGCTGACACTTTAGAACCTGAAAATACATGCTAAAATGTGTCAACACGAGGTTGGTGAGTTCATAGGTTTAAGTAAACATCAAATAATATATGGACCACAAGAATTCAAAGACCAATATATTCCAAATATAGAAAGAGTTATTGTTGTATTAAGCTCATGACACCGAAGCCTTAAGATTTCTAGTTTAAGCATCCGTTTGACATACCAGTCAAGTGGGGAAACCACCTGGACACCCAAAGTTTCTGCTAGATGTCCACCTAGGACATCCAAGGTTCCTCAAATGATTATGCGTCCGTTTGACATACCAGTCAAGTGGGAAAACCAACCGAATGGGGAGTTCAATCCCAATAGATCTATTCACAACATTCGCGCCTAACGGTTCATAACATAGGCAATATGTAATAGTTTAGTGAACTTGTGTCCATAAGAAAATAATCAAGTGTGTAACAGGTAAACACATAATACTTTTTAGTAACAATCAAGTGTTTCAGTCAATCAGTAATGTTTGAGAAAACAATTCACATTTCAAGTAAAATGAGCATGGAGTTTAAATATAAACGAGCATGTATTCTCCCCCAAAACAGTTATAAAACAAGTAAAAGTAGGGGCCATGAACTCACCTGGAACAACTGATATGATAACAAAAGGAAAAGGCACGGAATTGAGGCTCAGAAACTACTCGCAACCTAATATGAATGATATGTCTTAGGTTCGGCAAAAAGGTCATGTATGCAAGTTTACACTCTAATATATCACCCATACACGTTCGTTGTAAAGTTTCGTGGTTAAAAACGTAGTTACGTTATGGTGCTCGTTTAAATATCAAGTATACACATTTATATATCGTCACTAGTTCATCTTGTAAATAAAGTGTGGTCGTTTTGTTAATAAGTATCTTAGAAAATCAAGGACATGCTTTGACAACATTCTACGATAGTTGTCTAAGTGATTTTTGAGAAAAATAAAGTTTTGCGTCAAAATACACTTTGTTAGATTTCTGAAAATGACCAAGTGGCCTAGTAAAGCTAGTCGTAAAACAGTGGTTATTAAGTTTTATTGATCCAACTCAGTGTATTT
The DNA here is from genome assembly GCA_021014915.2 of Artemisia tridentata subsp. tridentata. Lineage (NCBI taxonomy): Eukaryota > Viridiplantae > Streptophyta > Magnoliopsida > Asterales > Asteraceae > Artemisia > Artemisia tridentata. Next base: position 155,006,021 of record CP139509.1, read on the forward strand.
AGGAAGTATGTAGCAAGGTCTACAAAAGCTAACACTGACTTTTAGCCAATTCGTATCCCGATCCCACATTTTTATGGCCATAAAGTTAGGTGGTCAGGCTGTTTTTATGGTTTATGGACAGTTTTCGAGTAAGTTTGAGAGGTCATAAGTTACTTGTTATAAATCCATTTGATGAACGGTTGGACTTTTTGGAAACTAGGCCAGGAGAACTTTATTTTACCTACTAGTGCCATTTTTCCATAACAGACCCTATCTAAGAGAAAAACGTGGTTAAACTTGGTGACATGGGAAAACAGTTTTGACACTTAGAAAAGTTTCAGTTTGAGTTGTTGGTTTTGGACACTTGTCGTCATAATTCAAATCTATGTATCTTGGTCGTTTTAGCTCCGTTTCTTGAGTTCTTTATATCCCCGGGTTCGTATTTAAGTATACTAACATATTTTTAGTGCCTCGGAATGTCTAGTTAATTCTTAATACTCAATTTTACATTTTGAAAAACCCCTAACAACATGCATTATTTCAGAAAATTGTTTTTCGTCGCCTAACTTAGAATTAGCATATCTTCTTCGTTATTTATCCGTCTTAATCCATTCAAGCGACCACGTTTTCGTATTTGAGTCTATTTTCTTCATTTCTAGTCTAATCTTACTCCCAAACTACTGATTTTTCCAGATTTTCAAAATGGGACAGCTTCTCTTTAAAATGTTTCAAAGTGCGTTTTCTAGTTTTTAAATCATTCAAAACCACTTTCAACAATTTCAAAACTAATCCTAACTCTTCCATCTTCTTGCCAAGATTACCAAGTTATTAGTATGTTCATAAAAATATGTTTAATACTTAGTTAACCATCATAAGTTTAAAAGTGTTTCAAACATGTACAAAGTGATATACATAAGTGTATGCAAAATTGAAAATGAGTACTAGGAATTGAAAGTAATATACATAAGAGTCGTATAAAAGCTCATGGACTAAGTGGTGCTTACTTGAAGTGATTAAGAGAATGAGGTGACGAAAACTTAAGTTTACCCAAAATCAATGCTTCTAAATCCTTATAATGTACCCTAATGATCACCAATAAATCCTTGCACTTGGAAAAAATCAAGTTTTCTTTCCTTCTTTCTTTGTAGTTCGAATGGTGCATGAGAGTGAGAGTGATGATTTATTTTTGTTGTAAACAAATGTGCATGTGTTTTGTTATGTATATATATGTAAATTTCAAAGACTAGTCAAAGGAACACATGTGGGTCTTGGTGGCTTGGTTGTGCCGAATTTCAAGGGAAAATAGGAGACCAAATTTCTAGTCAAGCCACCTAAATTAATTACCATGTTTCATGTGTGACTTTTAGTACCATTTGGGTCAAAATGAATTAATGCATACGTCTTGTAAATAAAGGGGGAGGGGCGGCATTTAAGAAAAAAAATATAAAGTGTATGTTGAATTTTATGTAAAATGAATTTATTGAGTGTATTGGGTATAAAAAAATAGGTATTGGTTATCGGTTTGGTAATTAACGGTAAATACGTATCTTTAAATAACGTTTGTAAAAGAATTAGGAAAATGTTTGAAAATGATTTTTCGCATATTTGAAATCATTTGAGGAGTATGAAAGGGCTTGAAGAATAGTTGTTAGGAGTGTCGGGTACGTTGGGTGTTTATTTAAATTGTGAAAAGCGTTTGTTAAATTAATAATCGTAAATAAATAAATAAATAAGGGAATTGTCTTAGGGATTAAAATTTCGAACCGGAGTAAGAGCAAGGGATTGGGTTGTTGTTGACTAAATATAGTCTAAATTCATAGTGCTCAAGAGAGTTGCCCCTAGTTTTATGTTTATCTAACTAAAGAGTTATACGTAAAAAGTGCTCTTGTAAAATTTCAAAGTAGTAAATTGGAGTTTGAAAATAAATGTTGACGTTGAAAATTACGGGTTGTTACAGTCTCCACCCGTTAAAGGAATTTAGTCCCTGAATTCAGCTCGTTCATTCTACAGACGTATGTTCTCGCTTTAAGTGATCTCAGGATTTCCTTGAGAATTCCAGCGAACCTTAACCATAGGAATTCGACGTTGTTGGCTTGCAACGTGGTATGAAGTGGGGTTAGCTTTTCAAGACAATGTTGAGTTAAAGGTAGTGAAATAGAGAATGTAATGGACGAGACTTGTCGCATTGCAGCAATAAAAGATAAAACATTCATTAGATAGGAATTCCTAATTGTACATGAAACTTATACGATAGAACTTAAAGAGAAATGCAAAAGAAATAAAACCCTAGGGAGTTCAGGCTTTGGTATTCTTGTTCTTCAGCTCCGGGTAGTCCTTCCTGAAGTGTCCTATGTTTCCACACTCGAAGCAGCTCCCCGGGATCCTCTGATTTGCGGGATTCCTACAGTCCATGGTTTGGTGACCACGCTTCTTACACAACCCACACGGTTCGCTGCAATGACCTAGGTGATGGAGATTGCATGTGTTGCAGTAGGGTAAATTCCCAATATATCTTTTCTTGGTGCGTGGTCCTGCAGCATAGGCTCTAACCGTTTCTTGTCCTTTGTTTGGCTGTCGAACTTGATCATTTCCTTGGTTGTCATCCCATTTCCTCTTGTTGTCGTTGTTGCTGCGGTTGTTTTTGTTATCATCTCGAGCAGCCCTTGCTCAAACAATTTGGTCCATCAGGATGTGAGGCATTCGAATTGTCTCCTCAAGATTGTTGGGTTTTGATGAGGTAACATTTCCCTGGATACTGGGTGGAAGTCCCCAGATGTACCTTTCGATCCTCTTGCAGGTAGTAGAAACCATTTTCGGGCAAAGAGTAGCCAGTTCATGGTATCGCTTAGTATAAACTGCAATGTCGCCTCCATTCACTGCTAAGTTCCAATACTCGACTTCCATCTTTTGAACCTCATTTCTTGGACAGTACTCTGCTATTACCATTTCTTTGAAATCAGCCCATGGTGTTTCAAAAGCAGTATCAATTCCCACTGACTGAGCATAAGCATTCCACCATGATAAGGAACCATCTAGTAAGGTACCCGTAGCATATTTCACCTTATAGTCCTCCGCGCAGTTACACATGCGAAAAACCGACTCCAGCTTCTCTAACCATCTAACTAAGCCGACAGCCCCTTCTTTGCTACTGAAATGCTGAGGCTGGCAGTTCATAAATTCCTTGTAAGTACAACCACGAGTCACGGGTTCAACCCTGGTTTCCATTCCACTGGCTTCCCTACCGTTCCTACTGTTGCGGAGGGTCTCGTATTCAGCCATAGCAGCAGCAACTTGTGCAGTGACTCGCTGAGCAACGAGTCTATCGATAGCACTGCACTCATGCTTTGTTTCTCCGGTGGCATTCTCTTCAAAACAAGAAAAGAAGAGTGAGGCGTAATAAAGACGTTTCCTAAAAGTAAATGCTCTAAGGTGGCTTGTCATAAAATGAAAGATTGAGGTCGTGTTATGATTAGCTGGCGTGCTTCTGGACGGTGGTTCACGAGGTGATGTAGATGTTCTAAATTATGGGACGAGTGTTCAAACTAGTTTTCGGAAATGGTTAGTAAGGTAATCGGGAAATCGGTAGACTGTAACGGGTTTTAATGTCATTTAAAACGATATTTCGTATGATTGTGAAAATTTTCAGAGATCCTTTGCATTAATCACGATATCTCAGAAATGTTTAAAGGACCTACAAAAAGTACGAGTGTGCATTTAAAAGAAAAGTACTGTGACGAGAAAGTATTGTGGTGCTAATGTGTTGGATGTAGGTGTGAATGTTCATGCAACGATTGTATATACACACAGGAATTTTGAAACCCTTAGAAATCGAGTAGAGAATCAATCTAGACATAATTCTATTATAACTACTCCTAGTATTGCAAAATTCAACTCTGAGTCGGGCATAGGTGATCAGGCTATGTCCCACTATCCCTGGTCGAATATAGGTGATCAGTCTATCTTCTACCGAGGTTTAATGAATTTTGAAATACTCAGCTCAGTTATACTAATAATATGTCCCTTACTTTTAGAATCCGTTTTGAAAGACAAAGGCAAGTGACCAAACTCGAGGTCGAATGATGAGATTACGTAAGGAAAGGCGTAACGCTGTGACATGTACGATACGTAAGCTTAAGTATATGGAAGATACATATAGTAATCAACGAAAATAAGTGGGTATAATTAATCCGATAAAAAGACACAAATCTCATCAAATATATCAGCAAACAAATCACAAGTGAGGCATCAGCGTGGCAAGCAGGCACGTGGCAGTCATAGGGTTAAGTTTTCATAAAAGTAGTTATAGTCTAGGTTTTAAAAATACCCAGTTCTCTATAACCAAGGCTCTGATACCAATCTGTAACACCCCCAAATTGGGTCGCAGCGGAAGATGATGTCGCTGGGGTGCTACTAAATTGGTACCACAACACAGAGTAAAGAGAACGGATTTACCATATCCGTTTAAAATAATTTTTTTATAATTAAAAGTACTTTGTTTTACATCATTCGATAAAATGCGGAAATACAGGCCCATAAAAGAAATAAAGTGGTCTCCAAATGAATATCAGAGTATCTTGATCCTATAACCATGCCATGCCATGCCAACTACCGCCAAATGTAAGCTGACACTTTAGAACCTGAAAATACATGCTAAAATGTGTCAACACGAGGTTGGTGAGTTCATAGGTTTAAGTAAACAACAAGTAATATATGGACCACAAGAATTCAAAGACCAATATATTCCAAATACAGAAAGAGTTATTGTTGTATTAAGCTCATGACACCGAAGCGTTAAGATTTCTAGTTTAAGCATCCGTTTGACATACCAGTCAAGTGGGGAAACCACCCGGACACCCAAAGTTTCTGGTAGATGTCCACCTAGGACATCCAAGGTTCCTCAAATGATTATGCGTCTGTTTGACATACCAGTCAAGTGGGGAAACCACCCGAACAGGGAGTTCAATCCCAATAGATCTATTCACAACATTCGCGCTTAACGGTTCATAACATAGGCAATATGTAATAGTTTAGTGAACTTGTGTCCATAAGAAAATAATCAAGTGTGTAACAGGTAAACACATAATACTTTCGAGTAACAATCAAGTGTTTCAGTCAATCAGTAATGTTTGAGAAAACAATTCACGTTTCAAGTAAAACGAGCATTGAGTTTAAATATAAACGAGCATGTATTCTCCCCCAAAACAGTTATAAAACAAGTAAAAGTAGGGGCCATGAACTCACCTGGAACAACTGATATGATAACAAAAGGAAAATGCCCGGAATTGAGGCTCGGAAACTACTCGCAACCTAATATGAATGATATGTCTTTGGTTCGGTAAAAAGGTCATGTATGCAAGTTTACACTCTAATATATCACCCATACATGTTCGTTGTAAAGTTTGGTGGTTAAAAACGTAGTTACGTTATGGTACTCGTTTAAATATCAAGTATACACATTTATATATCGTCACTAGTTCATCTTGTAAATAAAGTGTGGTCGTTTTGTTAATAAATATCTTAGAAAATCACGGACGTGCTTTGACAACATTCTACGATAGTTGTCTAAGTGATTTTTGACAAAAATAAGGTTTTGCGTCAAAATACACAGTTTGTTAGATTTCTGAAAATGACCAAGTGGCCTAGTAAAGTTAGTCGTAAAACAGTGGTTATTAAGTTTTATTGATCCAACTCAGTGGATTTAGGAAGTATGTAGCAAGGTCTACAAAAGCTAACACTGACTTTTAGCCAATTCGGATCCCGATCCCACATTTTTATGGCCATAAAGTTAGGTGGTCAGGCTATTTTTATGGTTTCTGGACAGTTTTCGAGGAAGTTTGAGAGGTCATAAGTTACTTGTTATAAATCCATTTGACGTACGGTTGGACTTTTTAAAAACTAGGCCAGGAGAACTTTATTTTACCTACTAGTGCCATTTTTCCATAACAGACCCTATCTAAGAGAAAAACGGGGTTAAACTTGGTCACATGGGAAAAATAGTTTTGACACTTAGAAAAGTTTCAGTTTGAGCTGTTGGTTTTGGACACTTGTCGTCATAATTCAAATCTATGTATCTTGGTCGTTTTAGCTCCGTTTCTTGAGTTCTTTATATCCCCGGGTTCGTATTTAAGTATACTTACATATTTTTAGTGCCTCGGAATGTCTAGTTAATTCTTAATACTCGATTTTACCTTTCGAAAAACCCCTAACAGCATGCATTATTTCATAAAATTGTTTTTCGTCGCCTAACTTAGAATTAGCGTATCTTCTTCGTTATTTATCCATTTTAATCCATTCAAGCGACAACGTTTTTGTATTTGAGTATATTTTCTATATTTCTAGTCTAATCTTACTCCCAACCTACTGATTTTTCCAGATTTTACAAAATGGGACAGCTTCTCTTTAAAATGTTTCAAAGTGCGTTTTCTAGTTTTTAAATCATTCAAAACCACTTTCAACAATTTCAAAACTAATCCTAACTCTTCCATCTTCTTGCCAAGATTACCAAGTTATTAGTATGTTCATAAAAATATGTTTAAGACTTAGTTAACCATCACAAGTTTAAAAGTGTTTCAAACATGTACAAAGTGATATACATAAGTGTATGCAAACTTGAAAATGAGTACTAGGAATTGAAAGTAATATACATAAGAGTAGTATAAAAGCTCATGGACAAAGTGGTGCTTACTTGAAGTGATTATGAGAATGAGGTGACGAAAACTTAAGTTTACCCAAAATCAATGCTTCTAAATCCTTATAATGTACCCTAATGATCACCAATAAATCCTTGCACTTGGAAAAAACCAAGTTTTCTTTCCTTCTTTCTTTGTAGTTCGAATGGTGCATGAGAGTGAGTGTGATGATTTATTTTTGTTGTAAACAAATGTGCATGTGTTTTGTTATGTATATATATGTAAATTTCAAAGACTAGTCAAAGGAACACATGTGGGTCTTGGTGGCTTGGTTGTGCCGAATTTCAAGGGAAAATAGGAGACCAAATTTCTAGTCAAGCCACCTAAATTAATTACCATGTTTCATGTGTGACTTTTAGTACCATTTGGGTCAAAATGAATTAATGCATACGTCTTGTAAATAAAGGGGGAGGGGCGGCATTTAAGAAAAAAAATATAAAGTGTATGTTGAATTTTATGTAAAATGAATTTATTGAGTGTATTGGGTATAAAAAAATAGGTATTGGTTATCGGTTTGGTAATTAACGGTAAATACGTATCTTTAAATAACGTTTGTAAAAGAATTAGGAAAATGTTTGAAAATGATTTTTGGCACATTTGAAATCATTTGAGGAGTATGAAAGGGCTTGAAGAATAATTGTTAGGAGTGTCGGGTACGTTGGGTGTTTATTTAAATTGTGAAAAGCGTTTGTTAAATTAATAATCGTAAATAAATAAATAAATAAATAAGGGAATTGTCTTAGGGATTAAAATTTCAAACCGGAGTAAGAGCAAGGGATTGGGTTGTTGTTGACTAAATATAGTCTAAATTCATAGTGCTCAAGAGAGTTGCTCCTAGTTTTATGTTTATCTAACTAAAGAGTTATACTTAAAAAGTGTTCTTGTAAAATTTCAAAGTAGTAAATTGGAGTTTGAAAATAAATGTTGACGTGGAAAATTACGGGTTGTTACATTCTCCACCCGTTAAAGGAATTTAGTCCCTGAATTCAGCTCGTTCATTCTACAGATGTATGTTCTCACTTTAAGTGATCTCAGGATTTCCTTGAGAATTCCAGCGAACCTTAACCATATGAATTCGACTTTGTTGGCTTGCAACGTGGTATGAAGTGGGGTTAGCTTTTCAAGACAAGGTTGAGTTAAAGGTAGTGAAATAGATAGTGTAATGGACGAGGCTTGTCGCATTCGGCAATAAAAGATAAAACATTCATTAGATAGGAATTCCTAATTGTACATGAAACTTATACGATAGAACTTAAAGTGAAACGCAAAAGAAATACAAACCTAGGGAGTTTAGGCTTCGGTATTCTTGTTCTTCAGCTCCGGGTAGTCCTTCCTGAAGTGTCCTATGTTTCCACACTCGAAGCAGCTTCCCGGGATCCTCTGATTTGCGGGATTCCTACAGTCCTTGGTCTGGTGACCACGCTTCTTGCACAACCCACACGGTTCACTGCAATGACCTAGGTGATGGAGATTGCATATGTTGCAGTAGGGTAAATTCCCATCATATCTTTTCTTGGTGCGTGGTCCTGCAGCATAGGCTCTAACCATTTCTTGTCCTTTGTTTGGCTGTCGAACTTGATCATTTCCTTGGTTGTCATCCCATTTCCTCTTGTTGTCGTTTTTGCTGCGGTTGTTGTTGTTATCATCTCGAGCAGCCCTTGCTAAAACGATTTGGTCCATCAGGATGTGAGGCATTCGAATTGTCACCTCAAGATTGTTGGGTTTTGATGAGGTAACATTTCCCTGGATACTGGGTGGAAGTCCCCAGATGTACCTTTCGATCCTCTTGCAGGTCGTAGAAACCATTTTCGGGCAAAGAGTAGCCAGTTCATGGTATCGCTTAGTATAAACTGCAATGTCGCCTCCATTCACTGCTAAGTTCCAATACTCGACTTCCATCTTTTGAACCTCATTTCTTGGACAGTACTCTGCTATTACCATTTCTTTGAAATCAGGCCATGGTGTTTCGAAAGCAGTATCAATTCCCACTGACTGAGCATAAGCATTCCACCATGATAAGGAACCATCCAGCAAGGTACCCGTAGCATATTTCACCTTATAGTCCTCCGCGCAGTTACACATGCGAAAAACCGACTCCAGCTTCTCTAACCATCTAACTAAGCCGACAGCCCCTTCTTTGCTACTGAAATGCTGAGGCTGGCAGTTCATAAATTCCTTGTAAGTACAACCACGAGTCACGGGTTCAACCCTGGTTTCCGTTCCACTGGCTTCCCTACCGTTACTACTGTTGCGGAGGGTCTCGTATTCAGCCATAGCAGCGGCAACTTGTGCAGTGACTCGCTGAGCAACGAGTCTATCGATAGCACTGCACTCATGCTTTGTTTCTCCGGTGGCATTCTCTTCAAAACAAGAAAAGAAGAGTGAGGCGTAATAAAGACGTTTCCTAAAAGTAGATGCTCTAAGGTGGCTTGTCATAAAATGAAAGCTTGAGGTCGTGTTATGATTAGCTGGCGTGCTTCTGGGCGGTGGTTCACGAGGTGATGTAGATGTTCTAAATTATGGGACGAGTGTTCAAACTAGTTTTCGGAAATGGTTAGTAAGGTAATCGGAAAATCGGTAGACTGTAACGGGTTTTAATGTCATTTAAAACGATATTTCTTATGATTGTGAAAATTTTCAGAGATCGTTTGTATTAATCACGATATCTCAGAAATGTTTAAAGGACCTTCAAAAAGTACGAGTGTGCATTTAAAATAAAAGTACTGTGACGAGAAAGTATTGTGGTGCTAATGTGTTGGATGTAGGTGTGAATGTTCATGCAACGATTGTATATACACACAGGAATTTTGAAACCCTTAGAAATCGAGTAGAGAATCAATCTAGAAATAATTCTATTATAACTACTCCTAGTATTGCAAAATTCAACTCTGAGTCGGGCATAGGTGATCAGGCTATGCCACACTATCCCTGGTCGAATATAGGTGATCAGTCTATATTCTACCGAGGTTTAATAAATTTTGAAATACTCAGCTCAGTTATACTAATAATATGTCCCTTACTTTTAGAATCCGTTTTGAAAGACAAAGGCAAGTGACCAAACTCGAGGTCGAATGATGAGATTACGTAAGGAAAGGCGTAACGCTGTGACATGTACGATACGTAAGCTTAAGTATATGGAAGATACATATAGTAATCAACGAAAATAAGTGGGTATAATTAATCCGATAAAAAGACACAAATCTCATCAAATATATCAGCAAACAAATCACAAGTGAGGCATCAGCGTGGCAAGCAGGCACGTGGCAGTCATAGGGTTAAGTTTTCATAAAAGTAGTTATAGTCTAGGTTTTAAAAATACCAGTTCTCTATAACCAAGGCTCTGATACCAATCTGTAACACCCCCAAATTGGGTCGCAGCGGAAGATAATGTCGCTGGGGTGCTACTAAATTGGTACCACAACACAGAGTAAAGAGAACGGAATTACCATATCCGTTTAAAATAATTTTTTATAATTAAAGGTACTTTGTTTTACATCATTCGAGAAAATGCGGAAATACAGGCCCATAAAAGAAATAAAGTGGTCTCCAAATGAATATCAGAGTATCTTGATCCTATAACCATGCCATGCCATGCCAACTACCGCCAAATGTAAGCTGACACTTTAGAACCTGAAAATACATGCTAAAATGTGTCAACACGAGGTTGGTGAGTTCATAGGTTTAAGTAAACAACAAGTAATATATGGACCACAAGAATTCAAAGACCAATATATTCCAAATACAGAAAGAGTTATTGTTGTATTAAGCTCATGACACCGAAGCGTTAAGATTTCTAGTTTAAGCATCCGTTTGACATACCAGTCAAGTGGGGAAACCACCCGGACACCCAAAGTTTCTGGTAGATGTCCACCTAGGACATCCAAGGTTCCTCAAATGATTATGCGTCCGTTTGCCATACCAGTCAAGTGGGGAAACCACCCGAACAGGGAGTTCAATCCCAATAGATCTATTCACAACATTCGCGTTTAACGGTTCATGACATAGGCAATATGTAATAGTTTAGTGAACTTGTGTCCATAAGAAAATAATCAAGTGTGTAACAGGTAAACACATAATACTTTCGAGTAACAATCAAGTGTTTCAGTCAATCAGTAATGTTTGAGAAAACAATTCACGTTTCCAGTAAAACGAGCATTGAGTTTAAATATAAACGAGCATGTATTCTCCCCCAAAACAGTTATAACACAAGTAAAAGTAGGGGCCATGAACTCACCTGGAACAACTGATATGATAACAAAAGGAAAATGCCCGAAATTGAGGCTCGGAAACTACTCGCAACCTAATATGAATGATATGTCTTTGGTTCGGTAAAAAGGTCATGTATGCAAGTTTACACTCTAATATATCACCCATACATGTTCGTTGTAAAGTTTGGTGGTTAAAAACGTAGTTACGTTATGGTACTCGTTTAAATATCAAGTATACACATTTATATATCGTCACTAGTTCATCTTGTAAATAAAGTGTGGTCGTTTTGTTAATAAATATCTTAGAAAATCACGGACGTGCTTTGACAACATTCTACGATAGTTGTCTAAGTGATTTTTGACAAAAATAAGGTTTTGCGTCAAAATACACAGTTTGTTAGATTTCTGAAAATGACCAAGTGGCCTAGTAAAGTTAGTCATAAAACAGTGGTTATTAAGTTTTATTGATCCAACTCAGTGGATTTAGGAAGTATGTAGCAAGGTCTACAAAAGCTAACACTGACTTTTAGCCAATTCGGATCCCGATCCCACATTTTTATGGCCATAAAGTTAGGTGGTCAGGCTGTTTTTATGGTTTCTGGACAGTTTTCTAGGAAGTTTGAGAGGTCATAAGTTACTTGTTATTAATCCATTTGACGAACGGTTGGACTTTTTGAAAACTAGGCCAGGAGAACTTTATTTTACCTATTAGTGCCATTTTTCCATAACAGACCCTATCTAAGAGAAAAACGGGGTTAAACTTGGCCACATGGAAAAAATAGTTTTGACACTTAGAAAAGTTTCAGTTTGAGCTGTTGGTTTTGGACACTTGTCGTCATAATTCAAATCTATGTATCTTGGTCGTTTGAGCTCCGTTTCTTGAGTTCTTTATATCCCCGGGTTCGTATTTAAGTATACTTACATATTTTTAGTGCCTCGGAATGTCTAGTTAATTCTTAATACTCGATTTTACCTTTCGAAAAACCCCTAACAGCATGCATTATTTCAGAAAATTGTTTTTCGTCGCCTAACTTAGAATTAGCGTATCTTCTTCGTTATTTATCCATTTTAATCCATTCAAGCGACCACGTTTTTGTATTTGAGAATATTTTCTATATTTCTAGTCTAATCTTACTCCCAACCTACTGATTTTTCCAGATTTTACAAAATGGGACAGCTTCTCTTTAAAATGTTTCAAAGTACGTTCTCTAGTTTTTAAATCATTCTAAACCACTTTCAACAATTTCAAAACTAATCCTAACTCTTCCATCTTCTTGCCAAGATTACCAAGTTATTAGTATGATCATAAAAATATGTTTAAGACTTAGTTAACCATCACAAGTTTAAAAGTGTTTCAAACATGTACAAAGTGATATACATAAGTGTATGCAAACTTGAAAATGAGTACTAGGAATTGAAAGTAATATACATAAGAGTAGTATAAAATCTCATGGACTAAGTGGTGCTTACTTGAAGTGATTATGAGAATGAGGTGACGAAAACTTAAGTTTACCCAAAATCAATGCTTCTAAATCCTTATAATGTACCCTAATGATCACCAATAAATCCTTGCACTTGGAAAAAACCAAGTTTTCTTTCCTTCTTTCTTTGTAGTTCGAATGGTGCATGAGAGTGAGTGTGCTGATTTACTTTTGTTGTAAACAAATGTGCATGTGTTTTGTTATGTAGATATAGGTAAATTTCAAAGACTAGTCAAAGGAACACATGTGGGTCTTGGTGGCTTGGTTGTGCCGAATTTCAAGGGAAAATAGGAAACCAAATTTCTAGTCAAGCCACCTAAATTATTTACCTTGTTTCATGTGTGACTTTTAGTACCATTTGGGTCAAAATGAATTAATGCATATGTCTTGTAAATAAAGGGGGAGGGGGCAGCATATAAGAAAAAAATATAAAGTGTATGTTGAATTTTATGTAAAATGTATTTATTGAGTGTATTGGGTATAAAAAAATAGGTATTGGTTATCGGTTTGGTAATTAACGGTAAATACGTATCTTTAAATAACGTTTGTAAAAGAATTAGGAAAATGTTTGAAAATAATTTTTGGCACATTTGAAATCATTTGAGGAGTATGAAAGGGCTTGAAGAATAATTGTTAGGAGTGTCGGGTACGTTGGGTGTTTATTTAAATTGTGAAAAGCGTTTGTTAAATTAATAATCGTAAATAAATAAGTAAAAAAAGGGAATTGTCTTAGGGATTAAAATTCCGAACCGGAGTAGGAGCAAGGGATTGGGTTGTTGTAGACGAAATATAGTCTAAATTCATAATGCTCAAGAGGGTTGCTCCTAGTTTTATGTTTATTTAACTAAAGAGTTATACGTAAAAAGTGTTTTTGTAAAATTTCAAAGTATTAAATTAGAGTTTGAAAATAAATGTTGACGTGGAAAATTACGGGTAGTTACAGAATGTGAAATCGTATAGAAGAAGTTTTTAGAATGCTGAATGAGAGTTGTACTTTACTAAAATATCTATGCCCTCTCCATCAAGACACATCAGCGCATTGAATTTTTAAAAACTTCAAAGGGTGGTACAAAAGTGCATTATATTAGAATACATAGATATCTGATTTATAAATGATACATCATACATCTTAATAAGGAACATACTAAATTTTATGACTATTAATTAAAGATACAATAATGTTAAATATGAAGTGTAAAAAAGTTTAGAGTTGCAAAAACTCAAAAGGAAGAATGTAAGGCTTAAGACTTAAAAAAAGTGGAAGAAGTTTGAAAAATGAAGGCAAGACTCGAGCAGGTGGTGTTATGTATATGCCAACACAATCATACCACTAAGCTAACATATCACTTGATTTTTTTTTTGAACTTAAACATATCACTTGATTGATAGTGAACTAATGTCTATTTATTAACAACCTAAAAACTTCTAATCTATCTATACTACATTACAAAGCATTTGTGACTTCTTAAAAAATGAAGTTTTAAAATTTTAAAACAAAAAAGTGAAAAACATTACTAAAAAAGGAAAATTAGAATATTAATGTAAAATTTAAAAATTTAAGTCTCATTTAAACCATATAGTAACCCTTTCTAATAATGATACATTTTAATAGAATTATATATAAAAAAGCTCACTAAACTTATAACCCCCAATTTAAAGCTAAAATTTGAAAAATAAAAATGCTAACTATTTACACTATTAATAATTTATACATTCTATTTTTGAAAAACATATATCAACTATGTTATAAAGTATTTGAGACATGCTAAATAAGAAAGGTTTAAAATAAAAAATATTTGCTCGCCACAAAAATAGTCATCGGGTACCCGCCGCCGCATTGCGCGGGCACCCTTCTAGTATGTATAATGTATGAATAACATTTTCTTTAATACATTGCATCATGTACATACTATAAATGATATTAAATTATATTCCACAAAATTTTAATACCTCATTTAATATTTATTTTGAATTTGTATCCTTTATATGCAAAAAACAAAATAATAAAATAAAAATAAAAAATAAAATAAAATAAAGATCGTCTTTTTAGAACAAGTTACAACATTCGAAAAATATGGTTTAATAATAAAAGTGCCATCGAGAACCAATCAAGACTCCTTTTGAAATTTTCAAAAAAATCGACTCCAAAAAACAAAATAAATATTTTCTATACAAATTGGGACGAATTTATTAGAGTCAAATGATGCAAAGGTGCAAAGTGCTAACTCTATGATATAATATAGAGTAAATTACACAAATCGTCCTTGTGGTTTGTCCAGAATTGCATCTAGTGTTCCTGAACCTTTTAAGTTGCATAGGTAGTCCTTAACTCAGAAGAGAATAACACCATTGATCCCTCGTTTTAACTTTCGTTAAATTATTCCGTTAAATCCCTTATGTGTGTTGCATATGAGGATATGGTGATCATTTGACCATATCTTTTGTTCAATTGGTCAATGTATATTAACATTAAACAAACAAGTAAGAAATTAAATAAATAAAATATTAAACCCGCCATCCTCATCAAACAATACCATCTCTCTGACACTCTTCCAAGAACCTCCAATCAACAACAGTCAATCATAGTCAATAGACACACTCTGCACACCAAAATATCAACAAACAAATAATCTACACATATCTCGCATACACTCGACGCACATATATCTTCTGCAAATCTGACAATGTGCGTTATGGTGGTGTGGTTTTGTTAATGGTTGTCGAAGATAGTTGGTGGTCTAATTTTTTGGGTTTTGTGTGCATTGAAGAAGGGTTGTCGTGAAGGAATGATGATGGTGTGGCAGATATGAGAGGTGACGAGATGACGGTATTGTGGTCGGGGGTGGTCGTGAAGGGGTTTGTGTAGTTTTCCAATCTTGGTGATGATTGTGGGTATTCCAATCTCTGTTTCAGTTATGTGGTCATATGGGGAAGATGAGAAATGGGTGTTCGAAAATCGAATCATTCCAATCACCCATTTTTGTACACACCTCCTTTATCTTTACTTAAAACTTTATCTCCATGTTTTATTGTTTTATTTTCTTTAGATCTAGGGAGTTTTGTTTTTGTTTTTGCATTTTTTTTTTGTCTTTTTTTGTGTGCTTTTTTTTTGTATATGTGTTCGTTTGTGTATGTGCAAGTGATGTGGTGGCTACCACAAAAAATTTGTTACATTCGAAGTGTAGGTGTTTGGATTAAAAAGAAATATAGGTTGAGGAAGATGATTAAATTGAGGTATAAAGACAATTCTACCATCATGTAAAAGGCACATGATGGATTTAATGAAATAATGTAACGCATGTTAAACTGAGGGACTTTGGGAGTTATTTTTTTCAAAATTATGGACTGTCAATGCAAAATGAAACAGTTAGGGACGATCGATGCAACTTTGGGCAAACAACAGGGACTATCCATGTAAGTTACTCTATAATATATGTTATGTTACTGATATATACATGTTTTTATTATATATCTCTTTCATAGTTAAATCCAAATGATTTTTATAACATATGGGTTTTATATCATTTATAAACACTTTTTACTTTCATCTCACACCTATACGGGAAAAATATAATAAAACCATATCTGAACAATACTAACAAGTTCAACAAAGAAACAAACTATAAACGGTGTATATGTGTAAACTATTTTTTCTTAATATGATGCAAATCTACTTTTTAAAATGATATGGTGCAAAAATCTGAAATAAAATATCATTTTTAGTGATTAGCAGGTATATATTTTTATACCGTATAAATATAATTAATTGACATTGATTCATACTCAATTACGATTATATGTCAGTGTCACCCAATTTAACCTCATACCTCCAAAATATTACAAGTTACCGCCTTTGTATTGTCGTAACATCACGAGTGTAATTTACAGTTTTTATATGAGTTAGTTTGATAGCACTTATTTCTAATCAAACCTAAAATTTTCATCATTCGTTAAGTTATTGTGTCGGAAAACATAAAACAGATAAATATTTTTCACCAAAGATTTTAATTGCATGGTACCCACCGCCGCAACGCGCGGGTACCTTGCTACTTTTCTTAAACGACATAACAACGTTAGGTTCACCTAATGTATATATATCTAATTTTCGTCTTTCTTTTTGCTAAATTTTAATGTTTGTGTACCAATGATGACGAACCACTTTATAAGATATTTTACGGGACAATATGTGTAAGTGTCAGACTATCATTGGATGGTAGATCATTATTTGAGTGCATTTTGATAGTGACGTTGGTTGTCTTGTTATATTATATTTGTAACCACTGGTAAAATTTCACATTGTAATAAACTACACTTATCCTTTTCTACGTATATTTTTTTTTTATTATTATCTGATCATAACTACTATCTCATGTGACGTAGCTCACATCCTCGATAAACGTGCTCGCATGCAACCCAACCTTAACTTGTTTAATGTTTATGCATATAAACATTTTCACATGACAACTATAAAACTTTACGATATCTCATTTTGTCATTTTACGTTAATTTGTTAACGTACGTTTAAACTAAACGTTTCCTAATTACTAGAGGTTATAAGAAACCCTAAATTATTATAACAATGATTATGAATAACTGAACCCTAAAAAAATACTAAAGTACAACTCATTCAAGTAAGGTACAAGCATCTAAAGCCTAGAAACCCTAATTCCATTTACACTCACGATAAAACCCTAATTTCATAAAATCATGATTTTATGCAATAAAATCACTAACCTTAATTAATATATATAAGGTTTTTACAAAATATAAATGTACAAGTTTTCCAATACAATGTACAAGTCATTTATGCATAAAAACCATATATTAATAAAAATCCTATCAAAACCCTAAATATATTTATTTTAAAGCACAAATTACAAGTCTTTCATACACAAGCCTTAAAAATAAATTTTCCCAAACTCACTAATTATAAGTATAAGTCTCTAAACCTAGTGTACAAGTGTCTAATGCACAAAATCCAAAAATATTATTTATACACTTTTAAACCTAACAAAACTAACATATAATTTATATAATTAGCCAAACATTAAAAATAGATTTTCGATATTTCTAAACCCCTAGTATAACCCTATTAAGCTAATGATACAACCCTTATAAGCACAAACCATTTTCTTTTCCTTATTTACATAATTCGACATATATATATTTAAGTAAACTTTAAATTATTTTCAACGTAACAAATCTTTAAACTAAACCTTAAAACAAATTTAGAACTTCCATAAACCCTAGGTACCACATACCATAACCTAAAGTACCACACCTCAAAACCTATTCGAACCTCATTTTGATAACTAGTCGATTTTAATATAAATTAAACCTAACTTTTTCCTACTTACTACTTGGTAATTTTTGAACCACAAAGACTTTACTAGGATTAAAACCACACCAACACACTATGTCTCTAGAATATGAAACAAGTAAAACTTATGGCATCAAATCAAAACACCTCACCACTACACGATTTCCATCTCCCCTCCTCACATGTTTCGTTCAAGGAGCAAGTGCACATCACTATGTCTCCTTAATTCCATAACATGGTAACCTAGTCCAATAGAAACCCTAATCACCATCTCTCTATATATATCGCCCTATATTTTCCCTCTACATACTCACATCCATTCGACCCACTACAAACAGCCCCACACCTGTTCCCTACTGATTTCAAAGCCCATATACAAGCTCAAGAAAGAACCTTATGAAGCCTAGGAGGAGGAAGAACCCTTAGTGTTTCATTTCCAAACCCATTCGCCAAAAATTCATCATAGTCGACTAGATAACAAGTAAGTGTACTTAGACTTTTTTAATACTTTTATCAACTCTTAATACACCTAACAAAGTTATTAAATAAGTTCTAATAGAAGGCAAGCTCAAAAACCAAATGTTCTTTTCTTTTCTCCTTTTGTCGAGCAAACAAAACACCCTCTAAAATATTTTTTTTAGTAAAACAAATCAACAAAAATAAAACACATTAGGGATAGATTAAACATGTTCAAAATCATGTTAACATGCATTGAAAATAAGTTAGAACCTCAAATAAACAAAAACCCAATCGGTTTTCTTCTTTTCTTTTTCTGTCGAGCAGCAGCCCCCAGCGCCCAACTTGGCACCTTTATTTCGACCCCTAAACCATCACTAAAAATTCTGAAAACTTACCACATAAGAGATCACACAGCTAGCTACATATAGGAAAAAGAACGTCGGGAAAAGATTAAGTATTCACGAAGATATTCGTGTTTCTTTCTGGCCCCATTTCTGCCAAATCAAACGCACCCTATTTAATTGATTCAAGCTTATAAGCTCGAATCACAAACCCATAAATTGAAAATAAGCTGTTAGTAAGTTGAAAATAAAGTGTGTAAAAGAGTCGTAAAAAGTCTCGCCTTTTCCCGTAACTTGTAACGCATTTTATTGAAATAAGGACGTCGGGTGTAACGACTTAGGAGTCTCAAGCGTATTTTCTGTCAAAACTCTAAATAGATTTATAACATGGACATAACTTGAAGTCGACATGCAGCTCAGGGGTAAAAATTATCATTTTATGAAAGTTCTGGGGTATAAACTGTCAATATGTGAAACTATAGGGTGAAAAGTGTAACTTTATATAATTATTAATATTAATATATTCTAATTATAATTATAAAAATAGAAACTAATAAAAACTAATACGTTTATTTCGATAACTAACGAACGATTTATATATTTAACGAACAAACAAAAACGAAAACATAAAAATAAGAAATTAAATAAATCTTATAACTTTTGAAGAGACTTCATGTTGTCTCACTTTAACTTTTAATCGACAAACAAAACATTACGAAAACGAACATTAAAACTTATATATTCGGATACGATTACTGAAATTTGACATAACGAACCAGGTTGCGTGCCGGAGACGTTTATCAACTCTGTTTAACTTTGTTTTTCCATCCAGACTGTCAAGTTGAGTTCATACTCCCACTTTTCTTTATAGGTTTTCCAAACTTGTGGGGAGATACATGCTACTAAACCAAACACACGTATTTTTCCTGATTGTTATTGCACTAAGTTAACTGTTGCCTATTTATATTTGTTTTAAAAAGTCCCTCATATCATGCACCTTTAGTCACATGCTGGGTGAGCGCGAATATAGTGAATAGATCTATTGGCCTGACGACCCATTTGTTCTAGTCGTATGGATATCTTTGTGGTAGCCGGATAGACAAATGCATTATATTTGAAATCTAAACTCGGGGGCAAACCACTTTCATTTTTATTATGTTAGTGAGACTGGAAACTGTCAACGCATTGCGTGTCATGAGGTTTAGTGCAATATACCGAACTGTGATATAACTGATTTCTTTTTATTTAGCTTGTGTTCAAACTGATTATAACTTTAAACGCTATGGATTCACTCAACCTTTGTGTTGACTTTTTAGCATGTTTATCTCAGGTAATTAAAGGACTGAACTTGGCACGGAGTGGCTGTGGACTTTCTTCTTATAAAAAGAGTGTCCATTTTATTATCATTCAACTGAATAATGTACCTTTTATAACGTATTTCGAAACCTCCCGTTGGGACCTCTATATGTAACTCTAATTAAAATAATGAATGATAACACTTTTATTTAAAACATCTCTTTTCGAGTCGTTTTATATTCTCATGACTGTGATCCTTGAAGTAATACCCCAACTTATATTTCCGCTGCGAATATCTAAAACGGGGGTGTTACAGATTGGTATCAGAGCTCATGGTTATAGAGAACCTGGTTTAAACCTAGACTATAACCATTTTTTGCAAACTTAACCAAAGTCCTCCGTGCTACGACGCTACTGAAACGTTATTTAGACATAATTTATTGTTAATCATTTAAGTTGCATAGTGAAATATTTATAACTACCGGGTGGTTACAGAATCATGATTTCCCCTACCCATTCTATCACTCTCATGTCCAGATTCGGACATCAAGATGGTACCGTACTTAGTGCAGTACCTATTAGGATTAATTTTATACTAAACCTAGCACTCTTAATTATTCCCACGCACTTAACTATTACACTTTTATTTTCCACTTCCCTTAATATCATTAAGTACTTATAATTGTTATTTGCGGGTTGCTACAGAACCATGTCCCCCGAAACACCTAATGCTAACGAAACTACCCCAAAACCACTCCCATTATCACCTACCCACTCGTCTCCACGTTAGAAACTTATGGGAGTAAATGAATCTCATGAAAAGTTGATTGGTTGTCCAACAGCATTTGAGGTTGGACAGAATACACACCAAGAAAAATTTCAGAAAGTTGAAGGTCCAAACTCTCCACTACCTGACATCCTAAAATTCCCAATACCAGACAACCCAAATGATGAGTCTTCGACTAATTCCCCCGACTTTAGTTTAAACCCTAGTGAGTCAATATGGACCCTTCTTTACCAACAAGCCAACACTCTCGATGCTCACGCTAAACAGTTGGAAGAATTACAACCATTACGTTTTGAATGGTACGACCGTAATATTGACACTCTGTTTAGAAGGGCCGATGCTGAAAGACGAGCAGTGTTTGATTTGGGAATAAAGGTCGACAAGATGAAAAATACTTACAATCATAAATTTAGAAGCCTAGATTCTAGTATCCGCTGTTCGAGAAGAGAGCACTGTGAAATACATGGTAGAGTGGAAGACATTGAAAGAACCCTATGGATAGCCAGCAAAACGGCAAGAAACCAGGATCAGAAGATTTTCGCCTTAGAAACCATATTGGACAATCAATTGAGGATATACCAGGAACTTCCGGAACGCTTCTTAGAAATGGAAATTGTACAGCTGAAACTTGAGACTGAAGTTAAGCATTTACGTCAAGGACATAACTGATCTTAAAGTCACATGTATCGTTGTTGTAAACCAAATAGTATTTGGTTAGTATTTCCGGTATTTTCTAAATAAGTCTGAAACTTTCAGAGTTTGTAATCGATCAATAAATCTATAACAACTTTCTTATGTTATATATTTATGTTGAGAACAAATTCTTTCTACTGAGTCTTGCAATAATGTTGTACATACATGTAATGACTTCTCATGACCTCATACAAAATCTCACCATTTGTTACTATCCTTAATGGATAAATGGCTCCACATAAACCAAACCATACTTAGAACACCATACATATCACTTTCCTTCTTTCCAAACCTAGGAAACCGACCAACTTGTAGCACAATAAACAACAGAAACTAGGATCACGATTGCCAACAAAGGACCAAACCCTTATACTAGAGACAGAAAATCCTTGACCGACCACATGCAACATTAATAAAAGACCTTGTATTAATTGTTTTATAAAAACAATCAATCAAGTTATTAATATCATGATATTCTCAGTAATTATAACTAGACTTACCAAGACATTACTTAAGATCATTACTCCTTATACCTATTAGGCTATAACCATAGAACCCTCTAAGAAAAATTTCGGAAGAAAACTTGATGAATGAAGAGAAAGTTGTTGAATTCCAGTTTTTGTAAATGGATTGATTATTCCTTAGCAGAATTATACCAAGAGTTAATCATTTATCTACGATGTTAATCAGACACATCGTAATTTATTGATTCTCAAATTGGATATAACTTCGCATTGTGACCACTTGTTAGTATTAATATGTAATTATTCTAACATGGTCATTACGGGAATTCTGAAATTCATGTTTCTTATGATATTGCTAGAAGGAAGTCAGCATGAAAAATACCAATATTCCACTAATGACTCCTGAAGATATCCAAAAGTTGGTAATCAACCTCATTGCAGCAGTACTTGAAGTGACTACAGTAGCTCACATGAGTAGCAACAATATGACCACAGGAGAAAAGAAGACGGCTGTGTCTTGTAAACATACCCCTGAAAATTTCACGAGGTGTAGGCCAGCTCACCATAAGGGCCCAGACAGAACAATTAAACCTAACATCAAGCGTGCCCTAGGAATTAAGCATAGTGTTATATTTAAGAAAAATAACCAAAAGCGAAAACTCAATGATAGAAAAACCATCATCCCCACCTACTGCAAGTACAACAATGATCACCACCACCAACTAGGGATCAGACAGAAAACTAGTAAAGGTTGCATCGCCACACTTGCTAATGGAAATGGTTATCTTGGGAAGTTACCTCCATGTCAAAAATGCAAGTTGCATCACAATGGATATTGTTTTGTCAAGTGTGGAAAATGCCAGAAAATGGGTCACCAGACAAGAGACTGCAGAGCCATGGATAAAAAGGAACGACCATCGGCTGTAGTATGCTACGGATGTGGTGGAAATGGACACTACAAGAATCAGTGCCCAAATTGGAAAGACAAGACTGGTGCCAAGGAATAAGAACTCGAGTAGACCCCAGGATGACATCTATGGAAAAGATAGAATCTTGTAGTAGATGAATAAACCGTAGTTTAAAACTTTCTAAGATATATTTCCTTTTGTACTTTACCTTAGTTACGATGGATGTAACCTAAGTGTAACAACTACCCTTCTACTATATGAAACCTTTACTTAGTAATAATCTCGTAATAATCACAATCTCAGTTTCTGTTTCATTTACTCTGTTTATAGGTATTACGTAGTCATCCACTGTTATGCCATTAGAAATTAGGATAAAATTATTTCTGACTAAACGATAGAAAATTTCCACCCTGTAAGAGTTTTCCCCGAACCTTAAGATTTATTTCGAGGATACCCTATTATCACGCTAGAAATTTCTGATTCATCACAGAAGTATGAAAAGAAAAAGAAAAAAACATTTTGAAGTCATTTTACGAAGAAAAAAAAATGTTGAACACCATCTAAAACATTTTGAAGAAACATTAAAAAAAAAAAAAAAAAAGACATTATATCTAAGCCAAATGTCACGTCATTTGATCCTCAACTATACATAGCCTGATCAACTATGTATAATTTAGGAAGAATCATGTAATAAATTGGATAGTTATCTTTTTAGATTTTCTAATAACAATTTTCATTCAAAAGTAAAATATTGAAACAAAATTTTCATAAAATATCACTTTTGATTTAATACAATAGAAGTCTACACCTTTACACCTACTACCCAATACCTCTAAGATAGGAAGTTGACAAAAATTATGGATAGAAAACTCTAAGAATTCACAAGGATTTATAACAAATGCAAATAGTACAAATTTTATTAGAAACCCCGTAAATTCATACATAGTGAAATAATTAGAAACGGAAGTACTAAGGTTACAATGATTACAAGATAAGGAATGGAATCGCTAATAGGTTGACCCACCATGACGACGAGGACCGCCACCAACAATACAATAGCTAGAGCCACGACGGGATGAATTACCTTGACTATCCTGCGCAATAGATACCACGATACTAGATATTAGGCATAAGAACAAATAAGCTTTATTTTACTAAGGATTTCATAGAAAAACAACCATTACCCCCATATCTTGTCTACACCAATAGCGAGAACCACAATAGGCACAAGGACCGATAGGACACAAACCAAGAATGCATAATCTTCGTTAGGTACGTAAGCCAAATAGGAAACCGCAAGGACCACATAAACGATTGCTAGGAATGTAATAAGGTGCAGCATTTTGAGGTTTTTTATGAGAGAATTTAGTGGTGAAAGAATGAGGATTAAAAATGGAGTATTTAAAGGAGAAAACTAGCTGTTGGAATCACTGTACACGACCGTTATATGTTACTGTTCATAGCCATTATTTTACTATTCATAGACGTTAGGAGTAGGGGTGAGCAAACGGACCGGATGGACCGGACCGACCGACAAAACCAACCGGACCGGACTGGACTGAGACCGGACCGACCACATTCGGTCCGGTCTCGGTCTAGGTTTTTTCATAATTTCGGTCCCGGTCCGGTCCGGTCCAGCTTAAAAACCGAACATTTAGCCTATTTGGACCGAGACCAGACCGGACCGACCACATTCGGTCCGGTCTCGGTCTAGGTTTTTTGCCGGATTCGGTCTCGGTCCGGTTTTCACCCGATGAGCATCCCTAGTTAGGAGTTACTATTTCTGACCGTTGCAAAATATTGTTCACAGCTCTTGGAATTATTAGGTGGCAAAACATTCGAATTTATTTTATCTAGTAGAAATAAAACTGACAAAACTACGTTCTCTTAAGTACCGAATGGAAATTTTTAGACAATCCTTTTTAGGCCAAAAATATAACCAAGGACTAATAGTGAGACGATATTATTGGATTTAAAGGGCATAAAGAATTGATAATATTTTATATAATATTATTTTTAAACTTGAGGCATTTGATGAAGCGAAAAGTGTACCGCTTTTAGGGGGTCATTTAAGCCCTAAATCGTATTTATTTGATCAAATATTGCCCTAAATCGTTCCTTTTGTCATTTTAGGTACTTTGGAGAAGAAATCTGGAAAAAGAAGCATTTTGGACGTTTTTGGAGCATAAAAGTGAAGAAAACGGCAAAGTCTCAAAATTACGCTGGAAAGTACCTTTGACGGCGTCAGGAATTGGTCCAGACGGCGTCATGGCTTGGCAAAAGAGGTGGATGTGAAAATTACTCATGATAAGCCAGAGAATTTTGCATGAAAAATCTGACGGCGTCACCCTTTAATGTGATCAAGGTCGTCACGGCTTAAGCTAAAGAGGGACGGCGTCAAGCACTAATCTGACGGCGTCAAGCCTTGATAAGCCAGAGCGGATTTTGGAGGTCTAAAGAGGGACGGCGTCAGGAAGGCCATCCGGGAACCCTAAAAGCGGCGAGGTGACGGCGTCAGGATCTACAACGTGACGCCGTCAGCCCTTAAACTCTATATATAGTTTTGCAATTTTTTGTCATTAGTGTGGAACTTTGTGTGTAACCTTTTGGGAGGAAACCCTAAGACGATTTTAGCAGCTTTTTCAAGGCTTTTTGCCTTGAGATCTTCCATGTTACATTGAAGATAAGTTATCAATTAATCATTCAATATGTCTATGGGTTGTTTGATTCTATCTTGTTCTTGTCTTTTGTTTAACATGCTAGGCTAGATTTATCTTGTGTTTGCTTAGATCTAATGAAACCTAGCTATTGATTGTTGGTTATTAGTGTGTTATTAATTGTATTGGATGATTGTTCATCTATGTTAGGCGTAAGAAAACTGGCTAACTTCCTATTCGGTAACTTGCTTGAACGTCTTAAGAAACATGAACCAATGCGTACTAAGGTTTTTATGGTTGTATTTAATGCATGAGCGAATTCTAGTGATCCCATGTTAGGAGCTTCTTAGCCGGCTCGACATAGGAGTGAAGTAGGAGCTTATAGAGTTGGGGAAGTACGTACGCCACCCCACGATTGGTATTAAGGAATACACCCGTCATCCACGTGATTAATACACACTAATCAACCGGTAAAAGATAGTTAGGGAGTAAGGAAATCTAAGTAAACACATTTCTCTCCACATAAGTTTTACCACATTTTCATTTTCAGTTATTTTATTTTATTTTCATTCGTAGTTATTTGGGTTAGTTGATTAGCAACTAATTCTGCCCACTTTTTCAAACCCGAGATTTTACTTGCTTTCATAAAATTATAAAAACATAAAAAACAATCTTCTCTCACCCCTAGACCTATTAGAGTAGTTTTTCAATCCTAACGACACTATTCCCTGTGGAGAACGATCAATCCCCCGTACTTACCACTACACTATACTACATCGGTCAGGTACACTGCCTGGTGGGGTTGTAAGCCTCTTGAGATCCCTCGAGAGGTAAAACCTGTTGTAAGGTCGCAAAACCACGCATCAAGTTTTTGGCGCCGTTGCCGGGGAATAGTTATTGTTTAGGTTGAATTTTTATTTTATAGGTCTACTCACTAGATTCCTTTTTAGTGAGATTTTTATTTTATTTTTGTAGGTTTTCTTTAGTCTATCTTTTTTTCTTCGTTTCTTTGTTCGTAACCATTACCATCCGACATCATGGAAGATGGTAATATCCTTGATCCCAACAACCCACCACCACAACAACCACCACCACCTCCTAGAGCCCGTACCTTAGGAGACTACTCCCGTCCTAGCCACCATGGCTATCGAAACACCATTGAGCTCACTCAAGGAGCCAATGTCACTCCCTTGCGATCCGACACCATCCGGTTGGTGCAAAGCGGATGCGCATTCCATGGACTTCGTTCCGAAGATCCTAATCAACATCTCAAGGACTTTCTCAAAATTGTTGATTCCATAGACCTTGATGTTGCTACTCGAGAGACGACCCGACTGCGTCTCTTTCAATTCTCTCTGCGGGACCAAGCTAGTCAATGGCTAGAGCGTCTACCCGCAGGATCCATCACCTCTTGGGATGATCTCACCACTCGTTTCCTTGCTCAGTTTTTCCCACCAGGAAAACTACCAAGCTAAGGAATGATATCTTGATGTTCCAACAACGTCAAGGCGAAACCCTCTACGAGGCATGGACTCGATTCAAGGACTTACTCCAAAAAGTCCCTCACCATGGCATAGAACTTTGGCTCCAAGTCCAAATCTTCTATGACCATATCAATATTTCCACGAGGCAAACCATTGACCAATCGGCCGGTGGTAAGCTACGTGATCTAAGTGCGGAACAATCATGGGCTCTCCTAGAAGATCTTGCTCTTTATGACAACGAAAGTTGGAGTGACCCCCGTGATTTGAATAAAACGGTCAAGGCAATATCTTTGCCTTCGAGCAATTCAAGCACTTCCGACCGTAGGATCATAGAACTTGAAGACCAAGTCAAGTTTCTTATGAAATCCTACGAGGCTCCTAAACCTTCAAGCCAAGTGAACAAAATCACTTCTTCGTGTGAATTATGTAGTGGTCCCCACGAC
This sequence comes from Artemisia tridentata subsp. tridentata, assembly GCA_021014915.2. NCBI lineage: Eukaryota > Viridiplantae > Streptophyta > Magnoliopsida > Asterales > Asteraceae > Artemisia > Artemisia tridentata. The sequence continues at coordinate 155,033,230 of CP139509.1, forward strand.
ACTCGTGATTGCATGGAACTCCCCGAACAAGCTTTTGCGGACTACGCATCCTCGCGTACCGACGGAGCGGGAGACAAGTGGTACACTTTCAAACCCGAGCCAAACCCTTACGGTGATTCATACAACCCCTCATGGAAAAATCACCCAAACCTTAGGTGGAAACAGAACCAAAACACACAACAAACCAATTCTTCCAACCCACCTAATCGTTTCCAATTAAGCGGTTCCAACTCGAACCGTACTTTCAATAACAATCCTTCCCACAATTCTGGTAGTACCAATAATCTTGAAGGATTGATGTCCAATTTTATGGCATCTCAAGAAGCTCGGATAGCCAGATTCGAATCCGAATTCAATCAACAACAAACGGAGATGACCAGTAAAATTGACAACTTATTGAAAGCCCTCAATAACCAAGTGCTATCACCTCCACATAAGGACGCTAGGAACACAAATAGCGGACCCCAAGTAAAAGACCCCTCTTCATCCAAACATGTCCACTTCGTCAACATTGTCACTATCAAACCGATTGATAGGAATGAAGATAACAGTGAACCTATGGATGAGGTTAAGAAAGTCGAGGTTGATAAGGAGGTTAGGACAAGTGAGATTGAAGAAGTAGATGATGATGAGGACTACTTCAATAGGCTACCCACTAAGGAAGAGCGCGCATATCATACAGACTTATTCGATGACCCCGAGACACCATACTTCCTAGGTAGACCAATTATAAAAATAGGCGACCCTTCTAATCTCAACATACCATGCAACATCGGACATTTACATGTATGGAAAGCCTACATCGACCTTAGATCACCCATAAACATCATGACTAGAGCCCACTACAACTTGATAATGAAAAATCAACTTGGGTATAGGATGTTCCCTGACAAGGGTTGGATGAGTAACTTCACGGGAAGAGTTAAGGGATTACCGGTTTATGTAGGAAACTTCACCTATGTCACCGACTTTGTAATTGTGGAAGATATCCGCCCAATAGTCGATGCATCCTTAACTCAAGTGGTTTTTGGAAAACCATTTGTTCAGGTCTCTAGAATGACTTATGAACCTTCCTTAGGGATAGTTAGATTTAAGAATGAGACCGATGAGGTAAACTACCAAATGCCATATAAGATAGAGCAATTCCAACACTTGTCAAATGTTGAGAAGGAGCTTAAGCAAGCAGTCTACTATAGAAATGATGGAGATAGAAGTAAAGGAGTAGACTATGTTATGGGAAGGATATTCGGTTTCTACAAGGATTGTTTGAAATTAGGACCGGAATATAGAACCGGACATGAGGATGACCTAGAAACCGTGACCAATGATGGAATCACGTAATGTACGGTGACTTTGAGTCTAGCTACAAGACTCGTTAATAAAGAAAAGCGCTTCTTGGGAGGCAACCCAAGCTTTATTTGCTTTGTGTGATTATTTATTTGTTTGTTTGATTTTATTTGCTTCCGTATATATGTTTAATTTTTATTATTATTGATTCATGTTCAAAACTAAATTGTGAAAATGCTTTATTTTGTTTTTAACTTCGTCTTAACTACATATAAAGGTATTTTGCAAAAGTTAAGTGTAAAGGAAATCCAAATCGGTTTATTAGAACACAAGTGAACATGAATCGTAATAATAATAAATTAACATACATATTAGTATTTGTTTGAGTCAAATGCTTGTATCGAGTCATAATGATGTTTTGCAGGAATTCCAGGAAGTAAGGTGTAGGTTTTTCCAAAAATTTTCCGGAAACGTAACATGAGAATTCTGTCAGATCATTTCTGACGGCGTCAGGATTTACAACCTGACGGCGTCAGGTTTAATTTTCTGAAAATTTTTGAAAGTTTTGTTTTCATAAAAAGTTTTTATTAAATCTATAACTTATAATCTCCAGGAATCTGAAAAATTATCATTCCACAAGCATTATATCCTTATATAGAGTTTATCCCGCCGATGTTATGCAGGTTTTCGTGTTTGTTTTCTCAGGTTTAACAGGTTATTTTGGACAAGGAAAGGTTTGTTGGATCAAGCTTATGGCGATGCATTAGTCATGGAGCTTCAACACTACTTTGAAAGAAGATCTAACCATGTTACCACATTATCCACCGAACGAATCAGGGGAGTATTTGATTTCATTCTTTTACCTTATTTACTTTTACATTTGTTATTTGAACATTGGGGACAATGTTCATCTTAAGTGTAAGGGGGGGTAAAAATACGATACTTTAGAGAATACAATTACGCTTGATTTTTTTTTTTAATAGTAGATGTGTAATAAAACTGAGATAAATACCTGTTAGGGCAATTTTAGTGCCAAATTTAAAATTTTTTACAACATTTAGGAGTGAAACTTTGATCTTAATGAGCGTCTCACGGATAGGAGTTATATGACTAGCACAAAAACCGTACCACTAAAAAAAAATTTTCCACCCCAAATATGTGAGGTTCGCCCCTAGAATTGGTAGGAAAAGCATTTATGCTATGATGTGTGTACCGGTAGCACTTAGATTCTAGAACTTGCGTTAGGACCATTCCGAGGCCACAAGTGAGACTACATTCGTGTAGTTAGATTTACTACATGATAAGAGGCATTAGGATTAACCCATTGTTTTACACCTGTGTTTTTGTTATAATTACATTGGTTGCGTTGTACTCATTTTTAGTACACGATACCCCTAGTACACCCCTCAGAGCCTATCTTTTCGTTTCGACCTTTAAGCATTTTACTTAAAGGAAGAATTTGTTACACCCCACTTAAATGTACACCCAAATCGCCTTAGCCTACCTTGTATGCACTCATTTTTAGTGCATTATTGTGACAACATTTGTTTAAACCCAAGTTAATTATCTAATTGATTACATGGTTGCTAAGTCGAGTCATATCCTTGTACATATTGTTTTGGGACGATTGGGACTCATGGGTAAAGTACTAGTGTAATGGAGTAATGGGGAAGAACATCATTTATTACCCCCATATGTGCTAAATATTTTAAAAAGTACTCCAAGTTTTTCAATTATCTTAATTCGAGTCATTAGAATAGTTATTTGTAAAGTTATGTAAAAGTTCAAGTGTAAGGGGAATGCAGCGCCCCTTTGATGTATTATTTTGGATGGTAGGGCAAGAGTGTATGAAAAAAAAAAAAAAAAATATATATATATATATATATATATATATATTTAAGAAAAATACAAAAAAATGAGAAAAAGAAAAATAGAAAAAAACATACGGACTACCATCCCGTTTCATTTTATATTTATTTTATGTTTTTGTTATTTTGTTTTTAGCTTAAGATTGAGTCGAGTCTTGGCTTAGCAACATTGTATAGTACATGTAATTAATCAAGATCTTTAACTCGCCACCAGTAAAATATCCCTTATCCAACAAAACCATGTTTATCATATCCCTACACCTAACGTTATAACCCATTTAAAAGCCCTCTTTGATAGTTTATCTTAGGTGCTTACGCCTAGTGGAGGAGGTTTTTGATCCTTTCCCAAGCCTATGGTAATCTATTTGCTATGACAGGTAGTGAGAGATAATATCCGTTTTCATTTATGAGATTTATTTTGATGACACTTGAGAGATGTGAGTATCTAAACACTACTTGTGAGGTGCTAGTATGTAATCTCCGTGCTTATTATGATTAAAGTGGAACGACTATTTGTTGTAATTACTTTTATATTAGCATTAAATGACCCCTAACTTGTATTTTGATTAGAATAAAAGCGCATTTGCTTGAGGACAAGCAAATCTCAAGTGTAAGGGAATTTGATGAAGCGAAAAGTGTACCGCTTTTAGGGGGTCATTTAAGCCCTAAATCGTATTTATTTGATCAAATATTGCCCTAAATCGTTCCTTTTGTCATTTTAGGTACTTTGGAGAAGAAATCTGGAAAAGGAAGCATTTTGGACGTTTTTGGAGCATAAAAGTGAAGAAAACGGCAAAGTCTCAAAATTACGCTGGAAAGTACCTTTGACGGCGTCAGGAATTGGTCCAGACGGCATCATGGCTTGGCAAAAGAGGTGGATGTGAAAATTACTCATGATAAGCCAGAGAATTTTGCATGAAAAATCTGACGGCGTCACCCTTTAATGTGATCAAGGTCGTCACGGCTTAAGCTAAAGAGGGACGGCGTCAAGCACTAATCTGACGGCGTCAAGCCTTGATAAGCCAGAGCGGATTTTGGAGGTCTAAAGAGGGACGGCGTCAGGAAGGCCATCCGGGAACCCTAAAAGCGGCGAGGTGACGGCGTCAGGATCTACAACGTGACGCCGTCAGCCCTTAAACTCTATATATAGTTTTGCAATTTTTTGTCATTAGTGTGGAACTTTGTGTGTAGCCTTTTGGGAGGAAACCCTAAGACGATTTTAGCAGCTTTTTCAAGGCTTTTTGCCTTGAGATCTTCCATGTTACATTGAAGATAAGTTATCAATTAATCATTCAATATGTCTATGTGTTGTTTGATTCTATCTTGTTCTTGTCTTTTGTTTAACATGCTAGGCTAGATTTATCTTGTGTTTGCTTAGATCTAATGAAACCTAGCTATTGATTGTTGGTTATTAGTGTGTTATTAATTGTATTGGATGATTGTTCATCTATGTTAGGCTTAAGAAAACTGGCTAACTTCCTATTCGGTAACTTGCTTGAACGTCTTAAGAAACATGAACCAATGCGTACTAAGGTTTTTATGGTTGTATTTAATGCATGAGCGAATTCTAGTGATCCCATGTTAGGAGCTTCTTAGCCGGCTCGACATAGGAGTGAAGTAGGAGCTTATAGAGTTGGGGAAGTACGTACGCCACCCCACGATTGGTATTAAGGAATACACCCGTCATCCACGCGATTAATACACACTAATCAACCGGTAAAAGATAGTTAGGGAGTAAGGAAATCTAAGTAAACACATTTCTCTCCACATAAGTTTTACCACCTTTTCATTTTCAGTTATTTTATTTTATTTGCATTCGTAGTTATTTGGGTTTGTTGATTAGCAACTAATTCCGCCCACTTTTTCAAACCCGAGATTTTACTTGCTTTCATAAAATTATAAAAACATAAAAAACAATCTTCTCTCACCCCTAGACCTATTAGAGTAGTTTTTCAATCCTAACGACACTATTCCCTGTAGAGAACGATCAATCCCCCGTACTTACCACTACACTATACTACATCGGTCAGGTACACTGCCTGGTGGGGTTGTAAGCCTCTTGAGATCCCTCGAGAGGTAAAACCTGTTGTAAGGTCGCAAAACTACGCATCAGCATTTTAAGTATATCAAACTCACATCCCAAATCAAATCGTTGTACGATTTCCCATTTTCACATTCACTATCTAGATAAATTAGAAAACTAAGCCCAACACTTTCTATACTTCATTTTTCCCAATATCTCAACCAACATAGATTGAATCTCGGGACGAGATTCCCTCAACAGGGAGATACTGTAACCACTGATAAAATTTCACCTTGTAATAAACTACACTTATCCTTTTCTACGTATAATTTTTTTTATTATTATTATCTGATCATAACTACTATCTCATGTGACGTAGCTCACATCCTCGATAAACGTGCTCGCATGCAACCCAACCTTAACTTGTTTAATGTTTATACATATAAATATTTTCACATGACAACTATAGAACTTTACGATATCTCATTTTGTCATTTTACGTTAATTTGTTAACGTACGTTTAAACTAAATGTTTCCTAACTACTAGAGGTTATAAGAAACCCTAAATTATTATAACAACGATTATGAATAACTAAACCCTAAAAAAATACTAAAGTACAACTCATTCAACTAAGGTACAAGCATCTAAAGCCCAGAAACCCTAATTCAATTTAAACTCCCTATAAAACCCTAATTTTATGTAATAAAATCACTAACCCTAATTAATATATATAAGGTTTTTACAAAATATAAATGTACAAGTTTTCCAATACAATGTACAAGTCATTTATGCATAAAAACCATATATTAATAAAAATCCTATCAAAACCCTAAATATATTTATTTTAAAGCACAAATTACAAGTCTTTCATACACAAGCCTTAAAAATAAATTTTTCCAAACTCACTAATTATAAGTACAAGTCTCTAAACCTAGTATACAAGTGTCTAATGTACGAAATCCAAAAATCTTATTTATACACTTTTAAACCTAACAAAACTAACATATAATTTATATAACTTAGCCAAACATTAAAAATAGATTTTCTATATTTCTAAACCCCTAGTACAACCCTATTAAGATAATGATACAACCCTTATAAGCACAAACCATTTTCTTTTCCTTATTTACATAATTCGACATATATATATTTAAGTAAACTTTAAATTATTTTCAACTTAACAAATCTTTAAACTAAACCTTAAAACAAATTTAAAACTTCCATAAACCCTAGGTACCACATACCATAACCCAAAGTACCACACCTCAAAACCTATTCGAACCTCATTTTGATAACTAGTCGATTTTAATATAAATTAAACCTAACTTTTTCCTACTTACTACTTGGTAAGTTTTGAACCACAAAGACTTTACTAGGATTAAAACCACACCAACACACTATGTCTCTAGAATATGAAACAAGTAAAACTTATGGCATTAAACCAAAACACCTCACCACTACATGATTTCCATCTCCCCTCCTCACATGTGTCGTTCAAGGAGCAAGTGCACATCAATATGTCTCCTTAATTCCATAACATGGTGACCTACATACTCACATCCATTCGACCCACTACAAACAACCCCACACCTGTTCCCTACTGATTTCACAGCCCATATACAAGCTCAAGAAAGAACCTTACAAAGCCTAGGAGGAGGAAGAACCCTTAGTGTTTCATTTCCAAACCCATTCGCCAAAATTCATCAATGTCGACTAGATAACAAGTAAGTGTACTTACACTTTTTTTTAATACTTTTATCAACTCTTAATACACCTAACAAAGTTATTAAATAAGTTCTATTATAAGGCAAGCTCAAAAACCAAATGTTCTTTTCTTTTCTCCTTTTGTCGAGCAAACCAAACACCCTCTAAAATATATTTTTTAGTAAAACAAATCAACAAAACTTAAAACACATTAGGGATAGATTAAACATGTTCAAACTCATGTTAACATGCATAGAAAATAAGTTAGAACATCAAAATAACAAAAACCCATTCGGTTTTCTTCTTTTCTTTTTCTGTCGAGCAGCAACCCCCAGCGCCCAACTTGGCACCTTTATTTCGACCCCTAAACCATCACTAAAAATTCTGAAAACTTACCACATAAGAGATCACATAGCTAGCTACATATATGATCGGCGCATTTTACATACACCTTAATATTGTTTAATTGCTTAATTATGTATTGGTATTATCCTTTATATATGTTACTTTAAGGTGTTTTGTGTTTATGAAGGCTATGCGCACAAAGGAGCTAAACTTGGTGATATTACAAGTTTAATATAAAGACATAAGAGATTTGGACGTTGTTGCACTATTTTGGTCATAATTTCTTCGTCCGAGCTCCGTTTTAAGTGATTCAAAAGGCCACGGAAAGAGAAAAGAGAAAGCTACACTTTTAAGTCATAAATGGGACAAAAAGCTAGATTAAACTCATGCGTTTATCTGCTGGAACAGCCGGCTCATGGTTTGACTTATTATTTAGGAATTGGGCTCAAATTTATTAAATGAGAAAAAAGGCCTTTGGCCTGTTTTTTTTGGGACGCAGCAACAAAAAAGGAAAAAGGCCTTGGCCTGCTTTGGAGACGTAGAGTAGCCAAGAAGACGAAGAGAAAAAAAAAGGGTTTTCATACTCTTTTATATAAACATTCGACAAGACAGGAAAAGGGGGGACACATCATTCATAAAGAAGATATTTTTCAACCGCCATTTGGTCTTGACCCCATTCGATCATTCGAACAGAAGTAACAGCCGACATTCACATTAATATATATATTAGTTTTTTCTCGACGATTGTGCCAAGAAGGGAGGATTAAATTCTTTGGTTCCCTACAACAGTAGCAACATGCAAGGCGAAAGAGATATGAGGTCTACCATTGTGATGCGCGGCTAAGCCTCTTGTAATCTCTCCCGGTAAAAGATATTTGGTTTGATCATGTTTACGGATTATATTTTGTTTGTCAAACATTAATTCATATAATTTTAATGCATATCTTTTATTTGATTTTAATGTTTTAATATATTTATTTGGTGAATTTTTATGAGACATATTATTGCGAGTCAACGATTCGTACCGAGCCTAATTAGTATAGGGGTTAAGACGGTCGTATGTTAAACATAATTTGTACCCATAATCGTTCACTTGAATAATTATTAAATTAATTGATAAGATTATTGTAAGACATGTTATTGCTAGTCAATGAGTCGTGCCGAGTCTAACTAGTTTAGGGATTAAGACGATTCATGTGGTAAACATAACTTGTGCCCAAAATTATCTTTTTTCAATTAATACAAACTATGTCTATGTGGTTTGAAGGCAAACATTAGAATTAATCCGTAACTTAGTCACACCATTATATCCGGAGCCGGGAGGGATTGCTTTTCTAATCAATTGTTTACAACTCTTTACTTTTATTTGCTTATTTAATTTTTCTTCGTTTATTTACCTTTTATTGTTTATTTACTTTCTAGTTAATTAGTATTTTAATTATTAAGTTATTAAACCAAACAATCAATCAATTATTTATTTCGTTAAACTTAGCTATAACCACATACTCCTCGTGGATACGATACCCGCTTGCCCTATCTAGTATAAGGTAATTAGGTTTATTTTTGATCGGTACAACGACATCGGTCAAATTTTGGCGCCGCTGCCGGGGAGTTAGTGCGCTTATAGTTTATTTATTTATTATTTTTTATTTTGTTTTAAATTAGTTGTTTTTATTTTTATTATTAAAAAAAAAAAAAAAAAAAAAAAAAAAAAAAAAAAACAACCAAAAATATTTTATTTTCTGTTTTTAGTTTGTTTAAATTGTTTAGTTCGTCTTTACGCGTTTTTTTTTTTAGTGGTTCATTTGCAGAGTTAGATTTCTTGTATGCGTACAAGATATTCCGGACGCACATCACCACTTGCTTTTGACGCGGAAATTGAGAAGACAGCTAGGAAGAATCGTGTGTCACAGCGAGCAACCATTACATCTTCGTCGGGGAATATAGATTTGGAAGATACACATTTGGACAATTTTGAAGGTGAGAATTTGGAGAGATTTTCTGAAAGTGAAGCCGAGTCTGAAGAAGAAGTGACAATTGTGATCATGGCAAGAGGAGTTGATACTTACTATAGGCCGGGAACATTTGAGGATCCAAAACCAATCGTTTATTGCACAGGTGATAATGTTCCAACTTTTAATTTGAAGCATTCAATTTTAAATATTTTACCTACATTTAGAGGGTCAACAATTGAAGAACCATATGATTTTATTTCTGAATTTTTCGCAATTGCTGACACCCATGAGATAACTGGTTTGACTAAGGATGACATTAGGTTACGTTTGTTTCCATATACACTTAAAGATAGAGCTAAACATTGGTTTAATTCTCTTCCACGCCAAAGTATTACCACTTGGGCGGATATGCAAAAACTATTTTTGGAAGAATTTTATCCGATTAGTAAAACAAGTGATGTTAGAAACAAGATAAAAGCTTTTCGTCAAATTCCAGGTGAACTTTTTCACGAGTCGTTTGAGCGGTTAAATGATTTGTTAAGGTCATGTCCTCATCATGATATACCTAAATGGGAACTTGTGAAAATATTTTATGATAGTTTGGATGCATCAAATAGACAATTTTTACTAGCTGCTAGTGGTGGTCTTTTCTTAACTCGTCCAAGTGACGAAGAATGGACATTTTTCGGTACGCTGAGTAAAGGTTCTAAAACCCAAGCTTCAGTGGATCGAACAAACAACCACTCTTCTTCTATTAATTCAGTTTCAAACCTAGATGGCTTTCAAAAAGAAGTGAAATCTGAAATAGGTGAACTAAATAAAAAGTTTGATCTTTTACTCCGAAATATCAGGAAGGGTAGTTCAAATGTTTCGCAGGTATCGCAGGTACAAGAATCTTGTTCGATGTGTGGAAATCCTAGTCACCTGGCTAATAGATGTCAATCTTCGGGATCACCACCACCATATGACGAACAGGTATATGAAGCATATGGAAGTCGTCCGAGAAATGACCTATTTTCTGAGAGTTACAACCCGGGATGGAGAAATCACCCTAATTTTAGGTGGAGGACTGAAGATGAAACTCGCCCAAATAATGCACAACAATCTAACTCGGGCTACAAACCGAGATATGAGGGGGGCGGTTCATCAAATTATCAACAACAACAACGTTCTTACCAACAAAGGCCACAACAAGGTGACAACCAACACTCAAGTTTTGAACAAAAACTTGAGAAGTTTATGGATTCAATGGTGAAATCCAACGATGTGGTCAATCAAAGATTCGAGAGCACCAACAAATCTATTGCAGCTCTTGAAAGACAGGTTGGTCAGTTGGCAGACCAATTGAACAAAAGAGATGACGGAAAGCTACCGAGCTACACCAGTCTCAATCCGGCTCACAAGAAGAATGGAAATGAGCATGTGAATATGATTACATCTCTTCGTAGTGGTAAGACTTACAACAACAAGGTAAAAATCCCAGGTACGTCTGAATTTCCACAAGATGATGTGGATTTTAATACTGAAAATGAAAATGTTGTTGATTTTGATAAAGTTGAGAATGATGAACCGGAACATATAATGGTAGATGAACTTAAAAAGGATAAAAGTATTCAAAACCCACTAAAAAACCCTTTTGAAACCACTGAATCATCTAAAGTTGGGGAGGATGGTGTGAAGAACACTACAACACCATACCCTTCGGCTTTAGAAAAACCGGCTTCTATGCCATTTGGGAAAAAGGGGCCTCATTCGGAAGATATGTGGGAAACTTTTAAACAAGTAAAAATAAATCTTCCACTTATCGATGCAATTAAGCAAATTCCAGCTTATGCTAAGTTTTTAAAAGATTTGTGCACTCAAAAGAGAAAGCTTAAAGCATCATTGCCTAAAAAGATTGATTTAACTGAACATGTGAGTGTTGTTTTGTCTAGTCCTCTTCCTCCTAAATTTAAAGACCCAGGAGCACCTTTAATTTCTGTAATGGTAGGTAACATCATCATTAAAAAGGCACTCTTGGATCTTGGAGCAAGCATTAATATACTTCCGGCTAGTCTTGTTGATCGGTATGATTTAGGAACTCTACGACAAACAGATACTATTATTTCTTTAGCTGATCGATCAACTAAGATTCCTAGGGGTATATTGGAGGATGTGATTGTCAAAGTTGATGATTTTTACTACCCGGTAGATTTTCTTGTGATGGACACCGAACCATCATACAAGCATACTCAACCGACCATTATTCTTGGTCGCCCTTTCTTAGCCACCATTGATGCTAGGATTAATTGTCGAACAGGCGCCATGGATATTGCCTTTGGTAATAGGAAGCTTCGACTTAATGTGTTTAATTCATTTAATTCTCCTACTTTAAATGAGTGTTACCAGGTTGATACTATTGATGAGGAAGTTCAAAAGCATGCACCTCGTATGCTTAAGGACAACCTGTTTGAGTTGTATTTTTCAGGTGAAAATGAAGAGCTTCTTGAAGTGGAGGAAGTGAAACAAATTGAAGAACACGTGGTGAAATCATTTGAACAACAAAAACCACCATGGTCTCATAAAGTGGAGGCATTACCACATAGTTTTGACACGGCAACAAAGCCGTCATTGGAGATACCTCCAACACTTGAATTGAAACCTTTACCATCTCATTTAAAGTATGCATTCTTAGGTGATAATGATAGCTTACCTGTTATAATTGCTTCTGATCTTTCAGGTTTATAGGAGGAAGCATTACTGAAGGTGCTCACCAAGTATAAAGAGGCAATTGGATGGACAATAGCAGATTTGAAAGGGATAAGTCCATCATTATGCATGCATAGGATTGTCACAGAACCTGAAATAAAGCCATCTCGAGATGCTCAAAGGAGGTTGAATCCTAATATGAAAGATGTGGTGAAAAAGGAGGTGCTAAAATGGTTGGACGCGGGGATCATTTATCCTATCTCAGATAGCGAGTGGGTAAGTCCGACCCAGACGGTGCCGAAGAAAGCGGGCATCACCATTGTTGAAATGGATAATGGGGAAAAACTCACAACTCGGCCGGTAACTGGTTGGAGAGTCTGCATTGACTACCGTAAGCTTAACGCCGCTACTTCGAAAGACCACTTTCCTTTACCATTCATTGACCAAATCATCGAGAAACTATCAGTTAAAAAGCTTCCAGAACATTGGTCTAAGCAACAAAAGAATTACTTCTTTCACAATTGAAGTATTATATTTGGGAAGACCCTGAGTTATATAAGATGTGTGCGGACCAAGTGATTCGTCGTTGTGTCCCCGACCATGAACATATGGATATTCTAGCTCATTGTCACTCTTATGCTTGTGGGGGACACTTTAGTGCAAAGAAAACTGGGCATAAAGTGCTTCAAAGCGGTTTCTTTTGGCCAACAATATTTAAGGATGCACATTTATTTGTTAAATCATGTACACGTTGCCAACAAGTAGGGGGTATCACTAGGCGTGATCAAATGCCAATGAACCCCATACTTGTGGTTGAAATTTTTGACGTGTGGGGAATAGACTTTATGGGACCATTTCCCACCTCATATGGCAACTTGTACATCTTAGTGGCCGTTGATTATGTGTCCAAGTGGGTCGAAGCCGAAGCCACTAGGACGAATGACCATAGTGTAGTTTTAAAATTTGTCAAAAAGAATATTTTTGTGAGACATGGAATTCCTAAAGCTATCATTAGTGATGGGGGTTCCCATTTTAAAAACTTTAAGTTTGGAAAATTACTTAAACACTATGGTGTTAATCATCGGATTGCCACTCCATATCATCCACAAACAAGTGGACAAGTTGAAGTGTCAAATAGGGAAATTAAACGGATTTTAGAAAAAACTGTTCGTACTGATCGCAAAGACTGGTCTCTACGACTAGATGATGCGCTTTGGGCGTATCGAACGGCATTTAAAACCCCTATTGGCATGTCACCTTATAGAATTGTTTATGGTAAAGCTTGTCACTTACCTGTTGAACTTGAGCATCGTGCAGAATGGGCTATTAAACAGGTGAACATGGATTTGGATGAAGCTGGAATCGCAAGGAAGCTTCAATTGTCAGAACTTGATGAAATACGGCGAGATGCATATGAAAGTTCAAGAATATACAAGGACAAAACCAAAGCTTTTCATGATCGACATATTTCCAAGAAATCCTTCACGGTAGGTCAAAAGGTTTGGTTGTTTAATTCTCGTCTTAAGCTTTTTCCAGGTAAGCTCAAGAGCAAGTGGACGGGTCCATACGTTGTGACACAAGTTTTTCCACATGGAGCGGTGGAAATAAAAAACATGGACAGTGGTGAACCTTTCAAGGTTAATGGACATCGACTCAAACCATACATCATGTTGGAAAATGGTAATGTGGAAACTGTCGAGCTGGTTCACTTGGAGCCATCTCAATCTTGCAATTAACTCCAACGAGGTACTGTCTGGCTGAAGACGTTAAACTTAGCGCTATTAGGGAGGCAACCCATGTTTGTTTAAAAATTTTTCTTTATTTTATTTTTTTTGTCAGGTCGTGAATACGGCGTATTCCACTTCCATAGATACGGCGTATTCACCCTCTAGCCTGTATTTTATTTCTTTATTTATTTTACTTTGTTGAACGTTGTGGGTGTGTTCACTATAAACCCTCACGAGACTACAACTCGTCCACTCGGGCTACCGAGGGGTTTAAAGGCTTGTTGCATGCGCTAAATGCAACCGTGATTCCTACGAAAGTGAGTTTTAGGAAATTTATTTTTATTTTCATTTTTCTTTTTCTTTTTCAAATCATTAATTTTTAACTAAATTTCAACTTGGAGTTTGCATTGGGGACAATGCAATGCTTTAAGTTGGGGAGGAGGGTACCATAATATTTTAATTAGAAAATGTGGTTAAAAATGCGAAATTTAAAAAAAAAAAAAAAAAAAAAAAAAATTAAAAAAAACATTGTCGCATTGTTTAAAAAGCTTTGTGCTAATTTGGACGTGAGAAGCCTCTTCTACACGTATTTGTTAAGTTTTGCAGATTTTGGAGATAAACATTTGGATCATACTATGACACGAGATAAAGATCCAACCACAAGTGCTTAATCAGGTGAACCCGCTCCTTTTTATTTTATTTTTGGTTGAATTATTTGATTTGAATTTTGCATAGTGTGTGCACTTAGTTAGTTCACGTGTAAATTTAGTTTTTGCATATTTTTAGTTTACATAATCAAACCATTAAATCAAGTTTCCCTAATTTACTTTTTACTTGGAAGAGGAAGAAAGAGAAAATGTTTTGATAAAATTGTTCTTTGCATGTGAATTGGACAGTGTATGACACATATGAGAAATCTTTCATTTTGCAATTATGTGCCGTCGCTGGCTACGATAGTTTATTTAAGGATTGTATTTACAGTATAAGCTCTTAGAAATTGAAGGATTAAACTGGTGAGAGTTCTGAGCCTTTGTTGACTGACACATCCAAAATCAGTCTTATATTTCTTTTCATGAGTGATAGTCTTCCCATGCGATGTCATCTAGAACTTGCACTTAGTCTCTTCAAGATTGCATTAATTATGTATGTACAACGCATGATGATGGCACCTAGGATTTAACCCCGTTTTAGCCTGCTTTTGTTATAATTACATTGACTTCATTGGTCAAGTAATTGCCCCTACCCTTTTGTTGCACTCATCTTTAGTGCAAGATACCCCTAGTGAACCCTTCTGAGCCTACCTTTTCGTTTGTTTACACTCCATTAAATATGTTACACCCAAATCGCCTTAGCCCCCCCATTTGTGCACTCATTTTTAGTGTACGTACCCCTTGTGAAAAATATATAAACCCTTAGTTAATTGTTTATTTAGTTACATGGTTGCTAAGTCGAGTTGTATACAGTTTTGGGATGATTGGGATTCATGGTAGCATGGTTATTTATGGAGAAATGGGGAAGAATGTCAATTTATTGCCCCCGCGTACGTTAATGTCTAAGTGCTCCATGTGTATTGATCCTCCTAATTTGGGTCACTAGTATTATGATTTTATGTTATGTTCAAGTTATCATGTATTATGTATTATGTTAAAGCAGATTAAAACGATGGCAGAGCAAAAGTAATGAAAAAAAAAAAAAAAAAAAAAAAAAAAAAAGAAGAAAAAAAAAAAGAGAAAGAAAAAAGAAAGAAAAGAAAAAAAAAGAAAAAAAGAAAAAAAAAATGGACTGCCATCCTGCTTATGTTTAAGTCAAGAAAGAGTCGAGAAAATTAAAGAAAAAGTTGTTCTATTGTTTTTTTTTGTTTGTTATTTATTGTGTCTTGGCTTAGCAACGCCACGTTTATACATGTAACTATTTAGATGATTAACTTGGCACCAGTGAAAAAATCCCTCATTATCCTAAACCGTTTTTCCTTACCCTACACCTTACGTTATAACCCATTATAAGACCATCTGAGTTGTGCATATGTAATCTTAAGTAGTGGCGAATGAGAATATTTGCAAGCCTATGGAGAATCATCTCTTGAAGAATGACAATGAGTGAAACACATAACCCCATTAAACACTTGAGAGATGAGTGATTATCCTTGTGAGGGCCTTCAATTCTAAGTTGCTTTATCTTTAAGTTGATTATCGTTCACTATTAGTTGCAAATGATGGATATTATCGGTGTGCTTGTTATGTGCTTTGAAGATCCATGTGCTTAAAATGATTTCTATCTAAACTATTTTTAATGTCTTTCTTGGGACGAGTAAGAGTCAAGTTGGGGAGGTTTGATCGGCGCATTTTACATACACCTTAATATTGTTTAATTGCTTAATTATGTATTGGTATTATCCTTTATATATGTTACTTTAAGGTGTTTTGTGTTTATGAAGGCTATGCGCACAAAGGAGCTAAACTTGGTGATATTACAAGTTTAATATAAAGACATAAGAGATTTGGACGTTGTTGCACTATTTTGGTCATAATTTCTTCGTCCGAGCTCCGTTTTAAGTGATTCAAAAGGCCACGGAAAGAGAAAAGAGAAAGCTACACTTTTAAGTCATAAATGGGACAAAAAGCTAGATTAAACTCATGCGTTTATCTGCTGGAACAGCCGGCTCATGGTTTGACTTATTATTTAGGAATTGGGCTCAAATTTATTAAATGAGAAAAAAGGCCTTTGGCCTGTTTTTTTTGGGACGCAGCAACAAAAAAGGAAAAAGGCCTTGGCCTGCTTTGGAGACGTAGAGTAGCCAAGAAGACGAAGAGAAAAAAAAAAGGGTTTTCATACTCTTTTATATAAACATTCGACAAGACAGGAAAAGGGGGGACACATCATTCATAAAGAAGATATTTTTCAGCCGCCATTTGGTCTTGACCCCATTCGATCATTCGAACAGAAGTAACAACCGACATTCACATTAATATATATATTAGTTTTTTCTCGACGATTGTGCCAAGAAGGGAGGATTAAATTCTTTGGTTCCCTACAACAGTAGCAACATGCAAGGCGAAAGAGATATGAGGTCTACCATTGTGATGCGCGGCTAAGCCTCTTGTAATCTCTCCCGGTAAAAGATATTTGGTTTGATCATGTTTACGGATTATATTTTGTTTGTCAAACATTAATTCATATAATTTTAATGCATATCTTTTATTTGATTTTAATGTTTTAATATATTTATTTGGTGAATTTTTATGAGACATATTATTGCGAGTCAACGATTCGTACCGAGCCTAATTAGTATAGGGGTTAAGACGGTCGTATGTTAAACATAATTTGTACCCATAATCGTTCACTTGAATAATTATTAAATTAATTGATAAGATTATTGTAAGACATGTTATTGCTAGTCAATGAATCGTGCCGAGTCTAACTAATTTAGGGATTAAGACGATTCATGTGGTAAACATAACTTGTGCCCAAAATTATCTTTTTTCAATTAATACAAACTATGTCTATGTGGTTTGAAGGCAAACATTAGAATTAATCCGTAACTTAGTCACACCATTATATCCGGAGCCGGGAGGGATTGCTTTTCTAATCAATTGTTTACAACTCTTTACTTTTATTTGCTTATTTAATTTTTCTTCGTTTATTTACCTTTTATTGTTTATTTACTTTCTAGTTAATTAGTATTTTAATTATTAAGTTATTAAACCAAACAATCAATCAATTATTTATTTCGTTAAACTTAGCTATAACCACATACTCCTCGTGGATACGATACCCGCTTGCCCTATCTAGTATAAGGTAATTAGGTTTATTTTTGATCGGTACAACGACATCGGTCAATATAGGAAAAAGAACGTCCGGAAAAGATTAATTATTCACGAAGATATTCGTGTTTCTTTCTGGCCCCATTTCTCCCAAATCAAACACACACTATTTAATTGATTCGAGCTAATAAGATCGAATCACAAACCCATAAATTGAAAATAAGCTGTTAATAAGTTGAAAATAAAGTGTGTAAAAGAGTCGTAAAAAGTCTCGCCTTTTCCCGTAACTTATAACGCATTTTATTGAAATAAGGACGTCGGGTTTTACGACTAGGGAGTCTCAAGGGTATTTTCTGTCAAAACTCTAAATAGATTTATAACATGGACATAACTTGAAGTCGACATGCAGCTCAGGGGTAAAAATTGTCATTTTATGAAAGTTCAGGGGTATAAACTGTCAATATGTGAAACTATAGGGTGAAAAGTGTAACTTTATATAATTATTAATATTAATATATTCTAATTATAATTATTAAAATAGAAACTAATAAAAACTAATACGTTTATTTCGATAACTAACGACCGAGATATATATTTAACGAACAAACGAAAACGAAAACATAAAAATAAGAAATTAAATAAATCTTATAACTTTTGAAGAGATTTCATGTTGTCTCACTTTAACATTTAATCGACAAACAAAACATTACGAAAACGAACATTAATACCTATATATTCGGATACGATTACTGAAACTTGACATAACGAATCAGGTTGCGTGCCGGAGACGTTTATCAACTCTGTTTAACTTTGTTATTCCATCCAGACTGTCAAGGTGAGTTCATAGTCCCACTTTTCTTTATACGTTTTCCAAACTTGTGGGGAGATACATGCTACTAAACTGAACTCAAGTATTTTTCTTGATTGTTATTGCACTAAGTTAACTGTTGCCTATTTATATTTATTTTAAAAAATCCCTCATGTCATGCACCATTAGTCACCAGCTGGGTGAGCGCGAATATAGTGAATAGATCTATTGGCCTGAAGACCCATTTGTTCTAGTCGGATGGATATTTTTGTTGTTGCCGGATAGACAAATGCATTATATTTGAAATCTAAACTCGGGGGCAAACCACTTTCATTTTTATTATGTTAGTGAGACTGGAAACTGTCAACGCATTGCGTGTTATGAGGTTTAGTGCAATATACCGAACTGTGATATAACTGATTCCTTTTTATTTAGCTTGTGTTCAAAATTATTATAACTTTAAACGCTATGGATTTACTCAACCTTTGTGTTGACTTTTTAGCATATTTATCTCAGGTAATTAAAGGACTAAACTTGGCACGGAGTGGCTGTGGACTTTCTTCTTATAAAAATAGTGTCCATTTTGTTATCATTCAACTGAATAATGTACCTTTTATAACGTATTTCGAAACCTCCCGCTGGGACCTCTATATGTAACTGTTAGGAATATGAATATTCAGCTGAAGACTCGGTCACCCCGAGTAATTATTAGTTCATCATAGCTCGTAGGATTATCAGTAATATTATTAGTAGCTTAGTTATTATTATTAGTATTGTGGAGTGGGTCGGGTCTTTACCCTCTGTCAGCTCACTCTACAGCCCGCTAGGGGCATATTATGTAGTAAGTATAAATACCCCTTCCCTTGCAAGGGAAGGGTTGGAACTCTCATTATTTCAAGCTAATACACATAGTGTTTCTCTCACTAGAAGTTCTCACTTTCTCTTTCTAAGTTTTCTTTCATTCGATCCATCTAAAGGCCTCAAACAAGTGTTTCTTGCATTGTGAATACCCTACAATTGGTATCAAGAGCCATGGTTAGGTCCATGAGAGTTGGTATTCACGGATTTGTGTAGTTTTTGAGGTTTTTTGGTTCGATTTGTTAAGTTACATTAATTTCATTTTGTGCTTTGTTTAGTGATTAAAAGTTGTTATACCTTGTACTTTCTAGCTTAGGAATAGTATAAGAGTAGTATTTGGTGCTTGGATTCACAGATTTAAGGGTTGTGTGGCATTTTTGGGTGATTCGAGTGGTTTTTATCCAAGTGTTCTTGGGTGCGGTTTGTGTATTTTGGACGTTCTTGAACGCGGTTTGTGTCCCATCGAGAACGCGGCTTGTCCTATTACTAGTTTAGGCAAAAGGACAAACAGCATTGAAAGTGACGTGTTTGGAAGTTTGTGCCAACGCGGTTTGTCTCTAAGGCGCATACGCGGTTTGTGTCTACGCGGCTTGTCTCTGCAGTGTGAACTCGGTTTGTGTCAACGCGGTTTGTCTCTGCAGTGTGAACTCGGTTTGTGTCTACGCGGTTTGTCTCTGACGTGTGTATGCGGTTTGTACCAACGCGGTTTGTCTCTCCAGCGTGAACTCGGTTTGTGTCTACGCGGTTTGTCTCTCAAGCGTGAACTCGGTTTGTGTCTACGCGGTTTGTCTATGCGGTTTGTGTCTTGGTGATTTTAGTAATTCCCGCGAAAGATTCGATTTCTCGGTTAAATCACAAGATCAGTCAAATCCCGTATTCACTATGACAACTAACTCAGACTCTCTCATATCGGAGGTTCTCAAACTGTACGATGCTATTAAGGATCATGGGAACTATAATTACACATCTCTAACAGAAGCAAATGACACTGATTCTGCTGATTATGCTGGAACTGATGAGTCACACTCGCAGTCACACATGGATGAATGCCTTCAGGTTATGCAGTTGGCTAATGCAAAGGAAAGTCAAGTAGCATGCTTCCGATCACTTCTATCACATATTAAGGCTCTGTTCGGTAAATCTGAACATGTGATAGGGTACACACGGGCTTTCGCCTCACTCTTTGGTCAGGAAATTTGTGATTTTACAGTCATAATGACATTATATCTGGATCAACTAGAACAGGAGCTGGTCAAGGAAGAATATTCTGAAGATAAATCCAGAGCCGCTCTCAATGTGATCAACAATCAATTCCAAGTGTTTATCAACTCTCAATACACTATGGACTATAATTATGACTGCCAAGTGACTAAAGAGTGTTTCGCTAAATATACTGGGTCAGAAATTGAAATGTACAAATCGACACTGCTACTGCTGATAAGGGATGTCCATGGGTTCATTGAGGAAAAAGGTGAACAGGGTAGGAATGGAACAAAATCAGACAAGACGGTTGATGGTGTCAACACAGGAAGTGACTTCACAAGATGTGAGAAGGAATCCTACGAACCTGAAAATCACCAAGCACAGTCTACTGTGGTACATCTGTCTTATCTAGATAATACTCTTTCTAATGAACTTGTACATGATAATTCGTCGAGTTCTTTGCCTACGACTGAGTCTTTCAAATCACATGATATGATTGAAAAGAGGGTTTACAATGAAATTTTAAAAGGATTTTCAAAACTGGAAAAACATTGTGTTGATCTTGAAATTTCAATGCAACAAATAAAAGAAAAGTTCCAAATTGACCTTCAATCAAAAAATCCAGAATTACCTGACATTCGGGAATTTTTTATGATAAATGAGTTGAAAGATCAGCTAGTGGCCAAGAAGGCGACTATTAACATGTTAAGAACCAAACTAAGTGAATTGCAAGAAAAGGTCAATGATGATAAAACCACACTTGATGATAAAACTGTTGAGTTACAGGCTGAGAATGAAACACTTAAATTGAAAATTAAACAAATATATGGCTCAGTCAAGGACATCAAATCCAAAAGGGAAAACCCAACACAATCTTTGATAGCTGAAAATGATCACTCCAAGCACAAAATCTAAGGAAAAGTTTCTCATTAGCTTCTCATAGGGATGATGTTAAGAAGTCGGCCAAGAACCAGGTGAATCCTAAGTTTGTCAAACCATCATTCTTGGAAACACCTGCTCTTTATTCAAGGTGTGCCCCCCAAGTTGGTGAGACTAAAGTTTTGTCAAAACCAGTCACTTCACAGTCTAGACCTAGTGAAAAGGAATATGTTGTTGCAAAACCACATCACATGAGTGCATCTAGTTCTTCTAGGATTAGTTCAACGCGTGTGTCACTTGTGACACCAAAGGAACATGTTAGACATAAAGACATTGTTCAAAATCAAAACCTAGTGGACGCTAAGAAAAACACACATGAAAAGACTAGGAATTTGCCTATTTCTAAGAGTAGTTGCGTGCCAATTAAGGCAATTCCCGTAGCCGATCACTCTAAGGACCCTAGATCTTTTTCTGATTCCAAACACTTTGTTTGCTCGACTTGTCAGAAATGTGTTTTTAATGCTACCCATGATGTTTGTATAACAAAATTCCTGAAGGAAGTGAATGCTCGTGCTAAGGTTCAATCCTCTAAGACTAGAAACAATAACAAGCCCGTAGAACCAAAGAGTCATACTCAAAAACCTGGTAGGCAGATCACTGTAGGTCAAAGGTCTTCTCTAAACAAGTCCTCCACTGTACGTGAGAAACCACACACTCCTAGATCTTGCCTTAGGTGGATACCGACGGGTAGAACTTTTAAGATTGTTGGTCTTAGATGGATACCTATTCGAAAGATGTTCACTAAGTGCGAAACCAAGGTTGACAGTACAACCCCAAATGGCTCAACTGCTGATATCACTAACCCATATAAATGCAAACAAACTCTTAATGTCAATGCAGGAAGTCTTTACTTAAGTGCAGGTACATCGTTCCCTCCTATTAAGGAAAGACTCAGGGTTTGGGTGCCGAAAAGAGTGATATCTCATGATGTAGGGGTTCAAACAATTCAAGCTTGGTGAACATCAACGACAATGACGTCTGTACAAGTCAGTGCAGGCCTCGCTCTTCAACATGATGACGTCTGTACAAGTCTGTGCAGGCCTCGCTCTTCAACATTATGACGTCTATACACTTCAGTGCAGGCCTCGTTCTTCAAAGAAAAGAAAAGTGTACGCTTGAGTGCACTTTATCTTCAAAAGAAGAGGAGTCTTCTTATTAATGGCCATTCTCATCAACAAGATTCATGCTCTTTCCGTGCTTATTCAATCTTCAAGTGGATCGGCGCATATTGGAGTATTCTTTTATTCACGTATTCAACCAAAAATTGCAGTTGACAGGCATATGCAATTTTTGAGGGGGGGAAAGGGTGAATAAACAACATGTCAGTCTTCAAGAACCGTCAAGTGGAGCTACTTACCGTTGATGGTATTCATATTCACTAGTTCAATCATCAAAAATTGCAGTTGGCAGGCATATGCAATTTTTGAGGGGGGGAAAGGGTGAATATGATTCTACATGTTGATTGATGATTGAGAAATGGTCATACGACTCCTGAATACGTCAGTTCAGGAGTCGTGCAAACCATGTTTCTCCAACACTACTTCTTCCATCTATCAAGGTGTTGAAGAACATGGTCATGGAATGCTAATCTATATATTCTCACGGACTGGTTCAATCAGCAACAAAGGGTTTCTAGTCAATGCTTCATGTATACGTCATTAGGCTACATGTACACATCATGATGATGATTCCGATTAATCGTAACCATCATGGGGGAGAGAAATGTGTACACCAAGGACGCACAACAGGTTCACGTGATCGGGCTTAATCATATATTCCGGTGTTGAGAACCGCAAAGATGATCAGTGGTTCAACTTGTTACCTTGGTATTTACGTTTCACTGTTACGTCATGGGCTGATTAATCGTAACCATCAGGGGAGAGAGAATGTGTACATCAAGGACGCACAACAGGTTCAAGTGATCAGGGCTTAATATCCAAGGATGGATACATACTATAGATGATCAGTGGTTCAACTTGTTACTTTGGTGTTATACGTAAGACTGAAGAAGGTCGAGTCGTCAGTCTATTCTACATTCTCTGTTGGGAGTTATCATCTCATGTGTATGCTGCGGGCTGATGGGTTACATGTAAGGTTACTGGAAGGCATTGGGTGAGATGAAGATGATTGGTATTCTGTTCCTCCACATTGGGCAATCCTGAAGAAGGTCGAGTCTACAGTCTTCTCTACATTTAAAAAATGTTGAGCTCTTTTCTTACAACTTGATATTTAACTTAATCCCATGACAGTTCTTGTTTGATGAGTTGTGGAGTTAAGTTAGGTTCAAGTTGTTCTGTAGTTTAAGGTTAGGTCCAACTTGATTTTAACCTAATCTCATGACAGTTCTTGTTTGATGAGTTGTGAGGTTAAGATGAAATCAAGTTGTTACTGGGCTTAAATTTGTGGTTTAGCTTAACCTCATGACAGTTCTTGTTTGATGAGTTGTGGGGTTAAGCTAGATTTCAGTTGAGGCTCAACTTAAACTACCGAAAAGATGCCTAAGGTTTTTGACGGCGTCACTCAAGGACGGGAGTGTTAGAAGATTAAAGACGGCATGCATTTGGTTATCTAAAGACTTCTTCATATTTCGGGTGTTCATCCAAAGTCTTCTTCCTATTATGTGTGTTCATCAGAAAGGTTGTCAGATTGGGGGAGAGCACTTATTAGGGGAGAGTGAAAAGCCAGAATCAATCCCTATTTAAAAGTGCTCACATTGCTCTTCAGCAAGTCAAGTGATGAATGCGGAAAAGATTCAGAATGCTGAGGAGTAATGGTTTCTGGTTCGTATCCTTGTATATATTTTGCTTCTTACATTCTTTTTCATACCTTATACATTTTTGTAAATAGTTATATAGAAATCTTGCTAATTGTAAATAGAGAAACGAAAAATCAGAAAAACCATAAAAATTTAAAAAATTAGAAAAGACCAAAAATAGTTTCACCTAGGCATGTCTTCTGTTTATCGATAACATTTACGGACTTAGAAATGTCATTCAATAATGGCACGGGTCTTTAAATGAAGCTCGAGCAGAAGTTAAAATGGATTGTTAAAACATGTCTAAATGGCTTGCTATTACTTTAGATAGCAACCCGCGCTTCAAAATGGGGAAAGCACGTCGCCAAAAAGACGGCTGTTCCTTCAACTGGGTGATGTTCACCTGGGCATGGATTACTTCATATCCATGTTTCCTGATTTGATGTACGTTTTAGTGCATCATTTCTAGTAAAAGAAGAGAAATCTTCTTAGTATAACAAATAGTTTTCATTCTATGATTCTTCTGAAAATTATTTGTGAGACACTTGGTGAATATGTGTTGTATGAAATTTGTTTATACTTGGATTATGCATAAAATTTGTCACTCAATCAACGACTACAAAACCTCATGACAGTTCTTGTTTGATGAGTTGTGGGGTTAAGCTTGATTTTAGTTGAGGTTCAACTAGAATACGGGTCATTGATTGAGGGGGAGAGTGAATTCAAATTTTATATCATCAAACGGTGTTAGGAACACGTTTTAAATATTTTACAAGTCTTGTTCATTTAATTAATGTTGCACAATTAGGACTATATTGTTTGTATTTATGAACCGGTTCAATAGTAGTCCTTGGACCGGTCATATTATTTAACTAATTCTTATCACATGTAAAGGGAATATTCCTAAGAATCATTCCCCTCCCAATGCCTATAAATACAAGGCAAGGGAGTCATTTTCATTGTTGGTTTTCAAGTGTATGTGCGGAAGCTCTGCTAGTGTGTGAATCGAATTAAGTGAAAACCTTCCATCTTATTCTTCTCTTCTTATTTCTCTTATTTCTAGCTTATCGTGTTTAGCTTATTAATATTTCCATACGTAGCTTATTATTATTTAGATAAGTAGTAGATCGAGTGTTGTTGATTAAATCATTAACGAGAGTGTGTTGTTGAGATTATTATAGTGACCTACAAGTGGTATCATACGCCAAAGGTATTTAGGATTTGTGTTTTAAGAATAGATCTAATCGGTATTTAATTTGGTTTGAATAGTTTACGTCAGTTTTAAGGTTCATTTGCGTTAAAAGTGTGACAAAAAGTGAGTTTTACAAATCGTTGTTTAAATTTTTTTCATCAAATCTTCGTTTTTAATCGTGAACGTGGTTCATTTTGGTGCAAATTCGTTGTTTTAATCGTTAAAAATCATTAGATTTACGTTTTTCATCATCATCCAACGTTCTGGGTTGAAATTCGAAGAAGACGGGCTTCTCGCAATTGGTCTGCAACAATTCAAAGGTTTCTCGCATTTGGTCACAAGGATTTCTCGGAATTGCTAGCTTCAGGGTTTCTCGCAATTGGACTGGTTTAAGGATTTCTCGCAATTCATCAGATTCTTCGGATTTGGTACTCGGTGTTTCCTTCTTTGTAAAAGATAGTGAAACTACCTCGACTTGGAATTACTCTCAACTTTTGTATAAAAGTTTGAGAACGTGATCGAAATTGTAATTTTTGAAAAATCTTTCGAAATTGCTTGATCTTTCGCAATTCAGAGTTTTCTCTCGCAATTGCTAAGTTCTATCGCAATTGACATTGTTTCTCGCAATTACAATTTTCTATCGCATTTGAGAAATCTCTCGGAATTACTCAAGTTTCTCGCAATTGGACAACCTTTATCGCAATTCAGATTCTCTCGCAATTCAAACAGTGCTTCTCGCAATTGGACTAAGAACATTAAGTAAACTTAAAAATCAAACATCATAAATCTTAAAACACATCTTAATTATCTAAAGATCCAACAAAATGTCTCAACCACCTCACTTCAACTACTACTATCAGCTACAGCAACATCCTCAACAACAGCAATTTCATCCGCAGTATCAACAACAACAAGCATTCGTACAACAGCATCAATTTCTCTCTCCACCACAAGTATCCCCACAACAAATCATGCAACAGAATCAACAACTGCAGAATTATTCATCATACTCCAGAGAACCTCATTGGTTTAACAAGATGTGTGAAGCAATAAGTAGTCAGCAATCACGTCATGAAGCTGGAAGTCAAGAAACTCCACCAATGCTAACTCCGGGTAACTACGTGCAATGGGCTAGTAGATTCCTCAGATTCGTTGAACTCAAAAAACCCCATGGTCAGTATCTCAAGAAGGTCATTGAAGAAGGACCCTATCCCATTCCAGCTACTGTGGTTTCAGCAACTGCAGAGAGAGAAGAAACATCCACACCCATTCCGGTTGCCAACTACACAACTGAGCAAACATTACAGCAAGAAGCAAACCAATTGGCTATGTCTTTCATACTTCAAGGAATTCCCAATCCTATCTACCGAAGTATTGATGCTCAAAAGACAGCCAAAGATATGTGGGAACATGTTCATCTTCTCATGGAAGGAACAGAGTTAAACCAGGAAGATCTTGAGTCCAAGTTATATATGGAGTACACTCACTTCATCATGGAACCAGGGGAGACCATTGAATCTTACTACCACCGTTTCACCAACATTATCAACGATCTTGATCGTCATGATATAAAGTTACCAAAGATTGCTATCAACTCCAAATTCCTTGGATGTCTTGGTCCTGAATGGCAAAAATATGCAACTTTTGTGAGACAGACAAAGAAAATTGGTGATGTCAAATATGGACTCATGTATGATTACCTCAGACAACATCAATCAGAAGTGGATAAAGAAATAGCAGCACGAGGAGGCTTCACACCAGCACCAACATCAAACTCACTTGCTCTCGTTGCTCAATCAAACTTCTCTTTACCACAACAGGAATTTGGACATTCATCTTTTCAACCAAGCATTCCACCCCAACCTCATAATCAAATCATTCCTTATGAAGCACCTCAACAATACTCTGATAACCAGCTGGTTCCATACAACAACACCGATTCAATGTTGTACTCAAATGCAGATCATGATGAAGAAGAGGATGCTTTCAATTCACTTAATGAAGCATTTGGATTGATTGCTAACGCATTTGGCAGATTCACCAAATCCAACAACCGTCTTCGTTCATCTTCAAATACAAGGAATCAGGCAGTTGTTCAGGATGGCAGAGTTGAAATTCAAAACAGGTCTTCAGGCAGATATGGTTCGGGCAATCGTGGATATGGTAATCAACGGGTTCAGTCAGGAGGAAATCGGTTCAATAATGCAGGGGCAAACAGAAATAGTATGGGGAATGTTCAGAGAGGAAATTTGAATGTTGGGAATGGTCAGAAAGGCATTGCTAATACGTCTATCACATGCTACAATTGTGGGGGGAACGGTCATATGGCTAATGCTTGTCCGAAGCCAAGAACAATGGGCAGTCAGTATCACAAAGAGGCTCTTATGATGGCACTCAAAGATGAAAGAGCTGCTGGGATGATGACTCAGAATGATCAAAGTTTTATGGCAACTGTGGAATCAGATGATGAGATGGAAGACCTTGAGGCAAACGCTGCAGTCATGCTTATGGCTAACATGCATGAAATGAATATGTCCGAGTCAGGCCCAGTATATGATACTGATGGTCTTTCTCAGGTACCCGATTCTACATGTCTTATTCATGAAATTGCTTCACCTTCTGTATCTTCATCTACAAACGAAACTTTTGTTCAAAATGAGTTATTTTCATCACCATCCGATGATCAAGTTAACACGGTTGTATCATTTGATGATGATAAAACAGTTGTTTCCTTTGATGATCTCATCGATGATGCTAATTGTGATCATATTGAACAAAAAGATCAGTTGGATGATCAAGATTCGGACTTACAGGCCTTGTTATTGACCACCCAGTCACAAATAGAAAAATGCAATGACATAAATCAGAAGCTCAAAGAGAAAATTGCAGTGTTAACAAAGGATAATGAGTGTTATAAATTACAACTTTCCGGATATCTAAAACAAGATAAACGTGAAAAAGGTTTTGAAACGGCTTTCCAACAAGAGTATGTAAAAGTTCAAAATTTAGAAAGTCAAGTTCGTGAGCTAACCATTGCCAAAGCTGAGCTTTTCTCTCAGAAAGAGAAGGATCAACTTGAGTTTAAAATTCGAATTGATGCTTTAAATTCTGAATTGTTGAAAACTCAATCTGAGCTTTCTACATCTCAGAAGGATCTTCTTGAAGAAAAGAAAGCCACTCGGAAATGTGTTGACTCCTATCTTGATCAAATTCTGGATTTGGAAACCAAACTCAAAGATTTTCAAAACATTGTGTATAAAACGGGTAACTCTGTAACACACAATTCAGAAAAATATTGTAAAACCAAGTCCTAAAGGAGTAAGTTTTGCACTTGGCAGTGATACACCCCGCAAATTACACATAGCACTCAAAGAGAATCCTAAGTTATACAATGCAACATTTCTGTTAGATGATTCCTTTCAACGGGTTGTTATGTATTCTGTTGATGAAGAAACTGATTTTCTTGAAAACAAGATTGAGGGTCGATCAAAGTCATAAACAAAGTTTTCAAACATACACTATGATTATAATGCACGACCTCATTTGAGCAAATCATTTGTTCCTACTAAGGATCATCCAGAACAAACGTTAACATACACAAACATAAGTGCTCCCTCGTCTATAACTTCTGATCCTACGTCTGGTGTACAATTTAAAGATTGTTTGATAGAGGATCTT
Source organism: Artemisia tridentata subsp. tridentata (assembly GCA_021014915.2). Lineage (NCBI taxonomy): Eukaryota > Viridiplantae > Streptophyta > Magnoliopsida > Asterales > Asteraceae > Artemisia > Artemisia tridentata. The sequence goes on from CP139509.1 coordinate 155,062,022, forward strand.
GTTGATCCACAAATGCCTAAAGAATGTCGGGTTCTTCGATATTTTCAGACATTTATGGATGACATTTCTCGTTTGGAGAATGAAATTGAGTTCAGTTCTCAAATTCCTATCTCGTCTTTTCTTTCTCCTGTTCAGAAAGAAAAGAAGGAGATTCTTCAAAAGAAAATTCTTCCTCATGTCAGAAATCTGAAAAAGGGTGCAACAAGATGGGAAGAGGAGTTATATACGGAACTAGCATCTATGAAATCCATTTTCAAAGCTAAAGATGACAAGGTTCAACGTCAAAAACTTCAAAAGAAATTTTTAGCAAAAGAAAATGATCGACTCTTGGAAAAAGTCTTGTGTTATGACGTGGTCTCTGTGATTATGAATTCGCTCTATGAATCTGGTAATGCTTTACTTGTGAATGATCATGCTGTGGATATTAAAATGTTGCATATGGAGATTGATAATCTGGTACATGAGAATGAGAATCTTCGACAAATCAATTGTGATGTGGAAAACAAAGTTTTTAATCTTCAAAAAAGGTTGGACTGGTGTCAAAAACGAAGTCTTGAATTTGAAATCAAATTTCAAAATCTCATGGGATCTCTATCATTTCAAAACAGTCATAAACAAAACAAAGAAACAAAGGCTTTCTTAAAAGGTAAACTGTTTCAAAATGAAAAAGACCTGAATGAAGTTATTCAAAACAGAAATGACACAGTCTACCTAAACAGGAAATTAGACTCACAAAATCAAGATTTTCAACACATCATTATTGATTTGAAGAAGAAGATCAGAGTTTTAGACAAAAACAAAGCAAACAGTCATAAGATTGCTCCAGGAATGTATGTAGTGAACAAAGAACATACCCAAGCATCTGACACAACCACTGATTCAGCTACTTGTACTTTCACAGGACTAGAAACCACCTCTAAGATCAACCATTCCAAGACTCACAAGAAACAGAGGAAGAATAGAGTCAAGAAATCTAGGAAGGAAGTATCTAAGTCTGCAGAAGTCCAAGAAAGTAGTTTGAATAAGACAAATGTAACATCAGGAATAGAATTGCACTTATCTGAGTCTAGTTCTAAGAATGATGTAACAGATGATAACTCTTTTAATATTAATGAAGACGTTTTGGTTGATGCTACTTGTGTTTTTTGTCGTCATAGCATACTATCTGGTGATCATACAAAATGTGTTGCTAAAACTTTGCTGACTAAGAGAAAGAAACGAACTAGTGGCGCTTCCTCTAGGCTTAAAACCATTGCGAAATCCATTTTAGGAATGCCTCCACTAGCTGTTTCTGAGGAGAAAATAGAAAAGCCCCAATCCAAGACCAAAAAGTCACCTAGTGCATACCTTAGGAAAAAGGCAGAGACTAGTTGGACCTGGCAACGCTGGTTACAGAACACTTTTAATTTTAAATGGTTACCTAAAATACTAACATCTTGTGTAACTAACCCAGCGGATCCAACCGTTATCAATTCTCCACCTGTTTCCGATGTGTGTGATGCAGGTGATTCAAATCGTCCTCTGGATTGTTGATAGCGGGTGCTCCCGACATATGACCGGCAATCTCAAACTTCTTCAGAACTTTGTTGCAAAGTTTATCGGAACGGTCAGATTCGGGAATGATCACTTCGCTGCAATTATGGGCTATGGGGATTATATTAATGGGAACATCGAAATCAGCCGTGTGTATTATGTTGAAGGTCTCGGTCATAATTTGTTCTCTGTGGGACAATTCTGCGATGGAGACTTGGAAGTAGCATTCAGGGAGAAAACATGCTTTATTCGTGATCTTCAAGGGAACGACCTTATGAAAGGGAAACGCGGAACAAGTCTGTATTCTATCTCCTTTGACGGCATGACAGCTTCTTCTCCTATTTGTTTACTCTCCAAGGCTCATCCCACGAAAGCTTGGTTATGGCACAAACGATTGTCTCATCTCAATTTTAAAACCATGACTGATCTTGCCAAAAAGAAATTAGTTGACGGTCTTCCAAAATTCCGATATGCCAAGGATCACTTGTGTTCTGCTTGTGAACAAGGGAAAAGTCATCGTGCCCATTTTCCTCCCAAAACAGAACACAGCACAGACCATGTCCTACAACTGCTTCATATGGATTTGTGTGGTCCGATGCGCGTTCAGAGTATTAACGGGAAGAAGTATATTCTGGTAATCGTAGATGATTATTCAAGATGGACTTGGGTCTATTTCCTTCGAACTAAAGATCAAGTTCCATCTATTCTCATCACGTTTCTCACTAAGATTCAAGTTCAAGTCCGCAACACCGTCCGAATTATCAGAACAGACAATGGGACTGAATTTAAGAATCAAATCATTCGGGATTTCACAGAGAAACATGGGATTGTTCATCAGACTTCTATAGCTCGCACTCCGGAACAAAATGGTGTAGTTGAAAGACGAAACCGGACGCTCGTGGAAGCAGCTCGAACTATGTTGATCAATGCTCAATTACCGGATTATCTTTGGGCTGAAGCTGTCAACACTGCTTGTTATACTCAGAACCGTGCAATGATCACCAAAAGACACACCAAAACACCATATGAGATTATACAAGGGAGAAAACCAAACATCAACCATTTTCACGTCTTTGGAGCTTTGTGTTATCCGAAGAATGATAAGGATGATCTTGGTAAACTTAAGGCTAAAGCAGATATTGGGATCTTTGTTGGATACTGTGAGAACTCCAAGGGATATCGTATTTGGAATCGTCGGACTGGGGAAATTCAAGAAACCATACACGCTAATTTTGATGAACTCACCGAAATGGCTTCTGAGCAAGACCGCTTGGAACCCGCACATAACCGTCTGAACTTTCCTGAATCTTCATCTGCACCCCTACCTTTCAACAGGAAGGATCTGGAAGATTTGTTTGCACCTATGTTCGATGACGTTCGTGTTACTAGTGCATCAGATGCTTCCACCAGTTCCGCTGCTCAACAACTTCCAAATCAAGCACCTGATCCATCAGCATCTACCTCTACAGTAGTTGCTGACGATGCACCACAACCTGAGCCATCATCAACAATGGAGAAAACACCTCAACCAGCAGTTGAAGATTCATCCCCCATTTCTAACAATGTTCCGCCACCATCAGGATATGACGGGAACGCCTTCTTTAATCCATTTGCTCCACCACCAACTGTTCCAGATACCGGAGAATCATCCTCGAGCAATATGGACCCGTCATATCATCAGCACAACATTCAACACTACCCATCAACTCATAAATGGACAAGGGATCATCCGTTAGTAAATGTGATTGGCAATCCAGATAAACCAGTAATGACACGACAGAAACTCCACACAGATGGTGAAACCTGCATTTACGCTCTCACCGTTTGTCAAGCTGAACCGAAAAATATCAAAGAGGCCTTGACTTACGACAATTGGATTGAATCAATGCAAGAAGAGTTGGATCAGTTCAAAAGATTGGAAGTCTGGGAACTCGTTGAAAAACCGGACGGAGTTTATGTTGTGGGTTTAAAATGGATCTGGAAAAATAAGCTGGATGCAGAAGGAACGGTTATTCGTAACAAGTCTCGGTTGGTTGCTAAAGGGTATAGCCAAGAAGAGGGTATTGATTTCGAGGAATCATTTGCTCCAGTGGCTAGGCTTGAAGCAGTGCGAATGTTTCTGGCGTACGCGGCTCATAAGAACATCACGGTTTACCAAATGGACGTGAAGACAGCATTCCTGAACGGACAACTTCGTGAAGAGGTGTATGTTTCACAACCAGAGGGCTTCGTCGATCCAGAACATCCACAACATGTTTACAGGCTTAAGAAAGCTCTCTATGGTCTTAAACAAGCTCCGAGAGCATGGTACGATAAACTTGCTGCATTCTTGCTTGCTAATCATTTTACTAAAGGATCTGTGGACCCGACTCTGTTTATACAAAAACACGGGGAGGACATTCTCATCGTACAAATTTATGTGGATGACATCATTTTTGGGTCTACCCATAAAAAGTACTCAAACGCCTTTGCAAAACTTATGAAACAAAACTTTGAGATGTCCATGATCGGTGAATTAAATTTTTCCTAGGCTTGCAAGTTCACCAGTCACCTCGTGGTATATTCTTGAGTCAGTCTAAATATGCACAAGAAATATTAAAGAAGCATGGCATGACAACTAGTGACACCTATAACACCCCAATGGCCTCCTCATCTCCGAAGCTAGATGCTGATTTACATGGGAAACCCACTGATTCTACAAATTATCGTAGTATAATTGGGTCTCTTATGTATCTCACAGCTAGCAGACCGGATGTTGTATTTGCCACATACCTGTGTTCACGCTATCAATCTAACCCAACAGAAAGACATTTATCTGCTGTTAAAAGAATCCTTAGATACATCAAGGGAACCATTAATTTGGGGATCTGGTATCCAAAGGATTCTGGTTTTGCACTAACTGCGTTTTCAGATGCGGATCATGCGGGATGTATTGATACAAGGAAGAGCACATCTGGTGGTGTCCAATTTCTCGGTGATAAGCTGGTGTCCTGGCAGTCAAAGAAACAAGATTGTACGTCTCTATCATCAACGGAATCAGAATATGTAGCCATGTCTGCCTGTTGTGCTCAAATCATTTGGATGCGTCACAACTGATGGATTATGGTTATATCTTCAACAAAATCCCGATGTACTGCGACTCCAAAAGTGCCATAGCTATCTCGTGCAACACAGTCCAACATTCCAAGTCCAAACACATCGCTCTCCGATATCACTTTATCAAAGAGCATGTGGAGCAGGGTACCGTTGAGCTGTATTTCGTGGGAACGGAACACCAATTGGCGGATCTTTTCACGAAGGCTTTACCTCATGAACGTTTTGTGAAATTGGTTCACCAAATTGGAATGCGATGTTTGACTCCTCAGGAATTGTCAAATTTTCTCAAAAACTAATACTTGAGTCAAACATCCAAACTATCTTGTAAATATCACATCTCAAAAAAAAAAAAAAAAAAAAAAAAAAAAAAAAAAAAAAAAATGTGTGTATGCAAGTGACAAATCCTCATTCAACATTTTGTTCATTTTAAATTGTCTTATTCACTTCTGAACAAATGTTGAGGGGGAGACAAAAAATTTTTACAAATTTGTACTTGCATATTTTCTGTCACACTGTTGCTTTGTATTGGTTTTTTTCTTGATGTGATACCCTAAGAGTTATTTGTTTAATTGTTAGGAATTTGATGGTTACTAATTGTTAGAGGACTAAAAGTGCTAAATATTGAAAATCGTTTGGTTAGGATTTAGTGTGCTAAGAATTGAGGTTAAGGGACTAAATGTGGAAATAGGATAAAAGATTAATAGTAAAAGGATTAAATGCAAATAACTGTTCAAGACATTTACTATCTCTGCAAATCCTTTCCCGCATTTACTATCACCAACAACCAAAATCAACGGCTCTAATTCATTCTAATCATCCGTACAAGATCTAACGAATTTGTGAGTGATTTCATGTTTATTAAAGGATTATAACATATGGTTTTCACGGAATTTTAAATCCAACGGTGGAATTTGTGTTAAATAACTAGACGATTATCTAGGGTTTGCGTAGATTTGGGATTTTTTTATCCAATGTGTTTTGAGTGATTATGCTTGTAATTATATACTTAGAACTTGGTTATGTAACATGAATGCGTGTTTAATTGTTCCAAAAACTCATCTGAATGTTTATTCGAAGCTTTAGGGTTTATGTTCATCATTTGGGGAAAATCGAATATGAATGTTTTGGTATAATTAAAGTGTTGTTATGGTGTTGGTATGACTCGAATTGAATAGTTGTTGCCTCAGATTAAGCCCAGAAACATTAGATGATTATTGATTGAGATTTAGGGTTTATCAAGAACACTATGCACATGCAGTTCGAATTCATAGATTTTGTGGTTAGAAAGTGTTATAAATTGATCAAAATGAGTAAAATAGCTTAGTGAACCTATTGCAATTGGTGTGGAATCATTAATCTGTGAATTGCGAAATTTTTGTGAGTGAATAAATCGTCAAAACGGGTTTCGAAATTTCTTGGATAAGATATTTTCGAATTTGCAATTGCTATCGCAATTGTCATTTGTTCCCGCAATTGCCGTTGCTATCGCAAATGGTAATTTGCTCTCGCAATTGAAAAACCTTTTCTCGCAATTGGAAATTTTTCCCGCAATTGGAATTTTTATCGCAATTGGAAATTTTTCTCGCAATTGGAAATTTTTCTCGCAATTGGAAATTTTTTCTCGCAATTGAAATTTTCTCGCATTTGACAAGTTTTTCTCGCAATTGGTATTTTTCTCTTGCAATTGGTAATTTTTTCTCGCATTTGTCAAAATCTCTTGTTTTTGACCATCTGCCTTTGAAATTACAAATTTCATTGAAATTTCAAATTTATGAGAAAATTTCTTATGCAAATCAAAATGATCACTTCACAGATTAACGATTGCTCAGTCATGTTAATAAAGGATGTTGTGTGCAAACACTCAATTTTAACTAATGCTAACACACATATATCCTGCAATTTGGTTTCATAATGCTGTTTCAGATCATCCACAATGTCTTCACAACAACAACAACCACTTCCACTTATCACCAAAGCAGAGTTATTTCCACAAGGATTCAAGGCTAAGTATGGCAAGAATAATTCACGAGTGGTCTTTGATAATATCAAGTGTGCTGAACCAAGTTGTCGAATTGTCATCGAAATTCTCAAAAGACATGAATGCAGGAGTATCTTGGAAGATTCAGATAGTATTCCAGAGATTTACATTCATCAGATGTGGAGCACTATCAAACCAGATGACAACAACAAATTCTTCACCTGCACTCTTGACAGGAAACAAGTCAAGGTCACTCTAGCACATCTACGTGAAGCTTTATCTCTACCAGATCCACCGGAACCCTCAAGACGATACTGGCCTGCACCCACTGAACAAGACATTCTCAACTTTCTCATTGGCCTTGGATATGATGTTGATCCAGATCTTCCACTCAACATCCTCTCAAATATCAATGCCAAATCCATTCCTCAACCGTGGAGAGCAATGTACTATATTCTGATTCGATCAGTGTCTGGAAGAGACAGTGGACATGAACATCCAAGACTCTCTCATGCTCAACTCTTCTGGGGTTTTGTTACCAAACACAACCTTGATTTTGCTGCTCTTATCTGGGAAGACCTTATGCATCAAATACATGGTGTACTCAAAAAACCCTTGACTAAAATCCCATTCGTCCGTTACACCAAGTTGCTGATTAGTCTTCTTCTTGATAAACATCATGATATTTCTAATCGTCCCGAAGACAGAGAAAGACATGTGATCAAGATGGACACGGACTTCAAATCAGTATACTTTCCAAAGGATAGCACTCACAAACAAGGTCTTAAGCTGTTTGATGTTCTACTTACTGAAGAGGTCAAGGAAACTCCTGCTTACGCAGATTACATTCAAGCCTATGAGAAGAAGCTTGTCGGTATCACTAAAATGACTGAGGGAACAGGTTCTTCCAAGACTCGTTCCAAGAGTAGTAGAGCTAGCAAAACTGGAAGTGCATCAAGTGCTTCAAAGAAACAACCCCCAAGCAAGAGGAGAATCATCAAGACTGCTCCAAAACCAAAAGTTGAAGAAATTGGTATTCGTGATGAATCCTCTGAATCCTCCGAAGACACTGAACCAGAAATAGAAATACTCAATGAGCAAGAAGCCGAGTTTCAAACAGAGATTGATTTAGAGAATGCTGCTAAGGCAAGTATTAAACAGAAGAAGATTGATGAAGAAAGAAGAGCAGAACTACAGAAGCAAGTTATGAGGGAATTGGAAGCAAAGAAGAAGGAAGAAATTGCTAAGGGAGCAGGAGGATCAGGAGTCACTCCAGCACCAGTCTCATCCCCTAATCCGGTTAATCAACCCGGTGTCTCACAATCTTCCACAGCAAAGCCAGATACGGTTAATCAACCCGCTATGGCTACAACTACGGTTCCCCCTCCTCAATCAAGCTCAGTAAATCAAACAAATTTGGAGAATCAAACACAATCAGAGTCTGAAAAGATTATATTTACAGAAAATGAAATTTCCGATTCAATGTTTGATGATATTCCACATCAAGAGGAGGTACATCACCATGATGACACTAATGAATGGGGAAATTCTGATGAAGAAAAAGAAATCACTGGATCAAAGGCTACAGAAGCTGCAAATGAGCTGGAGGCACTTAATGAAGCAGAAAGGAAAAGGAAGGAAGAAATGGAAAGAAAACAAAAGGAGGATGAGGAAGCAGACAACTACATTATCTCTCCATTGAATGATCCATTCAAATCTCCTCAACAACAACCACGTGATCAAACTCCTCCCATTCCTTCTCCCAAACCTTTCTCACCTCCTAAGTCACCTCCTAAGCATCAAACTCCTCCAGAATCACCGGAAAAAACCTTCAAAACCTTCATCTTCATCTCACAAAGACTCTGCTTCTCCTAACTCATCATCATCTATTCCATCACTCACTCCATCACCATCAAGGTCACCACCAAACAAAGGCAAAGCAACATTGGCAGAAAGAATCAGAACAGTCATAAAAGGCAAACAAGTCAATAAAATCGCCAAAGTCACAAGAGTTGAAGTTCTCTCACCAATATCTAGGCAAATCAAGAAAGCAGCAAAACTTGCTCAAGCAAGAAGAGAGAGCAAGATGCAAGAACAGATGACAGAAATGCAAAATCTTATCAAGGGTCTATCTGATCAAGTCAAGGAGATACAAGAAACAAAGCAGAACATGGATGAGTTTCTTTCTTTCGATATAGAAGACAATATCAAAAGTAAGACAAGACATTATGTCAAACGTTTTACTGCTGATCTACAGAAGAATCTTAATGAGAATGTCAACACTCAACTTGATATCAAGGTCAAAGAAGCAATCATCCTCAATTCTGGCTTCAAGCAACTCAAAGACTTCACCACAGAAGAACTCAAACTTGAGCTTCTCAACAGACTCCACACTATGACATCTCCTTCTCCTGAAGATATTAGTCTTATGAAGTCAATTGCAGCACATATTGAGAATGTTTCCTGCAAAGTTGCTGCTGATAAAGGAAAGAGGATTCGTGATGACGACACTGAGGATCCAGATCCAAATTCCACACAAAAGAAACAAAAGACTGTGAGTGGATCTGGTATTCACATTCAGGAACCACCAGAACAGAGAACTTCTCCACCATCTCCAAATCATCAAGAATCTGGTCCTAAGGAAACTGAGCATCACTTTGAACATTTCATCAATGATGACATTGAGTTTCAACCTCAAGATGACCCACCTCAAGATGATCCACCTCAATCACCTCCAAAACCAGCAAAAGCCAAACCATCCAGCAGTAAAAAGTCTTCTGAAGAACCAGCTGTGCTTACATGGTTAGATACTTACGAAGACTTACATGGGAACAACTGGTTCGACCACCTTGCACAGGCTCAAATCATCGACGACGAAGCTTCAAAGATAGAAGATAGCACGTTTGAATACAATCAGAAAGTCAAACATGCTTTCAACATTAAGAAGATGACAAAAAGAGAGCTTCGTAGAATCAAGAATGATGCCTTCAATCTTTTAAAAGATAAGTCTGCAAGTGCTGCCGAGTTGGAATATCATCTGGAGAATATTGCTAGAGCATTATCTAAAGACTTCGATTGGACAAATCCAGATGTATACAGGGAAGGTGGTCTCGACAGCAAGAAACGTCCATACATCACCGACTGGACAAAACCACTTCCTGTGATACGGTCATATCATGGAACGTCAGAAATTCCATTTGCATTCTTCTTCAACCAAGATCTGGAACTACTTGTACATGGGGCTTCTAGTGAAATCAAGTATGCTACCTCAATAACGTTCACTCCTGCTGCAAACTACACAAATCCTGCCATTGAAGAAGAAGCTAGACACCGTAAACTCTTCATCAACAAAATTGCAAAATATGATCGTGACGCTGAACTTGGAATTCACCATTGGTTTGACAAACGCAAGTCGTGGTACAAATACAAGCTTGGCCTCATGGCATCTCGTGAAAAGGTGTTCAATGATCTTCGTATAAAGGCAGTGATTGATGCTAAGGGATCACAAAAGCTGGGATACACATTCATTTTTGAGATCTCCGTTCGCAGACAAGATAATCTTATTTACACGTTCAATGAAGCAGACTTTCCTGAACTCAATCTCAACGACATTGAAGACTTGTACTTGATGAAAGTGCAAGGGAAGCTGAATCACCTCAATCCTACTCTTCTATATGCATTTAGCGCTGCTATATGCCACTTCATCAGAAGAATAGTGATCAAAGAACGTGTCGAAGATCTTCAACTTGGAGTTGAAAGTTATCAGAAGAAACTGAATCTTGAGGAACCCATGTTTACTCTCACTGACAACAAGGAACCTCAGTACTTGCTCAAGACCGACCCTATCTTCGGATTCGTCTACAGAAGTGCAACGAACACTAACCGTTTCATGCCACATAAAGAGATTCACAAATTTTGTGATGACACGCTAAAGAATGTTCGAGATGGGTTAGTCACACGGGTTCAGGATCAAATATTGAAGAAGCACAAGAAATGGAATCATCAGCAGCTCAGGCAGGTCAAGAATTTTATCTGGTCAATCGAAGAAAGGCTCTACAGAAGGGATCAGATGAGGAGATTGGAAACTTATGTTGGTGGTCGTCCTCCATTTGCCATCAGATTATTCCAGAGAACAGATCCTAAATTCACCACGTTTGGCCGAGGCGGTTAATTTGTAAGAATTTGATTTCAATATTCAATATTCATTCAATATTCTTACTTATATATGACTGTGAATATAACTACGGTTTGTGCACACATAACAGTGTACAACCCGGACCTCAAAGAAAGGACCCTGAGGTACGCTTCAGTGCCTCAATCCTGAAAAAGGAGCGAAAGCTTCTTACTTATGAGCAGAATTAAAATCAGAATGTTTTCCAACGTTTTTTCAAACATTCTGCTCATAAGAACAAATATTCCCTTGTTAAGGGGGAGTATTTGAAAATATAATCTTTGTTCAAAGAATTATAATGTTCTTGAAATTCTTCCCTAAAACTCAAAAACAGCATATTTTAATCATAAACGTTTTTCCAAAAACATCATGAGTATGCTATTTTTGAGGGGGAGAAGAAAAAGATGATTAAAATATATGATGTCTCATTTGCTGAAATCTCGTGTGCTCAAACTCAGAATTGACCCTCGAATTGACGAATAGGAAAGTCAGTAGTCGAAAGGACATGTCCCGGACGGGTAATAATTTCAAGCCAGTTTATCTGGTGATGTAAGCGTGTCTCGCAAAGGACGTGTCTGAGTAGAATGTACCGATTTCGAGCGATAATCTTTGAATCTGATCTGGACGGGTAATAATTTCAAGCCAGTCTAACTGGTGATGTAAGCGTGTCTCGCAACGATCAGGTTCATTGAAAGTCAATCAATTCAAAAGTGCCAACTCCTTCCGGCATGTGCAAATTTCAAATTTATTACTTATGCGCACATGTTAAGGGGGAGCCTTTCTGAAAATCATCAAACTCTCAAGGTGTCAACAAAATGTCTTTACAAATTATCGACACTTTGAGAGATTTTCAAAGGTTTTGGTTGTATGGCATCATTAGGATAGTCATGGAGTTATAAGGTGACTAAGGTTAGGGAAAACCGTCCTATGATCCGCCAGAGCCGGAGGGATCTACCCAAGGACAATACCACTAGTTTAGACTAGAAAGTCCTAGGTATGATATAAATAAAAAAGGAGAAAATGAATGAACGGAGAAAGAAGGGGTTGAAGAATTAAAAAGAAAAGTAAAGAAAAGGGTGAAAAGAAATAGCCCTCCATTTGTTCAACCTTAGGGCAGACACCGGGTTCAATACATAATCTACTGGTTGATGAGCATCACCGGTATTGAAGACTAAAAGACGTCATGGACCCAGTGACGCACTAAAAAACCTTCTAAGCCACTCAAGTGTCTCTCAAAAGACATTTGTTTCATTCACACGGAGAACCCTTCATAATCTATCGACATCTCATTACGAGATTGTTGATATTGAAAAGGAGGCAATCTGCTCCTCGCCTCCGATGACCAAACAAATGTGCACTAATTGAGTCTAGAGCCATGAGATTCGTCAAAGATCTCTTAGGAACACTTAGAATTACTCTGGTGTTCTACATCATGGGCATCAGTTGTAAATTAGGAAAAGTGTCCTTCGCAGATCTTAGCAATCTGCCGAGAACATTCATGAGAGAAATCACACTTGTGATTATCAATGATTGAATGGAAATCCTGCCAGAACAACATCAAACAATTCTGACAGCAGGTCACTTCGGTAACTCCTTGTGGGTTACGCTTAGTGTTTGCTCCAAATGGTCTACAGTCGTGGGGTGATCTCCAGCGACTCACTGAATCGTGGGTGCACTTTGGTGTGTCCGTGTAATCCCTTTCGGGGGAATCCGGTTCAGAACGGTCTGGGTTAGGATTTGAGAAAATCTTCACACTATGCTGTTGATGATCTCAAGTCTGAGCCTGTAAGTACCGGTTGGTTCGTGCTGTTGCTGCTGCTGCTGCTGAGGAGCTGGAGTTCGATCATCAAGACTCCATCATGTTCATAGTTTGAAGAAATGTTCTCTCAAAGACTCAGTAACATCAAAAATTCAACATATGTAATTGTAAAGTCAAAAGTTCGAGCATCTCAACCTTTCACAAGATTAAGATTGAAAAGTGAGAACATGTTGCAGAAAACAATTCAAAGATATATGAGCATGATGGAAAAGACGAGAAGACGTTGGAGATTGGCAGATAGAGACAACATCATATCATCATTTCACAAGAACAAAGAAACAAAGATTATAAAGACGTCAGAAGCCTTAGAAGCAAAGAAGACGTCGGGCAACATTGATGATCAAGACTTAGGGGGAGATTGTTAGGAACACGTTTTAAATATTTTACAAGTCTTGTTCATTTAATTAATGTTGCACAATTAGGACTATATTGTTTGTATTTATGAACCGGTTCAATAGTAGTCCTTGGACCGGTCATATTATTTAACTAATTCTTATCACATGTAAAGGGAATATTCCTAAGAATCATTCCCCTCCCAATGCCTATAAATACAAGGCAAGGGAGTCATTTTCATTGTTGGTTTTCAAGTGTATGTGCGGAAGCTCTGCTAGTGTGTGAATCGAATTAAGTGAAAACCTTCCATCTTATTCTTCTCTTCTTATTTCTCTTATTTCTAGCTTATCGTGTTTAGCTTATTAATATTTCCATACGTAGCTTATTATTATTTAGATAAGTAGTAGATCGAGTGTTGTTGATTAAATCATTAACGAGAGTGTGTTTTTGAGATTATTATAGTGACCTACAAACGGGTTTCTTGATTAATTCATGACTCTTAGAAAAGGTTTTGCAGTTAATGGGATATTAGTTGAAGAGGATATTGCTTAAATATATCAAATGACCAAGTGTGTTAGTTGCTAGAAAGTTTAGGACATTATGTGTAATTTGCTTGTAGTATCCTAGCTTCATATAACTAGAAGGTTCATTTGTATCTCTTTGGAATCCTCGTTTAATCCCCTAGATACATTAAAACTCAAAATCTGAAAGAAGTTAGAAAACCCGATGCGTTTGATGTTCTTGAATGCTCCACTGACATTTGTATGATCTAAGTGAATGAGTCTCAAATGTTGCTTGTCTCTGCTGCTTAATTGTTGTTGATATTGTGCATATGTTCTCAGGATTAGCTTAGGTAGATTGATATTATGTTAGAATCATGTTCCTAAGATCCTGAATTGAATATTGAAATCCGTGTGAATTGCCATGTTCATGATTGCTATTTGCTCTTCATGCTAGATAGTGGTTTGACGTAGTTCCTGATTGTGGTTTGATTATAAGATGAACTTGGTATTATAATGTGGCAAGCTGCTGAAGGGTAGCTATTTAGGAATAGTGTATCTGTATGTATGTATATCTGTGTTGATATTCTTATGCAGATTCCATAGCCAAAATGAATGTACCAGTTCCCATTCTAACCATTTGATCAGACGTTCAAACTCTATTGATTGGCTCGGAATTCACCACGACAACAACATCGGCAGCAACAACAACTTCAGTGAAACAAAGCAATATTTGTTCCGATCTCGCCAAGTGGGGATCTACAATACTTGGACGTTCTTGTTGGTGGATGGATAATCGATGTTGACCAATGACTCCTTCAGAGAAGCGGATGATCACATCATCTGTGCAAAAAGGTCAATATCATTCGTGTCATTAACAATCACTTTGTGCATAATTAGAAGTAGTGAATCTCCCTCTTAGATTAAGGGGGAGCATAGTATGTTCCATTATCAGAGAACATTAAATCGGACACATTTTCTCTCACATTTTTTTTAACTTATTTAAATCAATTGGGATCACAAATCTCAAATGGTTTGAAATTTTTGATCGGGGGAGAGAATGTGATTTAAATATGAAATCTGATAAAATGTGATGATTTGAACATATATGCAAGCTCTCCCGTATGTGTTAAACCATTTTATATATCAATGCACATATTGAGGGGGAGCAAAATGTTTTGGTCATAAAAGCAAGCTCTTCCATATGTGCTAAAATCTTTCGTATATCGATGCACATATTGAGGGGGAGCAAATGGTTTTAACAAAAAAAAGGATTTGGCATCTCACGTGAGCAAGGCTCAGACTTCACCAATGAATTGATGAAACTTGAATTGTCATCAATCGAAAGGATACGTCTTGGCCGGGTAATAATTTCAAGCTGGTCTTACCAGTGATGTAAGCGTGTCTCGAAAAAGATGTATCTGAGCAGAGAGTACCATTTCGAGAAACTTTCTGTGGACTTGACCAGGCCGGGTAATAATTTCAAGCTAGTCTAACTAGTGATGTAAGCGTGTCTCGAATCGGTCATGTTCACTGAAAGTTGATCAATTCAAAAAGGTGCGAGCTCTACCTAACATGTGCAAATTTATAAAACAATCACTCGAGCACATGTTGAGGGGGAGCATTTGAAAAATATAAAACTCTCAAGTGTTTGCATAAATGTGTTTCAGAATCATGAACACTTTGAGAGATTTTTCAAAAATTTGGTTTATGGCAATCGTGGAAGAATACCAAAGACCGACCATTTTAATTAATGTATGGAGTTATAAGGATGGTTAGGTTAGGCTCAAGTTCCCACGATCCCGCCAGAGCCGGAGGGATCTACCCAGGGACAATCCACTAGTTAGTGTAGAAGTCCTTAGGTATGATTAAAAAGGAGAAAAGTGAATGAGGGAATAGTGCCGACTGAGATGGAGCTAACACTGGAACTAACCCAACAAGGTGTTAGTTATGAAGTCTCGGTAAGCACTGAAGGGGTTGAAGAATGAAAAAGAATTGTAAAGAGAAAGGGTGAAAAGAAATAGCCCTCCTTACAACTTAGGCAGAAACCGGGTCAATACATATGCTGTCAGAATCACTTAGTTGATTGCTGGCATTGAAGACAAAGTATCATGGACCCAGTGATACGCTGCACAACCCTCCCTAGCCACTCAAGGTCCCTCAAAGGATTCTTGTTTCATTTGTCACGGAGTTCAATACATTCCTATCGTCTTTCTCACTCCGAGTTAGATGATATTGAAAAGGTGGCAGTTCTCTCCAGCCTCCGATCACCAAATCAAAACGCACAATTGAGTCTAGAGCCACGAGATTCACAATAAGATCTCATAGGAACACGGATTATTTCTACTCTGGGTGTTCATCATTAAGGACACCAGTTGTAAACTTATGAGTCCTACTCAGATCTTAGCAATCTGCCAGAACATTCATGAGAGACTTTACAAATGTAATTCTCAATGATTGAATGGAAATTCCTGCCAGGGTCAACATCAAGCAGCCCTGAAAGCAGGTCACTTCGGTAATTCCTTATGGATTACGCTTAGTGGTCACGACAGTATCAGACGGTCTACAGTCGTGGAGTGATCTCCAGCGACTCACCTAATCGTTGATTTACTACGGTAAAATCTTAAAAGGCCCTCTGTGGGTTTTCGATTAGGAACGGTCTTGGTAAGGATTAAAGAGAGTTTTCACAATATGCTGTTGACTATCTCGAAGTCCAAACTTGTAAGTACCGGTCGAATTATTGCTAACTGTCGTATGCAGGAACTTCTGGCGATTGTAGCAGTGGAATGCTGTAGCTGGTTGCTGTGGTAGCTGGTTGCAGAAAAGATGCCAATCCATCACCACATGCTCACACCACATCATCATCAAAGGAGTCATGATCAACCTAAAAGACCTTCAACACAGCTTCTGCTAACTCTGATACTGAAGATCATGACACCATATCGTGTGAGCATGTCGGCTCTAAGTATATTTCATCACATGGAGACCTACTACTGAAAGATGACTTGGAGACTCAAGTGGGATGATACTTTCAAAGATTACTCAAAGTTCATCCAAGAACTAAAGAGAAGTCATCTTAAGATCACGGATGTTTGCACAACGATCTATGATATTGAAGAATCAATGGTTACGAGCTATGATGTCAAGATCCAAGGAAGAAGTGCTGAAATTCAGAACTTTACTTCTGGGGTGACCTCCCTTAGGGGGAGATTGTTAGGAATATGAATATTCAGCTGAAGACTCGGTCACCCCGAGTAATTATTAGTTCATCATAGCTCGTAGGATTATCAGTAATATTATTAGTAGCTTAGTTATTATTATTAGTATTGTGGAGTGGGTCGGGTCTTTACCCTCTGTCAGCTCACTCTACAGCCCACTAGGGGCATATTATGTAGTAAGAATAAATACCCCTTCCCTTGCAAGGGAAGGGTTGGAACTCTCATTATTTCAAGCTAATACACATAGTGTTTCTCTCACTAGAAGTTCCCACTTTCTCTCTCTAAGTTTTCTTTCATTCGATCCATCTAAAGGCCTCAAACAAGTGTTTCTTGCATTGTGAATACCCTACAGTAACTCTAATTAAAATAATGAATGATAGCACTTTTATTTAAAACGTCTCTTTTCAAGTCGTTTTCTATTCTCATGACTCTGATCCTTGAAGTAATACCCCAACTTATATTTTCGCTGCGAATATCGAAAACGGGGGTGTTACAATATTGATGACGACATTAAGAAAAGCTTGTGTAAAGTTGAATTGACTATGATAATGCAGGTCACTATTAGACTACTCGGCAAAGGCGCGAGTTGTGTAAGGTGACTTGTTAGTCACACGCGAATCTCCTTGGCCTATGAAATACTCACGCGTGTGTTGTGGTTTACAAGGGAAACAAAGGTGACCGGTTCACCTAGTTTTTATTTAGGGGTGTCCATGGTACTGGAACTGTCCCAAACCGGAACCGGAACTGAAAGAACCGAGAACCGAAAATATTTAAAAAGTGGAACCAAGAACCGTCCCAAGTTCTTCGGTTCGGTTCCGGTATGAGAATTTTCGGTAATTCCCACAAGTGCCTAAGTTTTTAAATAATTTATTTTTTTCGTCGTCGATCAATCATAAAGGACATGCTAATAATGCCATAACAATACAAACACACACAAAAATGTCTCAAACAATGCAAACCATTCCAAATTTCTAATAGTTCCAATTGTTCAAAATAACATAAACATAAACACTAAATGTCAAAAATTCAAAATATAAGTTTATAATTGTTCAAAAGTATCAAAAATACGTATTTGTGTTTCAAACCTCCAAAAACGCTTAATGTTGCACCAGTTGTTTACGATAATGATTAAGATAAACTTACTTTCATGTGGATGAATGATGCCGATCTTTGAATGGATTAAAAGTTAGGGTTTTAATTTTGCTATGTGTTTTTTAGTTTTAGGTTTTATGTTACAGTTTAATAATGAGTAGGGTTTTTTTTTTTTTTTTTTTTTTTTTTTTTTTTTAATTCTCTTAAAAGGCTATACAAATTACACAATGTCCCAAATATACCCTATAAAATTTCATATTTTCAAAGCAGTCGGTTCTTTCAGGAAAGTTCCGGAACCGGACGGTTCCGATCCGAACCGTCCCTAGAACCGAAAATATGGAATTTTAGGAACCAAGAACCGTACCATGGTTCTAATATACGGTTCGGTACTGGTACAGTACCCGTACGGTTCCTTGGTTCTTTTGGTTCCTCGGTTTTTTGGGACACCCCTAGTTTGATTTGCAAATATCGTGGGCCCCATTATCAAATGTAACTGTTGCATGCATAAAAAAAAGTACACACTACCCCCTTTTTACTTATAAATAATCACCAATTCATCCTTTTTTAAACCACTACTTCACCATTTTTCACAAGTCCAATATTTTATACTAACATTAAGAAGTCATCGAAACTTCTAATATGCCTTGTCGGCTCCCCCATTCCGTTGAAGAAATGCAAGTGTATATTAAAAAACAATGCGAGGAAGACGATGCGGCTCGACAAAAGGCTATTGTCGACGTTATCAAGCAGTTTTAGCTAGCAAAAGCAAAGAAAGAACGTTTGAGACAACGATACGCGGAATGCAAAAACATTTCTGCAGAAAGACAAGCTGTGATTGGCCAATTTTTGAGCGATGAAGCCAAGAAAGAGAACGCCATTAGTGAGACTTTGTGGGGGTGTGTTTCACAGATACAGGACAAAATCAACAACAAAATCCATTGGAGTTATGAGGAAAACAAAATTGTTGGTTCTGTATCACAACAGATGAATCAACTTGGGCTAGGTGCATCAACTTCATTTGATGCACCAGGATTTATTGAGCAACAACATTATCAACCTCAGCTGACTCAATTTGGGCTAGGTTATGCAGATGAGGCAGTTGATGAGCATGGCTTAACTGCAAGCCATCATTATGATATTATGGTTGGCGAAGAGGCTTTTAGAGAATTTGAAGCAGAACAAGCAAGGCTTCAGCAAGAGTAGGATGAGAAACTCAGGAAGGAAGAAGCAGAACGGGCGGCGTTCATTGAGGAATTTCCTGGGTATAGGTCTCCTTCGTATGATTATGCATGCGAGGAGCATTCAGAATAGGATATGTTTATGTATTTCGTATCGTATGTTTTTTTTCGTATCGTATCGTATTTTATGGAATGTTTATTTAATGTTTATGTAATGTTTTAAATCTATGTACTATTTTTATTCCAAGAAGTTTATGCAACGTTTTAATTTCGTACGTTGTGTTTTTAAATTTGAACGTTTACGTTTTTATATTTTTACGTTTACGGTTTTAATTTTGTAAGTGTTAAAAAAATGGGAGTTAAGGTGAACATAGTGGTTCCTTATCCACAAATAAGTGAGTGGATATGAGGGGGAGTGAGAGGAGAGAGAAATATGAGTTTACGCAGAGGTGTAAGGTGAATTTAGTGGTTCCTTGCCTTCTAGTCTTACCACAAAGTCATTGGATGGACTCACTTTCCATCAACCTAACTTTCTTATATTAATCATTTTTTTTCCTTTCTTACATTAATCTAAAAGTTAAAATTTTCATAGTTAACTTGAATCAATAAAGTTTGCGCACATAAAAAAAGGAGTAAATTACATAAATGGTCACTATGGTTTGTCCATTTTTTCACATTTAGTCACTGAACTTTTTTTTTGACATACATGGTCACTAAAGTTTCAAATCGTTACAGATCCAGTCACTAAGGTTTCAATTTCGTTACATAAATAGTCACTATGGTTTGTCCAAAAATTACATAAATGGTCACTAAGGTTGATTGAATCTGTAACGATTTGAAACTTCAGTGACCATGTATGTCAAAAAAAAAAAGTTCAGTGACTAAATGTGAAAAAATGTACAAAACAACCATTTATGTAATTTACTCTAAAAAAAGTGTCATTGTCTAAATTCCCTTTTAATATATATCGTTTCATCATTAGATAAAGTTTGTAAAAGATCTTCAAGTGATCTTCAGGATTAAATTACTAGAAAAATGTTGATTTCGTTTTCCATGATTTATTGATGGTATTTAGTTAACTTGAATCAATAAAGTTCTTGCACATAAAAAAAAGTGTCATTGTCTTCATTCCTTTTAAATATATATTGTTTCATCATCAGATAAAGTTTGTATAAGATCTTCAGGTGATATTCACGATTAAATTACTAGAAAAATGCTGATTTTTTATCAATAAATATAGGGATAATTCCCTAAATGACCATTTTGTCTTTGTGCTATTTACATTTCAGACCGAAACTTTTTTCGTTCCGAAACTAGACCGCGGACAACTGCATAATTGGACAACTCTTATCTATTGACTAAAATAACCTTCTGTACCAAAACTCATTACAAATTCATCACCCTCACTCTCATTATCTCATAACACCACTTTACAACCGCCAACATCACCACTTTACAACCACCATGACCCAGATTCCGACTAATCACTTTCATCACCCAGATTTCGGCAACATCACCACCGTACAACCACCAATATCACCAACATACAGCCACCAACATCACCACTTTACAACCACCAACATCACCACTAAACCACCAACATCACCACTTTTAATTTAAAGTATATTTAGTCAAAAATGTATTCAAGTTACAACAAAATTATTTGGTGTGTATCTCATTTTGCTTTTCGTGTTAATTATAACTATGTTTTTAAACTTCCTAATATACATAGTTAGTGGAGTGATTAGGAATTTAGCAACATAGTATTAATTTGTGGGTATGTAATAGTTTGATTCGGCTTACACATTACCTGTGGTAGGCCGCTTGGAGAATATTAGTCTAGTCTATTGATGAGTGACAATATCCATAAAGAATCAGTTAAGCATATTTGATTCACAATGACAGTTCTTTAATACTCCTTGCAAATACAAAATATCATGGAAACGTAGCAAATTTATCTACACTTGTAAGTGATAAATCAATCAACCCACATCCCACCATCGCCACAACCTATCACCACCAACCTTTGTAACCACCATTAGATTGAGAGGTGTGTTTGGTGTTAGAGTTTTGAAAAAATATTAAATCGTGTATGACTAGAATCGAACCCGGGACTGAGGGATTGCACACTTTACGTATGAATGATCAAATGAATAATTAATATATATATTATTATATATTTTAATTATTTGGACACAAAATATGGACTGACGGACGTTAAAGTAATTAATAGAATTGACTAATCACCATTAGTAAATAAAGGATGGGGTTGAGTGTCAAGTTTTGGAACTTGAGGAGGTATTAGACTCAAACTTGGAGAACAAGTTTGGAGGCTATATATACTCCTCATTAGCTTTCATAAAAAATGATTTTTTGAGAGATACTCTAAAAGTAACGACACACAATTATAATACATAAAGTCAGTCGACACTATATTATATTCATACAATGAATCGACTTTATGAATTCAAGTCTCTATGTATCATCAAACAGTATATATAGTACATGTGATATCTTTATGAAGGAAATGCAACACTATGCATAATGATGATATTATATGGAATAAACACATGCATCGTACAGTGTGTTTATATTATTACTTCCTTTGCTTCTTGAATATTAGATTCAAGGTTTATTGAACAAAATAGTTTTGGTTTAATAATCGTGTTCATTCACTAGCATCAACCTTTGATCGAGTAATAGTACGTGTGTTCGAGTGCTCAGTAATATTTTACTTTAGATATTAATCTTGGATTGTGGAACAAAAGGTAAGGGGTTCCACGTTAATCCGGTTGATTGTTCAAGTGAAGGAGAAAGAAGTTTGATCCTTGTTCTTGCTAGGATCATAACGGTACGTTCCTATTTAATATTCGGTAATACTTTATACATGTTAAATATGATCCTTGCTTCCGCTATTATACGTGCTTTGATGTTTATTTATTTATTTGAATGTCAAGATATTTAAATCCCAACAGTGGCATCACGAGCCAATTTAACATGTAATTGTTATTACCTAAACACATAATAAAAATCGAATCTTGATTTGGATTTACATGTTAGCGATTTGTGTTTAGTTTATAACATAAAAATATAAATCGTACATAATTTAGGGGGGGTTCGACCCTTCTTTTATTAAAAAGTTAGTTTTGTAACCCTAAATTAGGACATGTTATGTTTATGTGTTTATTTGAATAAAGGGTTATGTTCCTGGCTAATCCATAATTCTTCATGCAAGGAATTATGAATTAGGGTTTGTTTTGTGTGCTACATGTTTAGATAAATCAAAAATTAGGAAGACCTAATCTATTAAATTAATGAATCAGTCATGTGCAATGTGGTATTTAATTATTAAAACTTACGCGGTCAATTGTTGGCGTCTGTGGTCCATTGGGTACAATGCGCTCGAAAACCAATAGGAGTTTTATTAATTATATACATAATAATTACACATATAGATTATTAATAGGATTTATCAAAAGGTTTGCATGTGGCTATATGATTTAATTGTTAAGATTATATACGTTATTTGTGTTTATTTAATTTTGTTAAAATTACTTATCTTATTTGTTTAAATTGTTCTTGAATTGTAAGCAAAAAGAGGGTGATTTTTTGTATAAAATTAAATGGACCTAATAACTATGAAACCTTAATGTGGTAAATTATTTATTGCCAAGTCTTATGTGCCGACAGTGGTTCGCTTCGCACGATAATTTGCTCCCAGGCGAGACTAGCAATTTAATAATTTACTACATAATTTTATAAGACTTAGAATCAAAAACTTTTAATTGATTGATGCAACTGTACAAATGGTCGAAGCGGCGGACCTAATTAGACAAACTATAAAGTGGGTATAAGGTTGGTACGCATTAAATTGTGACCTTAAAGAGACTCCATTCTGTCGCTCCGCTCGCCTGTGCGTCTAATTAGACTTACCAAGTACACCATTATATGTACGAAGCATCTTAAGGCAAAGTTGTAAGTTACTCAACGCCTCAATTAAAAGTTTGTTGATTTAACTCTTAGCGAATTGGTAATTAAAATTGTTTTGAAAACTTATGATACAAAGATGAGTGCATGCTTCTTTGTACATATTTTGATTGTCACATTAAAATAAATACCCTATAAAATTTAAGTCACATGCTATCTAATTATAAGAGACACTTGAAGTTAATATCTGGCGTAAGTGAAACCTTGACATAGATATTAATGACAAGGTAAATTACATGCTTTTATTGCTAGCAGATCAACTGAGTGTAATAAAATTATGTGAATTTACATGTTTCTAAATTAGACGACTTAATTAAGTTATAAGTGAGATCTTGAGACTTAAAGCATGAGATGTGAAGAAACATGCTTACATTGCAAATTATTTGGCAAATGTAATTCCCATAAATTTAGGAGTCGGAAATTTTTTCGCGATTATTGTACGACAAGTTACCATCTTTTGTACTTTCACTGCTAGCAGATTAACTGATGTGGTGGAACTATGGAAAGTTGGATCCTAGTTTTCAAGAAAATTAAATGGTTATATTTATATTTTCTGGGTAATTTTATTTTCTTGAAAAATTATTATCGAAAATAATAAAATTGAATTTTGTAAATTCTTTTAATGTATTAATGCAACGTTAAAAACCGTAAACGTGGGGCATTCTTTTAGTGGAAAATTGATCTACACCCGTAGGGGTTTAGGCTAGAGTTAACTTTATTAAAAGAACAAACCAAGTCTACTTTATTTGAGAAGAGTGAGACTTAAACCATATACCTTTTCATGAATGAGAAGGGTATAATGGGAAAATTAGAATTGTCTAAATTCAAAGAAATAACTCATAGTAAAATTTTAATAGTTAGGAAAATTGCACATTTTATGAGTTATTAAATTAGAAGCTAGACTAGTTACTGCAAAATTGGTAAAAGGCAAACTAGCACACTTTGTCTAGTTGTTGTGCTTTGACCACTTTTAGATGCTACATACCATTGTGGGGATAGTAGTCAAATAAAGGAAGAAATTGCATGCCCAATTATTTCCAAGTTAATTGAATTGATGGATAGTCCATCATTTACAAAGTAGAAACATTGTTTTAGTACCTAAGTAATTGTTACGTATGGGATTACTCAAAGGTGTAGGAAAGTAAATAGCATACTATTTTCTTCTACTGGTTATGAAACACTTATAATGTTGTCAAATCCAGTGGGAGCATTGTGTTGTAATTACTGAATAACATATATTAATGTAATGATCTGTAATTCAGTGGGAGCTACGAGCATGTTATCTTGGTAGTAACCCACATTATCTCTAGAATGTCTTGAGATAATTACTTTCCAATTGTAGACACTTATGAGTTTAAGGATAGTCATGTGCGTTTTCTTACTAGACAAGGTGGTTCTATATCTACTAATATTTATGACACAATCATATTAATCACATAAACAAACGATTGACGTGTTATTTATCTGATACATAATGTTGTTCCATGCACAAGTGGGAGAAATCTTAATTGTGTGAAAGGAATATGATTTAAAGGATTCTCTTGACTGCAAGGTAAGAGAATTAATGTTCTAATGTGATTTATTCACATCTAATAAATAGAACACTTGGAATTAATATCTAGCGTAAGTGAGACCTTGACATAGATATTAATGACAAGGTAAATTACATACTTTCATTACTAGCAGATCAACTGATGTAATGAAACTATGTTAATTTGCAAGTTCTAAATTAGATTCTTATTAGAACAAGTGTCAATATGATAATGAGACTACTTCAAACTAAATATTTATGTATTATTGAAATGACATAAATAAATGAAGTAATCTAATACTACTTCAAATTTGAATGTTTATGTATTCTTGGAATGTCATAAATATATGAAGTAAATAAATTAACTTGAAATACTATTGAAACCAAATTGTGGTGTTCATGATTACTTTAGTTATGCATATTTATATTTTATTGTAAAGATATAAATATGAAGTCTTTTAATTGTTACAAGACTTATAATAAAGTAAGATGTTAACTTGTTATGTTTTAATTAAGACATATACAAGAAGTCATTGAGTTGATCAATGATTTATAACGTAGATTGGGATTATAACAGTTTATGTCTTCTTGTTAAGACATGGACATGAAGTGAATTGGTTAAAAAGTACTTATGTTATATAGCATGCATTGGCTTGGAAATTCTATTATACCATTAAGCTGATTTAGTTGGTAAATAGATAAACCAAACAAAATATATTTATCTTACATATTGTAAATATTAATCCTAATGAAATACATAATGGTTATGGTACGTTCATTGTTTGATTAAAGATAACTATATATTCCTTTCTTCCAAAAATTATCAAGGTTAGGAAATTGATTATGCATTGTATATACTCAATTAGACTCCAACCTAGAAGATTAATAAGACACCATTTACTATGGAATGTGATGAATCACATTAAGTCTTAAAATTGAAGTTCTAAATTTGTTAAAACTATTTTGAGTAGGTTATTAACAAACTTCATGTAAGGAACTGTCAATGTGTATTTGTAATGTCCCAAAAGAGAACAATTTTGTGTTGCTCTACTTGCTAAGCATTTATGGATAGTCTGTAAATTGCTAAAGGCAAGTGGGAGTTTTATCTTGAAAAGATAAAATTACAAGATACATGATCTTCTAAAACACACTAGCAAATGTCATGCTGAGGATTAAACATGTTAATGTTAAATCTCAAGATGATGGAATTCTCATTCATAGATCCGCAAGGATATCTCAAATATTTGTATAATATGTTGAGGATTATGAGTTACAGGATTATAGTAAACCTGTTGAAGAATTGCAAATATTGAATTTGGCAAGTTACTCATACTATGAATGTTTAGATGCAGTCCATAAAGATAATTTTAGAAACTTAATTAATCTTGAACTCTATAGTTAGACTATAGAATGAAGATGAGTTTCTCAAAAGGAATAAAAATCCTAGAGATTTAAATTCCTGTGTAGAAATCATATGGACAAAATTATGTATACATATTTAATGTATGAAAAGATTATCAAACACACTTAAGCAATTAACTGTGATTGGAATTCTTTCTAAGCACATTAAATGTATAAAGATTATGATTGTTATTCTTTGTTTCGTTTATATGAAATTAACAATGGAATATCAATATTATTTCTTGAGTAATTACTTGTGCGAGGACGATAAGTAATTGAAAGGAGTATTTAAATTCAAATAATCTTTGGAAGTATACAAAGTGAAAATCATTTATGAATGGATTAATGCATGCATCTGGATATACTTATGTTTAGTTATTAAATCCTAGTTTTGATTTATAATTAAAATAAGATAATCTCTTAATATTCCTAAAAGCTAGTGGGAGTGTTAAATTTATTTTCTTATTTCATGTATGTTGTATAACATATAGGAAGTAGCATTCCATTAAGCATTAAATGTTAAGTCTTAGTTTGGAACGAAACTTCACGTGAAGATTTAGAAAATAAACATACAACCTTAAAATATATGTTTATTGTGATAAACATAAGCGGTAAAATAATTGATTCTAATAAACATGATTATAGTATTAGAAAGTCTAGATAGATACATATCTTTGAAAAGATATAACATGAATAAATCTAAGTTTGACGCAAGGATTTTTCATGTACATCATGTTGTTTGTTGTATCATGCTTGATGAAAGATGATTTGACAACATTAATATCTAATTGGAAGTTATTAGATAACTAAACGTAATGGATATGGTTGGATTTAGAATTAACATCCTCATCCAGGAATAACTCCTAAATTCTAAATATGAACCATATGGAAATTGTTGCGTAATTGATATAGCCGAAAAATCTTGTAAGATTTGAAAGTATCAAACATTACACGTTGAATATTAAAGTTTACGGTATTTTAAAGAGCATATTGTTGTTTGCATACAATGATGCTAATCAGATTGAGATGACACTCAATACTAGTCATGGTAGGATTTCATCCTAGTTAATGGCCATGTGTACTAGTCATGCTTAACTGTAAGCATAGTTACATTTTACATTAAAGAATTAGAATACTTTAAACTATAAAAGGTTTGATAGTTTGCTTGTCATAAATTCGTGGTTGAGGATGTCACGCATTTTATGAAATATTATGTGGCATTATCAAGATAATTGATAGCACACATACAAGAACTTCATTAATTGAATTCTTGAAATAAGTATTCTAAAAATTAACATAGATCAAAATTAGTTGATTTATGCCTTGTCAACAAGTATGTTTGACACGACTTGAGGCATAATTCATTAATTAAAATTATCATGCATTAATCTATTTTAGTGTTTGGATAACGAGATTTTATTGAACAGTTATTATTTTAATGAAATAAAATAATGGTTATGTTTATTATCATTTTCTTAATAATATATCCTATATTTGCATGTTTATATCCTTGAATATATTTATATATTCTAAACTATCCGTTGCGAGTTAATGACATGGGAATATCATTAAATTAAGGTAAATCTGAGTATTGGTATAATATACTTCAAAATTATATTGATGCGTTGTCATACCAATTTCACATGATATTCAAATAGTTTGAATATAGGACTAAATCCCGCCGACATGAGTTTACTTTATGGATCTTGTCATCAAGTAAATCATGAGTATATAGTTATCCTCAGACTTGAGATACCAGATAACTGTCATGCATGTAGTGCATTTCTTTGATTCAATTTAACGCTGTACGTAACTGGTAGCTATACGGATTGTTTTGGAAAGCGAAGTGCATGTGTTATACTCGTAGTCAAAATAGAATTTGGTCCTTCAAATGGTTTGGAGTTTAATACTGTTGGGCCCCTCGTAGGGTTGACAAAATGTTTGTGCGGCCGCACCTAAGATCTCCCCTGAATGGTTCAGATGATTTGGTAATCTTGCTCAATCATAAACAACGAGAAACATAATTATTAATAAAGAATGACTTAGATCCATATCTTTATTAATGTAGTATTAGAACAAAAGGATAAGTATGATGATTAATCATCTAGTGGTTTTTCCAGGAGACTACCACCCGAGTTGTACTAGGGGCATTGGCGTGTTGCTAGACGCTAACCAATGTCATTACCCTTTTAATAGATTTCCATGTGGGAGCTGTTAGAGTTTTGAAAAAATATTAAATCGTGTATGACTAGAATCGAACCCGAGACTGAGGGATTGCACACTTTACGTATGAATGATCAAATGAATAATTAATATATATATTATTATATATTTTAATTATTTTGACACAAAATATGGACTAACGGACATTAAAGTAATTAACAGAATTGACTAATGACCATTAGTAAATAAAGGAGGGGGTTGTGTGTCAAGTTTTGGAACTTGAGAAGGTATTAGACTCAAACTTGGAGAACAAGTTTGGAGGCTATATATACTCCTCATTAGCTTTCATAAAAAACGATTTTTTGAGAGATACTCTAAAAGTAACGACACACAATTATAATACATAAAGTCAGTCGACACTATATTATATTCACACAGTGAATCAACTTTATGAATTCAAGTCTCTATGTATCATCAAACAGTATGTATAGTACATGTGATATCTTTATGAAGGAAATGCAACACTATGCATAATGATGATATTATATGGAATAAACACATGCATCGTACAGTGTGTTTATATTATTACTTCTTTTGCTTTTTGAATATTAGATTCAAGGTTTATTGAACAAAATAGTTTTTGTTTAATAATCGTGTTCATTCACTAGCATCAACCTTTGATCGAGTAATAGTACGTGTGTTCGAGAGCTCAGTAATATCTTACTTTAGATATTAATCTTGGATTGTGGAACAAAAGGTAAGGGGTTCCACGTTAATCCGGTTGATTGTTCAAGTGAAGGAGAAAGAAGTTTGATCCTTGTTCTTGCTAGGATCATAACGGTACGTTCCTATTTAATATTCGGTAATACTTTATACATGTTAAATATGATCTTTTCTTCCGCTATTATACATGCTTTGATGTTTATTTATTTATTTGAATGTCAAGATATTTAAATCCCAACATTTGGGATATTGTTATGAATATGTTGTGTTAGATCGAGAGGGTATAACATCAGTTTCTAACATCATTATTTTTTTTATTTTAATGTTTTATTATTATTATTATTTTTTTTTTTGTTAGACCTTTGAACTCAAGGGTGGTATTGGTGATTGATTTGCAGAAATGAACTCAATGGTGGTAGTGGTGATTGATTTGCAGAAATGGGTATAGAAGTATAATTTGTGTATTTTTAATAACATTTAGTATAGAGGGATAATTTAGTCATTTCAAATTTAGTACTTTGGACACTTGTCGATTTTCGGTGACACGTGTCGATTTGTGGTTCCGACAGCACAAGTTGCCAAGGCAACTGGTCTATTTTCGGAACGAGAAAAGTTTATGTCTGGAACATAAATAGCACAATGGCAACTAGGGCATTTAGGGAATTATCCCATAAATATATGTGGGAGTTTGAATCTCATTGGAAGATATACATCATTTAGTTTAACATTTATGTGATTGTATATTGTTTGATTACAGTAACACTTTCATTCTCCAAAATTTTGTATTCACAACACATTATCAACACACTCTTAATGTATTTCTTATCTATAGAGGACGTTGAACAGAAGCTGCAGGAGATCAATGATACAATCAAGGCACGCTTACGCTTAGATTATTAGTTTAAGTTTTTAATTATTATTGTAATGTTTTAATTATTAATGAAATTCAATTTTGTTGTTAAAAATGTTTGAAAGAAAAAAAAAATGAACGTCGCCTTTACTGTAGCAAAAAGTCGTATGTAGGTCGTCGGAGAGAAAAAACTGATGTGACACAGAAAATGAAGGTCGATTAAGGTCGTTACTGTGCTTAGTCTCACATTAAACATATATTTTACCAAACAACATATTTTCAAATATTTTACCAAGCGAAGCATGCATTTTATTAATATTTAATATCTTTCAATTATTATTAAAGTTTACCAATCTCGACATAGACAAAGGTTTACACGATTCTAAAAAAAAATTCTTCATTAATCATCTTATATTGTGAACATTATTATTATAGCGGTTATGTTGCTTATATTAATTTCTAAAAATTTCACATCCTCATTGCTTCACAATCTATAATACGGGATTTATTAACGGGTGCTCATGAGTACCTTATAAAATGTAAATATATAAAAAGTTTGAGTGTATTAATTATAAAATCATATTTAATTATGATAAAATATAAGTTTAATTAAAAATTATTAAATAAAAATTAAATTAAATTATGATAAACTATAAGTTTAATTAAAGTTTATTAAATGCATTTTTTTATTGTACAAAGGAAATTTTAGTGTATTAACTAAACATTAAAATGCATGTGTCTATACATTAAAGGGTGTTCGATTGGCACCTATAAGCAAATCTGAATATAATAATCACAAAATAATATGACTAGTGAGAAATATATTTATGCATGATAACACATGGATTGATAGTTTATCATTTATACGAAACGAGCTGGGTAGCCCGCACTTTGCAGCGGGTGTGTTTTGCACGTAAGTGTTGTGAAAAACGTTGCTTATCCGGATATTATGCAAAAGCGCGGGAGGTTTTGCAAACACATATTGAAAACATGTTTGATTCGGTATGCGTTATTTAGCAGGCACAACCTAGAAAACACGAAATGTATCGTATTTGTCAAAAATATTGATTTATGAAAGTATTACAAATTTATACTCGTTTTTATTGGAAAAAATATTTCGTGAACAATGGCGCAAGTTTCGTAATTTTTCGAGTCCGTTTGGTATGTCGAATGAGCCCCGAACCGTTTTCGTGAAAAGTATTGCCAAGATGGCAAGAATACCCCCTCCGCCCTTAAGTTTTATTTCCCACCCCCACATCTTGTATTTTCATTTCTAACCTTGAAAGCAGATGGTTTTAAATTGATTATAAAAGAACCTATTTCACCAAGTAGTGCAAATTTCTCCCTTTTTAGAATGGCTCCAGTGGCTACATTTATGTTAAGTCCGGTCGCCCGGGCCGTTGTACCTTTTGATTATGGTATGGTATTGTCAGATCCGAACATAGGGCTACTTTATTTGTTTGTCATATTGCAAATTTATACTCGTTTTTATTGGAAAAATTATTTCGTGAACAATGTCGCAAGTTTCGTTAATTTTCGAGTCCGTTTGGTATGTCAAATGGGTCCCGCGGTGTTTTTGTCAAAAGTTTAGCCAAATTGGCACCTTCACCCCCTCCGCCCCCTATTTTCATTTCACTCCCCTCACTTTTATATTTTCATTTACACCCCTCCCTCAAAAATATAAATACCACAAAAATAATAAAAACACCCAACATTATTCATTCTCTCTTCTCTCTTCCTTCTCCCTCCCCACCGTCGGCGTCCACAACTCCGGCCACCACCAAATTCCGGCCACCGGAATGTTTTTCCGGCGAGTCTCTTTCATTTCCGAATCAATAGATCGGTTTATCCCGATTATTTCTGGAGCTTCCTAGCCCGCGACGCGCCCTGCAACGCCACCCAAGCACCACCAACATCCACTGCCTCACCGCCACTCACCACCACAGCCGCCTTCTTCGTTTTTCTCCTCTTTCTCCTCGGTAAAACCCTTTCACGCGCCCATATTTTTATTTTTATTTAAACATTTCAAAACCCTAATTCGTATATTTTTAATTAAATCCGAGTTTTTAATAAGTCTTTTAATAAAAACCTTTTAAAAACTTAATAACCTGTGTGGATCTATTCGTTTAGCCGCGACTCGGTCACGACTCGGTCGTGACTCGGACTCACCGAGTCAACTCGTGGTGACTCGGGGTGAGTTGCTTATTTATTCGACCTCTATTATTTTTCTTTATCCTTTGTGATGTTTGTAGCTTGGTTTAGATTTGATCTCAGTGTGTTTACTTCTCGACAGCCGAGATACAGCGAAGCCGAGCCGTGACTCGTGGTGAGTCACGGAAAGGCGAGGTGTGGTTTAGGTTAGAGTTTGGTATGATTGTGTTAGTTTGGATTTGCGTTGGGATTATTGATGTTGCAGTTTCAGATTCATTGGAGTCGTTTGGATATTTTTTTTTTTTTAGTTAAAAGAGTTGGTAAAATTAGTGTTTAGAATAAACTAAGGCCTAACTGCGTACTGTAAGGCCCAAGTGTGTACTTGTAGCGTAAGGCCCAAGAATGTACTGTAGCGTGCACTGTAGATGCACTGTAGCGTGCACTGTTCATTCATTTCCCATGTTTTAATATATTGGATAATAGACAAAAACCTCCCAATGAATTTATATTTCTTCAACTAGTTTGTTCACCCTATAAACTTTTTTTTGTTTTGGAACATTTACCTAAACTTTATGAAGACTGGCTCATAAATAGTTCAAAACATCTTGGGAATCTTCAAAATGTTGTATAGTTTAGAGCTCCCGGGGCAATTTTTTCCACGCACCATCCTATTGCACGAACGAATAACTCGAGCCCGACACCTCTTTTCGCGTCATAGGGTCTAGCGCCGAAATCACCAGCCAATGTTATCCTGTTTTTGTTTGTATTTTATTAGGTTATGTGTAAGGCATGAGGTGTCCTAACACTTTTTGCTATAACGCGAAACAGATAACTCTATGCCACATGGTGCTCTTAGTGGAACTACTACAAAAAAGGCCATAGAGCCCGGTTGAAAATGGTCATAGTGCCCGGTTTTGCATGAGGGCTCAAAAGGGGGGGGGGACTCTATTAAAGAAGCAAATAAAGCCCGGTTTAGAAAACGGGCTCTATTACTGCTTATAGAGCCCTGTTTTCAATATACTAACATGGCTCTATTTGAATTTATAAAAAATTAAAAAAAAAAAAATATATATATATATATATATATATATATATATATATATATATAGTAAAAATCTTCTCATGCTGTAACACCAGGAAATTAAATCAAACTTTTCTTGCAAAATGAACATTATTCAAACCAAGAAGATTCATTGAGTTACAGCTTACTTTGTCTTAATACATTGAGATTATTCTTGTACTCTTGCAACGAAAAAGAAAGTGAAAATTACAGCATTATACATTGCCTTTAAATAACGTGGCCAAAACAGATGGAATTTGATGATGTAGATGACGTCCCAAAGCCGTCTTTAGAGTTGAGAATCACACCAGATGATGAATACATAACAAGTCTTGACTTTGCCCATCCTGGTACATGCTCCGAACCACAATAGCACCTGCAAGACACCACAATCTTTCAGCTCTCCTCACAAGTTGAGCAACAACGTTGCGGTCCTTGTACACCTGATAAGTAAAAGTCAAATATACATATATTTGGAAGAACAGTGAAACAACTGAAATTAACAAAAAATAAAAAATAAAAAAATAAATGAAAATGTGTTGCTCACATAAAGCTGGAAGAAGCGGATTCCAGGTCCTGTTGACGCAACCTCCTCAACACTAGACGTTGCCCATGATGAGAGTGTCTAGAAAATTAAACAGCAGGTGAACTATAAACAACTCTAGCATTTTCGTAAGGGTTGTTTAGGATTGTGTTTGCAAAACAGCGTTATCATATAGCAGGTGTCAACGTATATTCTAAATTGCGTTTTCTCCTAAGAAAACAAATAATCACCCTGTTTTTGTCAAATCGTTTCCCAAACACTGTTTTTCAAGATTATTTGCGCCTAACAGCAATAATCAGATAATATCCTCGAAAATTTAATCCCAAACACCCTTTAGATTTCAGTAACAGAAGTATTAAAATTCTAACCATAATAGTTCCAGCTGCAGATGCTGCTCTAGCTGTTGCATATTCACCTACATTTCTGGCAAGTACGACATACTATGAATTTAAACCATAATGATAGCCCGTACATTGAGTATTCTAACAGCTCAAAATTATGTGTCATAACGCATATAAATTATGTTTACCATCAGGGTGAGCCATCTTTTGCATAGCGGTTGGGGCGATCATGATAGGCATAGATAACTTGAATCCCAAAATCGTTGTAGTCATGTCAATCTTGCTCACATCAATAAGAATACGGGGCCTAAACCAGTTTTTATTTCAAAGCAGAATATTTAATGAGGCGACTTAAATAAATTATTATAACACCACACGGTGTGTCCATTACGAGGCTTACAGGATTCTCGCAAAAGCATTTCTGTTCTCTTCTAGAGTCCACTGGTCCTCGGCACCAGACGCATAGTAGTCACAGATCATCTTTGGCAACTTCTCCTTGGCAATTGCCTGATACTCGGTTACATTTGTTACCTCCATTGTTCTTATTGATTTCCTTCAAGAAAATATAGATCCATTAGATAAAATACACAAGTCCTCAATAATTAGTTGCAATTTAATCATGGACTCTTTTTTAAGTAACATGATTTACTACTTGAAGTAGTCCGCCTTAATTCCATTACCCGAAGAGCAAAGAACAAACCAAATAATCCAAAGACACACATATCAAGCACAGAAGAAACCTATTTAGAGGGTGTTAATTGGATGCAGAATTATGTAAATGATTATTTCAACTAAATCTAATTGGATTATTAAGTGTTTAAAGTTGGTGATATATCTAGTCAGGCTTAAAATCCTATGAGAAACAAAATATTTGTGAGAAGCAAACTTATTCTGTGTTGTAACTTTGATTTAATACTTTACATATTTGAGCAGATTTACAAAAGTGTGAATTAAAGTTACAAAATGAATGAATCATTTTCTACATTTTTTTTCTGTTAAACACGTACTTAAATGGTCACGTACATGCAATACTTAGTAGTAACTAACTTGCACATCCAATGGACTCAATGGTTGTAGTCTGAGGTATATATATTGGACTGAACTTAAAGGGACACTGGATGAAAATACCAAACCAGCAATTTGAATAAAAAACACAAAATCTAGCAATCAAAGTATCAATTACATACCT
Source organism: Artemisia tridentata subsp. tridentata (assembly GCA_021014915.2). Classification (NCBI taxonomy): domain Eukaryota; kingdom Viridiplantae; phylum Streptophyta; class Magnoliopsida; order Asterales; family Asteraceae; genus Artemisia; species Artemisia tridentata. Next base: position 155,096,880 of record CP139509.1, read on the forward strand.
GCAAAAGAGTTATCAGACTAAATATTGCGGCTTTACCCTAAAGATGCAAGACTAACCAACAAAATCAAGGTAACATGATTCATTTGTGTTTCATGGTTTTTTTTCATTATCATCATTCTACTTCTTTCCGTCATGTAAAAATATTGACCTGTATCATCATATATGGTATGTTTTAGATAATTACTCAGAGTTACAATTACGATAGGTAGTACAGTACATAATAAGGTGCATATATATTTATGGAACAAACTAGCCATCATCATATATGGTATGTTTTAGATAATTACTCAGCGTTACAATTACGATAGGTAGTACAGTACATAATAAGGTGCATATATACTTATGGGACAAACTAGCCATCATCCTAGTGCCGAATAAGAAGGAAATTCCTACATTAGTTCTGTATGGAAGGAACAATTTGCGTAAAGCCATAAACCATATATGTAGATTATGTTGCCTAACATGACGATGCGCATCAAGTCTTGATTGTCGCTGCATAGAACCACATTGTTCTGTTAAGAGAGTATAGTGAATTTTTAAACATACCCCAAAGTAATCAAGTGTAAAAAAGAAATAGTAACGATACCTCACAGCCTAAGACACGATATAGAAGTTGTTGCAAAGCTGATAATTGTCCAAACAGCTTGTGACCAAATCAACCATTTATAAAAGATAAGTCCATTTTTGGGCACTTCACAGCCACATAGTCCACACATAGACAAACACAAAAATTAAACACTTTAATTGTCTAAATCAACAATGAAGACATATAAACCCCCAAACCCAAGTTCATTCTATCCATCTATTGACCACAGTAAAGCATATATGCAACAAAATATACATGTTGTAGCAATAGTGTATTTACCTTGGATCCCACAAGCTTCAAGGCTTTAGTATAAATCTAAAACAGAATATCAATGGAAGAATGAGATATTATAAAGATTAATTGAAGAACAATATCAATTGTAGCAAATTAGTACCTCCTAATTCGAATTAGTCTGTTGCTGGCTTGGATCTGTGACTGTGACGAAGGTGGCCTGTGACGCCAATGGTGTGCGACGGTGATGGTGGTGGTGGTGATGTGTGACCGTGGTTAAGTGGTGTGTGATGAAGGTTGTGAAAAGTGAAGGGGGAAAAGAGATTAGGGTTTTGTGTGTACTGAAATTTGGGGAGGGGGAAATAACGCGCTCTTTTGGATTTAAGATTTTAGGTTGAATTTTGAGAACCGCCTACTTTTGGTTTTATGTTTTTGTTGGTGGGCACTATAATAGAGCCCGGTTTTGTAGAAGAAAAACGGGCTTTAATAGTTCTAATCATAAAGCCCGGTTTTATTAAAAGAGAACACGGCTCTATACAAAGAATAGAGCCCAGTTTGTAAGCAAAAATCACGGCTCTAAATTTTTTTGCATAGAGCCCGGTTCTATCAGAAAAAACACGGCTCTATACCTTTTTCCACAATCCAAAATTCCTTAAGAGCCCGTTTTTCACAAAAAAGGGGCTCTATTAAGGGGGCTCTATGTCCTTTTTTGTAGTAGTGTGGAAGTGCTCTACTTTGAATTGTATGTGTGATATGAAAGTTTTTTGACATTTTGAAGAATGTCATTTAAATATATTGACCATATATAGAACTAGATATTGCAATTTAAGCACTAAAAAGTTGCACGTAAGTAAGGTATAGGATTGAATTCCAAATAGTTGGTCAAAATTTTCATTTGAGGTCAGAAGTATGTGATATGATCTAGAAGAAATTACACAAAAGGCTTGACAAATAAATAAGGTGATAGCTTGACTACAATTTTTGTAGGTAATTAGCTACAATTCTTCACAAAAAATACACAAACAATGAATCAAGGATTTAAAATAAAATAATAATAATAATAAAAATCAAGGGCCCACAAAAAGAATCAAATACCCACATTTGTTACACAAAAATGTAGCTAATTAGCTACAAAAAATTGTAGCTAATATATGGTGGCAATCGAGTCATGTTCGTGTTGACGTATTCGGGTTCGCGAGTTGGCGGGTTAATATAACATTTATCCAAACACGTCCCATTTATTAATCGTGTTAAGAAACTCAACCCTAACCCAAACCTTCATAACACATGTAACCCGTTTAAACTGTTTAAGTAAATTGGTCAAAGCGTCAAGCAGTGAATAAGATTGATGATTTGTTGATTTAACTAGTTTAAATGCAAAAATGATATAAGGATATAAAATATGATAAAAATAACATGCAAATAACTATAAGACAGTTTCAATGATATCTTAGTCATAAACATCAATTTCAATTATATCTGAGTTATAATCGTAATTCACTCATATTAAGTACATAATAAAATACATTTAGTCCACATCCAAGATAAAAAATAAGTTATATATTTTATTTTTAAAGGCTTATATATTTAAACGCGTTTACTGGTTGACCTGTTTAATACTTACTCAACCTAAACACAACCCATTTATTAAACGGGTTAGATGAGCTAACCTGTTTTTGACCCAAACCTGTTTATCTTCAACCCATACCTGTTTAACTTTATGTCGGGTTCGTGTCATTTATCGTTTCGTGACGAGAATCGTCACTCATTACATTCAGACATCAAAGTTTATATCTAAAACCGTGTGCTAGAGACGAAAAGAACATTAAATTCAAATCAATGAAATATTTGGTCAAAGTAATAATACTTCGAGTGTTTGTATTTTCGTTTAAGCTTTTATCATTGCTGGCCTAGTTGTTTTATTTTCGTCGGAAGACGCGTATACCATATTTTGCCTAAAGGATATATGTGTTATGATACAATCGTCAGTTTAAAAATGAGAATACGACCCTCATTGTGTATCTTGATTAATTGGATTGTTTTTTTGTGAATTCCTATACGAAGGTTTTGTAGATGTGTCTCCAAGTATTCCTTGATCATTTCCTCTAAAAGGAGGAGTTCCTTTAATTCTTTGAATTTTTCGAAAATACTATTTTCTTCAATATCATTCAAAAAAGTTTAGGATTTTCTAGTATTCCACCAATTTGTAATTCATGATTTCAGACTTTTTTGAAATGAGAGTGAAATCCATCAAGGCAAAAATACTATAGATGCAAGATAGAAAAGAGGAGTTAATGCTTTCATTTTTGCCATTTTTCATCTGCAAATTATTAATGAATCTTATTCGTCAACTTTATGTAATCTAGTATTTCTTTCACGCATCTATTCTATTACAAGTTATCGAATCTATGAATCTATTCACTCTTTTTTATTATTACTTTTTCCCATGGGGAATTCAATGTTCAACAGAATGTACCCATCTAGTAATACGACTTCACGTAATCTTATTTATAATTATTTGTATTAACAAACTTCATGCTATTACTGTTGGTGTATGTGTCCGGACGTTATACTCGTCCGGACCATGCTCCGGTGTCCGAACGCCAAGGATCGTCCGGGCTGTCTCGGACCTTCAGATATACATACAGAACGGACCACCGGTGTCTACAATAAACAGTCTCATCTACCACTGACATCCCAGATTTCCCGGGATTGTGTCCCCCACGTGGCCTGACACCTACTCTATAGGTCAAACATAGGTCAACTCGCGTGGTCCCAAGGTGAACAGGTACAGTAGGTGTGTGTAGTATAAATACCCACACCTCATTTATGATATGCATTCAATGTTACACCTACTATCATTACTCTGATACCACTGTTCTTATTGGCCCGATACTTATTCTCACGCCGAAGGTTGGTCCTGGGATCAAACCCGGGGCGAGCCTGACGCGTGCGCTTCTTGTGCAGGAACGAACGAAGTCCGAGGAATCCATTCCGAAGGACGAAGCTTAGAAGTGGGACCTGTTCGCAAGGTTTTACTTCAACAATTACCAAACAAAAAGCATATGCTTTTAAATCTCTAATGTTGTTCTAAATGACTTACGTTTAATATACGTAGAGTAGCATTATGATAATAATGCGTTGTTATAGTAGTTGACAAGAAACAAAATCTTATCTAGGAAACAAAATATAATTTAAGGGAGGTGATATCATCCGTTGACCTTTTCAATGTTCTGTTATTCCTGCATCGTTTTCGCATGATCATTACATGGCACCATATATCTTCTTCTACAATGTCCTTACACTACTACACAAAAATGTCTTTTGGTACAGTTAAAAAGGGCTTTTGTTACCGTTGTTGGACCGTACTAAATGATGGCGTACCAAAAAATAAAAAGTTATTTAAAAAACCGTACCAAATCTCTCTGGCCAAAAAAATGTGTATTTTTGTTTTTTTGGTACGGTTGTTGTATAAACCGTATCAAATGCCCATTTTTTTATGGAAAAAAAAAATTGTATTTAGATTTTCCAAAACCTACATCCAAACACCCAAAACATAGAACCTGTAATTCTTTTTTACACAATATACATCAAGACCCAAAACAATAAGATATACAACAGTTAAAAAACCACAATATGGAGTAATAAGTAACAAACTTGAAGTTTTATATCTGCATCATCAACTAACACATCGATCTAAGTTATACATTATAACTAACATCTTTAGATAAAAATAAAAACTTCAATCATCAACAGCCCGATGTATATAGGAGGAGCAACCACCATTGGCGGAACTCTTTAGGGGCAGGGGAGGGTCCCCCCCCCAAAAAAAAAAGTTGCGGCAAATAGTGTAAATATTATAGGTTTTAGGGGTAATTTAGTTGAGAATACAAACAAATCTCCGATTCGGCCCTTCAAAATAAATTCGGCCCCCCAAAATAAGTGTTCAAGTTCTGCCATTGGCAACCACGATCATAAAAAACTCCTTCGCCATTTCTTGTCATCTTAGATGCCTAAAAAACAGATATCATTGACCCAAAATATATATAACTTTTGCAAATAACCAACAAAACAAATTACAACAGTTTATATATACTTACATTGTTCGAAAGCGGTCTTGTTTGCTTACAACAATGTCGTACATGAACTTCATCAAATAATACCTGCATTCTCATGTAGCCTTTTGTTTTTAACTGTAAATTCAAATAAAAATGAGCTGCATTGAAAGACTATATGATAAAGCATAGCTATTAGAGCATATGGTATGTTAACGTGGTTCTGCGTTGAACCTTAACATTCCTTGCGTTGAGGGTGTGTTAACCACACCGCCTTGTTGCGTTAAAGTTGCGTTAACGCCCCACATTAACCCTTTAACGCAACGTTAAAGGCTACTTTGAATAAAAAAAAAATCATTTCTACCCCTGAATTGTACTATGTAGCCGTTGAGTTTAAAAAAAAATCCTTTTACCCCCCCCCCCCAAAAATGTTTTTAGTGTTTGATAACAAAAATTCAAAACGCCCCTTTGTTTCTTAAACGGTACAGTTCGAGCGGGATAACCAAATTCAAATTCAAAATTCAACTACGAGCGGGATAATTTAATTTCAAATTGGAGCGGGATTTATTCAAATTCAAATTCAAAGCTGCCTATATATACAACTCCACCGCAGTTGTTTATCATACACATAACTCATACACACAACTCACACACAGATTCTCAACAATGTCTCGCAAAGACTTCTCCCAACAATTCTCAAGTCACTGTGACTTCTCCCAACAATTCCCAACTCACCGTGACTTCTCCCAAAAATTCCCAAATGAACACGACTTTTCCCAGCAATTCCTAAGCTCCAACCTGATTCTAAATGAACCGGTGAACACTCCACCGGAAGATATCTTTCCGGTATTCACACCGAAAAATGAACCGGTAAACAATCCACCGGTTGTGGAACACCAACCAAATCCACCGGTTGTGGAACACCAACTAAATCCGTTTGGACTCACTAAGGATGAACTCTGACTTCTTGAGCAGGACAAGGAAGTTAGGAGAGAAACAGAACAACGAGAACTACAAGAGGAAGCTACTCGTATGGAGCAGGAAGCCAGGGATGCAGAACATCTTAGGAAGAACTTGTTTGACATTATGGAAGGAAAGTATTATAATGTCAAGTTTAGGGAGTCTTCGAGTAAGCATGGTTGGAACTCAGACTTTTCATTATAATTTGTATTTTCATTTTCATTAGCGCATCGTAGTTTGTATTACTCGTACTATGTATTTCGTGTTTTCACTTTAATGTTTAATGTAATTCGTATTTTAAATGTTATGTTAGTTATTAAATGAAGTATTAATTTTAGTTTAGGGGATGATTTTGAAAATAGTTGAGTTAAAGTTGAGTTAAGGTTGAGTGATGATAAGGGGTGTTTTTTTTTAGTTAAAGGTGAAAAGGTTAAAGCTGATGCGGCGCTGACGTGACAGTGTGTGAAAGTTTAACCCAGGGTTAACATACCCTATGCTCTTAGAAATTTTTTGCACAGTCTCCGAAAGAGCATTTTAAAAGGAACCATAAAATAGGAACCATTAAGTAATATTATTGATAATTTAAGAGGAGTTGTACCGTTGATGTTTGGTGGTGACAGTGGTGTCAATGATGGTGAAGTTTTTTGGTGATGGCCAGCGTTTGGTGGTTAAGATATGGGGTAGTGACAACTGTAGATAAGGTTTGGTGAGGTGTGGTGGCTACTTGATGGTTTGTGTCTTGTGGTGTGTGTTATGTTTTATCTAAATAAGTGAAAACACAGGGGTAGTGAAATGAAAAAAAGGGGGGGGGGGGAACTATGATTGAAAAAAATTCTAATTTTTTGTGAAATTAAGTGCGGGAAAGAAGGCGGTTTTTTTTTTTTTTTGCGGTAACTGTTTTTGTAAAGTTTTTAAAGAATAAAAATTATTTGTTATTTTATTACTAAAGTGTAGTATAAATTATTGTATTATTATGTGTAAATGCATAAAGGACGTAATTCTTAGTTTGGGATGTGAATGAATTGAGTCGAATCAAGTATTGTCAAGCTCGAGATAAACTCGAATTAGAAACTTAACTCAAGCTCAATGGAGAGTAGTGTTGTTATTTGGTAAATAATCTTCATATCAAGCTTGACTCGACTCTTGTAAATAAAACATTATATAATAAAGATAATTAAGTAGTCGTGTTTATATAAAAGGTTAAAAATCTAAGCTTGATAAGGCTTGGGTTACTTTGTTTGTATGAGGCAAGCCGAAGATTTAAGTTGACTCGGATCTCTCTATGAATCAAGTATTTATTCGTTCTTTCCTAAAGCTATAATCCGATCCGATCTTACTTTTCTCGGATTACAAACTAAAAAACTATAAATTTATGGGTTGTTTTTTTGTAGAATTCAAAAAATAACATGTTAATCTTTCTAAACATTTCATAATCATAATTTAGGACAATATTTCTATGAAACATTCATAATATTTTGTGTTTATAATGTACAATAATTTGTAGAGTTGTATAATATTACAAAAAATTATTAAGAAATGACATTAGACACTAGTACAGAAATGGGATTTAGTCACACATGCTGTTTTTCGAACAGCTACACAGTCGCCTTTTTATGTGACTAAATGTACCAGAATAAAATAAACAGCCACACTTGATCCAACTTGTGTGACCATTTCGGAATTACATCCGAGGCTAGAGCCACACATTTGAATATTTTCGTGACTATACGTATCTGGTAATTTTTTTTTTTGATTTTTTAGTCACTTATAATTTGGGACGTGTGACGGATACAAATAAGGTTGAAACATTAGTCACACTATATATATACATATGTGACAAATATATGTCACGCAATTGAAAAGTGTGACCAAAATCCATATATGGTCACACGAAGTAATTGTGTATGTGGCTAAATCATATGCTCAAGTTTGTCACACATTATTTAAGCGTGACTGCTAGTTTTTGTTGAAAATTTAGCCACATATGAATTTGAAATGTGTGACAACTGAAAAGTAAGTTTGAAGCATAGTCACGATATGCATTTAAAAGTGACAAATATATGTCACACACTTGAGATGTGTGACCAAATGTCATATATGGTCACACTAAACCATAGGCATACATGATTAAGTGTGACCAAAATTCGATACAAATAGTCACGTAAGTTAATATGTGTGTCTAAAGTTAAGTGTGTGTTTGCCTGCCAATTCCTAATGTGTATGGTCACATTTAATTGTAGCACAATCATGTGACTATAGGCTATACAATAGTAACACCATACCACAAATGTGCATCTAAATTATGTTTATGGCCACATTATAAGGGTATTATATGTGACCAATACATTGAAAATAGTCACACTGAAATATTCATGTGACTAATATGTATAGCAAAATGTGAACTCAGTTATCATTAACCTTGATATTAGTCACATTGAGTGTTTGTGTGACTAAATTCAAGATGTTACATATGGTCACATGAAGTATTTATTTAGGTGTCTAAATCATAGAGTCATATTTTGAGTTCAGACTGTTAGTCATGACTCTTCATTTAATTTGCCCCATTACAATGCTGGGATTTTATAGTCTATCTAGTTTAATGCAGTAGTATGTAAGTATGTTACTTGCCCCTAGCTGGAACCAGATTACTTGACTTTCTAAAGTCAATTTTCAACTTTATAATGAAGTAACATGTTACTAAAGTGCCTGCAAGTGCATATACATGATAAATGGAAACTGCAAATACAATAAAGCTTGACTGCAAGTGGACATATACATGATAAATGTCAGACTATACATTCTAGCAGTAATAACTATACATTCTAGCAGTAATAACTATACATACTAGCAGTAATAACTATACATGTTTAAGTCAAACTATACATTGTAGCAGTAATAACTATACATTCTATTTCTTGTCCTTGGGTCCTAGATACTCGTCCATCTTCCTGAGCAGTTCATATGCCATGTCATCATAATTAAGCTGAAGCTTGAGTATTTTCTTCCCACGCAACATCTGATGTAGAATGTCTTTGTGAAACTTTAAAGGGTAATGATGCGTGGTTTTGCAACCTTACAACAGGTTTTACCTCTCGAGGGATCTCAAGAGGCTTACAACCCCACCAGGCAGTGTACCTGACCGATGTAGTATAGTGTAGTGGTAAGTACGGGGGATTGATCGTTCTCCACAGGGAATAGTGTTCGTTAGGTATGAAAGACTACTCTAATAGGTCTAAGGGTTGAAGAAGATTCTTTTTTGTATTTTTTTATAATTTTATGAAAGCAAGTAAAATCTCGGGTTTGAAAGAGTGGGCGGAATTAGTTGCTAGTCAACTAACCCAAATTACTACGAATGCAAATAAAATAAATAACTGAAAATAAAAAGTTGGTGAAAACTAATGTGTAGAGAAATGTGTTCACTTAGATTTCCTTACTCCCTAACTATCTTTTACCGGTTGATTAGTGTGTATTAGTTGCGTGGATGACGGGTGTATTCCTTAATACCAATCGTGGGGTGGCGTACGTACTTCCCCAACTCTACAAGCTCCTACTTCACTCCTATGTCGAGCCGGCTAGGAAGCTCCTAACATGGGATCACTAGAATTCGCTTGTGCATTAAATACAACCATAAAAACCTTTAGTACGCATTTGGTTCATGTTTCTTAAGACGTTCAAGCAAGTTACCGAATAGGAAGTTAGCCAGTTTTCTTAAGCCTAACATAGATAAACAATCATCCAATACAACTAATAACACACTAATAACCAATAATCAATAGCTAAGTTTCATTAGATCTAAGCAAACACAAGATAAATCTAGCCTAACATGTTAAACAAAAGACAAGAACAAGATAGAATCAAACAACACATAGACATATTGAATGATTAATTGATAACTTATCTTTCAATGTAACATGGAAGATCTCAAGGCAAAAAGCCTTGAAAAAGATGCTAAAATCGTCTTAGGGTTTTCTCCCAAAAATTCCACACTAAGCTCTCTCTAATGACAAAAAATTAGAAAACTATATATAGACTTTTGGATCTGACGGCGTCACGTTATGGAGTGTGACGCCGTCACCTCGCCGCTTTTAGGGTTCCCGGATGACCTTCTTGACGCCGTCCCTCTTTAGCTCTCCAAAATCCGTTCTGGCTTATCAAGGCTTGACGCCGTCAGACCTTGAACGTGACGCCGTCCCTCTTTGAATTAAGCCGTGACGCCCTTGATCAGGTTAAAGCGTGACGCCGTCAGAATTTACATGCAATTTTCACTGGCTTATCATGAGTAAATTTCACATCCACCTTTTCTTGCCAAGCCATGACGCCGTCCAGAGTAAAATATGACGCCGTTAAAGGTAACTTTTAGCCGATTTTTGAGACTTTGTCGTTTTCTTCACTTTAATGCTCCAAAAACGTCCAAAATGCCTCCTTTTCCAGATTTCTCCTCAAAAGTACCTAAAATGACAAAAGGAACGATTTAGGGCAATATTTGATCAAATAAATACGATTTAGGGCTTAAATGACCCCTTAAAAGCGGTACACTTTTCGCTTCATCAAATACCCTTACACTTGAGATTTGCTTGTCCTCAAGCAAATGCGCTTTTATTCTAATCAAAATACAGGTTAGGGGTCATTTAATGCAAACATAAAAGTAATTACAACAAATAATCGTTCCACTTCAATCATAATAAGCACGGAGATTATAAACTAGCACCTCACAAGTAGTGTTTAGATACTCACATCTCTCAAGTGTCATCAAAATAAATCTCATAAATGAAAACGGATAATATCTCTCACTACCTGTCATAGCAAATAGATTACCATAGGCTTGGGAAAGGATCGAAAACCTCCTCCACTAGGCGTAAGCACCTAAGATAAATTATCAAAGAGGGCTTTTAAATGGGTTATAACGTTAGGTGTAGGGAAAAAGAAAACACGGTTTTGTTGGATAAAGGATATTTTACTGGTGGCGAGTTAAAGATCTTGATTAATTACATGTACTATACAATGTTGCTAAGCCAAGACTCGACTCAATCTTAAGCTAAAAAAAAAATAACAAAAACATAAAATAAACATAAAATGAAACGGGATGGTAGTCCGTATGTTTTTTCTACTTTTCTTTTTCTCATTTTTTTGTATTTTTCTTGATTTTTTCGATTTTTTTTTTTTTTTTTTTTTTTTTTTTTTTATTGAATACACTCTTGCCCTACCATCCAAAATTAATACATCATAGGGGCATTGCATTCCCCTTACACTTGAACTTTTACATAACTTTACAATTAACTATTCTAATGACTCGAATTAAGATAATTGAAAAACTTGGAGTACTTTTTAAAATATTTAGCACATATGGGGGTAATAAATGATGTTCTTCCCCATTACTCCATTACACTAGTACTTTACCCATGAGTCCCAATCGTCCCAAAACAATATGTACAAGGATATGACTCGACTTAGCAACCATGTAATCAACTAGATAATTAACTTGGGTTTAAACAAATGTTGTCACAATAATGCACTAAAAATGAGTGCATACAAGGTAGGCTAAGGCGATTTGGGTGTACATTTAAGTGGGGTGTAACAAATTCTTCCTTTAAGTAAAATGCTAAAAGGTTGAAACAAAAAGATAGGCTCTGAGGGGTGTACTAGGGGTATCGTGTACTAAAAATGAGTACAACGCAAAGGGTGTGGGAGAATTACTTGACCAATGTTGCCAATGTAATTATAACAAAAACACAGGTGTAAAACAATGGGTTAATCCTAATGCCTCTTATCATGTAGTAAATCTAACTACACGAATGTAGTCTCACTTGTGGCCTCGGAATGGTCCTAACGCAAGTTCTAGAATCTAAGTGCTACCGGTACACACATCATAGCATAAATGCTTTTCCTACCAATTCTAGGGGCGAACCTCACATATTTGGGGGTGGAAATTTTTTTAGTGGTACGGTTTTTGTGCTAGTCATATAACTCCTATCCGTGAGACGCTCATTAAGATCAAAGTTTCACTCCTATATGTTGTAAAAAAATTTAAATTTGGCACTAAAATTACCTTAACAAGTATTTCTCTCAGTTTTATTACACATCTACCATCAAACAAACAAAAATCAAGCGTAATAGCATTCTCTAAAATCGTACTTTTACCCTCCCCTTACACTTAAGATGAACATTGTCCCCAATGTTCAAATAACAAGACGTAAAAGCATAAAGTAAAAGAATGAAATCAAATACTCCCCTGATTCGCTCTGTGGATAATGAAGTAACACGGTTAAATCTTCTTTCAAAGTAATGTTGAAGCTCCATGACTAATGCATCGCCATAAGCTTGATTCAAAACATTTCCTTGTCCAAAATAACCTGTTAAACCTGAGAAAACAAACACGAAAACCTGCATAACATCGGCGGGATAAAATCTATATATAAGGATATAATGCTTGTGGAATGATAACTTTGCAGATTCCTGGAGATTATAAGTTGGAGATTTTAATAAAAACTTTTTATGAAAACAAAACTTTCAAAAATTTCTGAAAATTAAATCTGACGCCGTCAGGTTATAAACCCTGACGCCGTCAGAAATGACCTGACAAAAATTTTCATTTTAAGTTTCCGGAAAATTTCTGGAAAAAACCTTTACCTTACTTCCTGGAAATCCTGCAAAACATCATTATGACTCGATACAAGCATTTGACTCAAACAAATACTAATATGTATGTTCATTTAATATTATTACGATTCATGTTCATTTGTGTTCTAATAAACCAATTTAGATTTCCCTTACACTTATCTTTTGCAAAATACCTTTATATGTAGTTAAGACGAAGTTAAAAACAAAATAAAGCATTTTCACAAATTAGTTTTTAACATGAATCAATACTAATAAAAATTAAACACACATACGGAAATAAATAAAATCAAACAAGCAAATAAACAAACACACAAAGCAAATAAAGCATGGGCTGCCTCCCAAGAGCGCTTGTTTTTGTTCGAGTCACGAGCCTGACTCTACCCTTATTTAACGGATAAAGGAGAGGTTTTTTCTACACTTAGGATTAAGTGCGGGTGATAGTAGCGATACACACCATCTGGGTGGAAGTATGCCACGTGAGGAAAGAGTGACGGATGAATTATATACTCAAAGGGGTGTGCTCCTTTCATCATAACCTTACCTAGTTCACTTTGGTCAATGGGTGAATTAAAGTTTTCTCCTAAAAAGGGATCATCTTCTATCAACTTCGAGAGATTCCTAGTTGGGAATCCATCTTGACCTAATAAACCCGGTTTAAACCCATAATGTTTCTTGTGATCAATCATAAATGGGTGATGTAAGTATGAAAGGTTATGGTTCACTCCTATGTCAGCTTTCTCTCTACAAGGCTTAGAGTCTACTACCTTAATCTTAACATTGCCCAGACTACATGGTTTGATGGGTGGATCGGGACCTTTTTCAATTCCTAAATTCACATCTAAGGATGGAAGATTAGGTAACGGTTTTGGTTGAGGCTCCGGTTCATCAAAAATAGGAAATCCCCTAGAACTAAGAGTAAGGTTGTGATCACTATAAGCATTCAAACCTATATCCTCTAGTTGTGTTTGGTCCAAGGGTTCTACCTCTATTGGGGTTCCTATAGTCTCTTCCACTTCTTCCGGGTAAGTCACGGGCGGTGTGTGTGCCTCAAATGATGGTAGGACTTGTGGGGCACTTGGTGGGCTTATGTTACTTACCTCATCATTCCTTACGTCAAGCTCACCTATATCCTCATCATGCGTTTTAGTAGGATCTAACCCTAACATTTTCCCAAGTATCTCAAGTGCTTCTCTAGGCATTTCAACTTCTATGTCCAAATCATACGGATCATCCTCAATATTCTGACTGCTATATTCAAACTGCCTAAAAGATTCATCATGTGTTTCTTGAGATTCGACGTCATCAATCACAAAACCTAGGTCTTTTTTTATCAATATGATCATGTTCGGCTAAATCCTCCGTCATATCAAGGTCACCTATGTGTTTGTTTTGTAATATGGCATTACATGACATCCACTTAGGTATCTCAACACTAACATATTCATCCCCAAACAAACTTGTTTCATGATCCTCGAAATTTGTGGTCAATTGACTTGTACTAACGTTTGTTGGGTTGTCTACTATATAATAATATTGGGCACACTCTTCAATAGCTTCCCATGCTTTCTCAGCACTTAATTCCCTAATATCCCTGCCGGCAATATGGTAAATGTCCCTTTGGGCATGTCGGTCGACATGATTGTAAAAGATTTGAGTTAGGGACCAAAAATCGAAGTTATGATGAGGGACTTTTTGGAGTAAATATTTAAAACGAGTCCATGCATCATAGAGAGGTTCATCTTTATGTTGTTTAAACATCAAGATGTCATATGGAGTGGGTGAATTACGTGGCTGGTAGTATGGTGGATTCGCGTTCTCCATAATGGTGAACGGAAGAGTCAATGGAAATTACGAACAAACACACAAAGAAATAAGATAGACTAAAGAAAACCTAGAAAAATAAAATAAAAATCTCACTAGAAAGGAATCTAGTGAGTAGACCTAATAAAATAAAATTTCAACCTAAGCAATAACTACTCCCCGGCAGCGGCGCCAAAAACTTGATGCGTGGTTTTGCAACCTTACAACAGGTTTTACCTCTTGAGGGATCTCAAGAGGCTTACAACCCCACCAGGCAGTGTACCTGACCGATGTAGTATAGTGTAGTGGTAAGTACGGGGGATTGATCGTTCTCCACAGGGAATAGTGTTCGTTAGGTATGAAAGACTACTCTAATAGGTCTAAGGGTTGAAGAAGATTCTTTTTTGTATTTTTTTATAATTTTATGAAAGCAAGTAAAATCTCGGGTTTGAAAGAGTGGGCGGAATTAGTTGCTAGTCAACTAACCCAAATTACTACGAATGCAAATAAAATAAATAACTGAAAATAAAAAGTTGGTGAAAACTAATGTGTAGAGAAATGTGTTTACTTAGATTTCCTTACTCCCTAACTATCTTTTACCGGTTGATTAGTGTGTATTAGTTGCGTGGATGACGGGTGTATTCCTTAATACCAATAGTGGGGTGGCGTACGTACTTCCCCAACTCTACAAGCTCCTACTTCACTCCTATGTCGAGCCGGCTAGGAAGCTCCTAACATGGGATCACTAGAATTCGCTTGTGCATTAAATACAACCATAAAAACCTTTAGTACGCATTTGGTTCATGTTTCTTAAGACGTTCAAGCAAGTTACCGAATAGGAAGTTAGCCAGTTTTCTTAAGCCTAACATAGATAAACAATCATCCAATACAACTAATAACACACTAATAACCAATAATCAATAGCTAGGTTTCATTAGATCTAAGCAAACACAAGATAAATCTAGCCTAACATGTTAAACAAAAGACAAGAACAAGATAAAATCAAACAACACATAGACATATTGAATGATTAATTGATAACTTATCTTTCAATGTAACATGGAAGATCTCAAGGCAAAAAGCCTTGAAAAAGATGCTAAAATCGTCTTAGGGTTTTCTCCCAAAAATTCCACACTAAGCTCTCTCTAATGACAAAAAATTAGAAAACTATATATAGACTTTTGGATCTGACGGCGTCACGTTATGGAGTGTGACGCCGTCACCTCGCCGCTTTTAGGGTTCCCGGATGACCTTCTTGACGCCGTCCCTCTTTAGCTCTCCAAAATCCGTTCTGGCTTATCAAGGCTTGACGCCGTCAGACCTTGAACGTGACGCCGTCCCTCTTTGAATTAAGCCGTGACGCCCTTGATCAGGTTAAAGCGTGACGCCGTCAGAATTTACATGCAATTTTCACTGGCTTATCATGAGTAAATTTCACATCCACCTTTTCTTGCCAAGCCATGACGCCGTCCAGAGTAAAATATGACGCCGTCAAAGGTAACTTTTAGCTGATTTTTGAGACTTTGTCGTTTTCTTCACTTTAATGCTCCAAAAACGTCCAAAATGCCTCCTTTTTCAGATTTCTCCTCAAAAGTACCTAAAATGACAAAAGGAACGATTTAGGGCAATATTTGATCAAATAAATACGATTTAGGGCTTAAATGACCCCTTAAAAGCGGTACACTTTTCGCTTCATCAGGTAATCCTTTTCTACAAGCATGTAGATCACCAACTCATTCACAGTTAAAGCATGTACTCCACATCGTTGAAAAATTTTCCATTCTTTAACAGTATTGTGCGTTAGTCTTCTCCAACATTCATCTTCATGATTTGGTTCAAACATTACCTTTAAATAATTCCAGACTTCTCTATCATAATTAGCTTGTTCTGGTGTCTTATTACCAAATCTTTGTTTGAGTAATTTCCATAGAGCTATCATATCTTGTCTATCAAAATCATGAACCATGTGAAGAAAGCTTACATACCTTCTAGAAGAACCATCATGCCTCTTAATATCGTAATAAACTGTTTCCCCAAAAGATCCAGACTTATAATCAACAATGGGATGTTTGACAGTTAAAGGTTGTGCATCCATGGCTTCTCCTACAGAGTCAACTGCAAGTTCAGTGTGAGCTTGCATTTGTTCTTCAGCAACAGCTTGCTCAGTTTGTTCTTGTTTTCTCTTTTTACTGCTTTCTATTTCCAACTGTTCACCTGCTCTCTTTGAACTGTCATTCAAGAAGAGATCATTGTTTCTCTTGGCAATTGCATACAATTCTTCAATTCTTTTATCATCCAAGAATTTCAAATCCTTTAGTTTCCATCTGTCCACATTCTTCAAATACCTGCACATGAGTAGATGTTTATGATATGATGTACATATTGGGTATTGTTGATATTAATATAAATACCTTTGCAAAAAAAAAAAAAAAAAAAAAAAAAAAAAAACTACCTGCACATGAGATCTCTTCTTTGTTTTTGAGTGGGTGGCTTGTTCTTCTTAGCTGCATTTCTTTGTTCTGCATACAACTTCTTTTTTGCATCAAAAAATTCTTTCAGCATCCTGGCTTTTTCATCTACTGAGTACTTATCTTGCTCTTGTTTATGTAGTTTCGTAGCAAGCTCAGAATCAGCTGCAACCTGAGCCCTTTGCTCATCCCATGAAGCTATTAACTCTGCATCTTTTTCTTCTTGTATTCTCCTTTGTTCCAAAATTGTCTGATGTTCTGCATCATACTTTTGTGAGAATTTCATAGCAATTTCAGCATCAACTTTTAATTGCTCTTCTTTTGATAATGGTTTCTCCACAGGCTCTTCAGTAAGAATCCCTTTACCTTTGCCTTGTACCTGTGGAGTTGATTGTTTAGCTTTTGGAGAGGATGATGGCTCTTGTATCACAACACCTTTGGTTACTGGTTTTGCTGTCTTCAGCTCAGCAAGTACACTAACAGCATTTGCAAAAACCTCTGGTGTAGCAGTACTAGCTTTTGTAGTACCAACTGTAATTGGCTCAGTAGCACTATCAGCATTTGTAACCTTGCCCAGACGATGATCAATCACCACTTGATTCCCTTGGTTATCCTCCCCTGAAACTTTGCCTTCATTCCATCCCTGTTTGGGAGCATCCTTAGAAGCTTCAGAAGATTTAACCTTTTGTTTGGGAATTCTTGATCCTTTGACTCCTTCTAAATACCTAACCCTTCTCTTCAAAGCCTTTATCTCCCCACCTTGAGCTTTGATGACTCCATCTTGGGAAGAAGCTATTGCTCGCAGATCACCAATTTGTGCAGACAGCTTGGCACAGGTATCCTTCAATTCATTCAAAAGTTGCATACTATCCTCACCACTTCGGCTTGTGTTACCCAGCCCGAGAGATGGATCACTGGAAAAGTTAAGTTCAGTCTCACCCCTAGGATGAACATCCGAACCCCCCATTGTTTCCATGTGACTGGGACCTTCACCTGAATCAGTTCGAGAGGAACTTTCTTCATTAGAAGTTGTCTTGGTTCGGGTCTTAATGATGTTACTACTGTCCTGTGCTGCTGCTAAGCTAGACACAGTAGTGGCAGCCCTTGCCAACATGTCACTCTCCCCCCAGTGACATCCTCATCTGCAACAGTTGGTATAGAACCACTAGCCTGAGGTAGCTCAGTGTTCTTGGTGTTAGTCCTACGTTTATAGGTCTTTTGTTGTTGTTCTGTGGGTGTGTGATGGGTACCAGCTGGGATTGCTGAACCTTCACCCATTTGGGTTTGGGCTAGTGCCAACATTGTTGGAAACAAAGGTGTCACTCTCCCTGAAAAATCTTTTCCAACCCTACTCATATTAGCAAAAACCTTTTTGGTAAGGCAGGGAGTGGGATAAACATTTCTGTGACTTTTCTTTTTTTAAAATTGGTTGTCCAAAAAGAGTTGCAAAAACCTTGGATATAGAAAATATTTAGCCAAAGAACCATCCAAGTTCTTAACCATATTATCAAAAATTAATTTTGAGAAATTAAATCTTTGAGTATTTTCAGCCAAACAAATTATAGCAGAAGCTAAATTACTGCTAAATTCATTCCATGCAGTGGTCTTTGGACTTAGACACACTAAGACAGTATAAATTCATTCCATAAAGTTTAAAGTTGAGTTATTGTTGGGAGTGGTTAGAGTATTTTCTTTTGTTTTTTCGGTGGATTTTAGCGTGACTTAATCTTAATACCGCCAATTTTGTCCATATAATATTCAACTACGTACGGATAACTAATACCCGCGGGGAAACCCGAAAAACCGATGGATAATATTAATCGGGTATCCGGTGGGATATGGGGCGGGTACGGGTATATTATAAACGGGTTCGGTTATGGGTATACTAAAACCCGCCCCGAACCCGAACCGTTGCCATCCCTATTTACCGGCTATAGCCGGATTTCACCGCCACCTCATCACCATTAGTTTTTTTTTTTTTTTTTTTTTTTTTTAAACAAATCTTGCCACGTCAGCTATAGTTAAACCAAACCACAAATTCAATATTCAACCAGCAATTAATCCCTTTACCCGGTCATTTGTAAACACACACAAAAATCAATAAACCCTAATCAACACACACATTCTTATGGCAAACACAAGCACGCAAACAATGAAACCAAATAACAACAAGGTAATTAGTAATTTGTGTTTTGTAAATGTAATTGGTAAGGGTACAATAACTAGTAATTACGTTTGTACTGTTGATGTGATGGTTGCACAGTATGATACATTATTTGCGATTATTAAGATAGTACTCTATAAAATTTGGAGCCAAAAATTTGATTTTTTCAAGTTTATGCTTTAATTAACAGGTTCAAAGGGAAAATTTTCAAATAATTCAATTGTTAATTTCAAATTACAACTTGGAGGCAAATTTTTGGATCGAAATTTTTTGAATCACAAACGATTCATATTCTTGGTGTATAGCCTCTTTTCTCTCCTTAAAAAAAAGACTGCAAATAAATAACAAAAATCAAATCTTCTCTCACCATTACTCTCCAAGCTAAGCCATAATCATTTTCTTTTACCCTTTGTTGCTCAAGAGTCATGGAAACTGAACCCATTGTTGATAACCATACTTTGCTTCCTCTTGATCATATTGTACATGATGATAACGCCTTAGAATATGAATCCGAAAAGTCTTCTGATGAAGAAGATATAGATGAGCCTGTAACCAACCAAACACCTGAGATAGTAGCTAAGAGGGGCTCAACCAGGCTAGTAAAGTTTCGCGCGAAGCATGACAAACCTGGTGCAATAAAGCTCAAGGTAACCTTCGATGCATTCGGTAGGGTAACAGGGGAAAACAGAGCAGTGTTTGTGAGTTTTTTAGGAGATGTGGCTCGTGAGCAGATAGGTGTGAAGATTCTACACTGGAAGAAGGTGAATAAAGAAGCAAGAGATAAACTATGGGATGAAATCTTGGTACATATATACTATTTTGTAACCCAGTACTACATAAGTTTATGTATGCAGTTACATTATGTGCAACTAATTAACAACATTGTGTTAATCTTTTCAGAAATTTTTTGTTGTTGACGTCCAATACAGAAAATTGATAATGATTCGTCTTGGTAAAATGCTAAGGAATTACAGAAGGAAGCTCAAATTCAACTACATTTTGCCCAACCTAAATACACCTTCCAAACTGAATGAAGTCCCGGACTTGTATAATACAATAATGAAATCAGAAGACTGGGTCGAGTATGTTAAATACACGACCACCGAAGCATACAAGGTTTTAATTAGTCATCTTTAATTAAGTGTATATGTCATTTTATTATTTTCAGTTTGCAGCATTACCGCATCTAAACGCCTTATGATTTTGTGTTTTTAATTAGGAGAAATCTGAGAAAGGTAAAATGGCGCGTTCCCAAAATATTTATCAGCATAAAATGGGACGAGGTGGATATGCTTATGTCAAAGAGAAAATGGTATGATTACACAATGTTTGTTTTACCAATTAAGAGACGATCAGTATGAGAAATGAATCTGTTTACATTGCCCAATTTGCACATTTGCATTAATACCCTCATATTTTCGATTATCTTGGTTTAACTGTACATGTGTAAGCATCCTCATATTTTCGTTAATCTTGGTTTAACTTTACATGGGTATGCATTTGATGTTTATTAGATCGAAAATAAAGAGATTGAAGCGGATGAAGAACCCCCCCGTGATGTAATGTGGGTGAAAGGAAGGGTAAACAAAGACGGCAAATACCCAAATGATGATATTAAATCAAAGGGAGATGAACTTGTAAGTTTGACTGCTAATTCTATTATTATGCTTATATAGCAGCAACATTTAACTGTGTACTAGCAGTAGTAGCTTGTATACCAGCAGTTACTCTAACAGCATCAAGAAGACTTTTAATCCCAACATTTCCTATATTTTTTGTGCAGAAAGAAGCTGATGACAAGATCAAGGAAGGAACATCGGGTTTTGATGATGGCACTGATGCCATGACATTTGTATTTGGTAAGGAAAAGGGCGGTTATGCCAGAGGAGTAGGAGGTGCAGTAACATACAAAGAGTATTTTGGCCTTCCTCGAAGAAAACAAGAAGCCAATGAAAAAATTGCCTTACTTCAAACTCAACTGGATAATGAGAGACACGAGCGTGAAGAAAAAGATAAATTGATCAAGAAATTGTCCGCCGAGATGACCGAAAAAGATGTGCAGGTCAATAAATTATCCGGTGAGGTGGAAAACACAAATATAATGCTTTCTCAAATTCTGCAACAGTTGAATGATAAAGGGATGAATATAACTCTGCCAACTGAACCATCGCCAATAGCCTCAGTTGTAAGCCATTTTTTATGTTGTTAACAATTTCATTTTCTAATGCTAACACCACTGATGCTAATGATACTAGGCATTGAACATAAACTGATGAGTGACTGTATTTCTTAATTTATATTGCAGGTGACTCCAATGGCCATTGACAATATTGCAGGTGACTCCAATGGCACTCAGACAAGTGGTGTTGTAAGTCCTAAAGATGCGGGAATTGAGGAGAAATCCAATGGCCTTGAAACTTCTAAAAAGGTAACGGAAACAATGGTAAGTATAGTAATAAAAGATCGCCCTTTGATTTTTGAATTTTACATACATGATCGACTAATGTACCGTGTTTTATATATACGTATAGGAACCTGCTGCTAAAACTGTCAGGCCTAAGCATAACCTTAAGTCACGACGAAACGGGTCTCCAGATTCCCAATCGCTACAAAATGTGTCGTCTCCAACACAACCACTGCCAACAGTATGTATTTCAACATGTTTCTTGTTACTCTTTTGTTTAAATAATGTAACGTGTTTTATATATACATATAGGAACTTGCTAAAACTGTCGGACCCAATAAGCCAAAGCAAAAGAAGCGACGAAACGGGTCTCCAGATTCCCAATCGCAACAAGATGTATCTCTAACACAAGCACTGCCAACAGTATGTATTTCAACATGTTTCTTGTTATTCTTTTGTTTAAATAATTTCTGATATATACATGCAAATTTTTTTTTTAGTAGACACTTAAGTGCAAACTCTGGCACATAAAGAAATCAAATATCGTTGCTTTTGGTACCGTATACCAGTCTCATGGAAAGCAAATGCTGCATAACCTACCACTCCCAAATGATTGCTACAGAGTGTCAATTGATTCATCGTTAGTTGATGCAGCATGCATACCGGACGTAGCAAATAATGGGTTCAAAACAGTTAAGAAAGTCGAAGGTAGTTTCGTTGCATGGCTAAAGGATCAAGTTATTTTTGAAGAGGTGGTACGTACATGTGTTTTTTCAACCTACATATATAATTATTCATATGTAATTCAATGTTTGATAGAAGCGTCTTTTGTTTACTACAGGTTACACCAACAAACCATGTGACTAAATGTGTACCACAGGCACCAACGAAGAAACAATATATATCTGCTAACGACTTAAGGCAAACTGCTAAGGGGGTGAAGGTTCAAAAGTCTTTAGATATTTGATTAATTAAGTACGACATTACAATTGTATATTCTGTCCAGTTATATACATTCGAGTTTAATTCAATTTGAAATTTCTTGTGTTTTTTAATATTGTTTTATATATAATATATATACACATTCCAGCAGCACTAGCATAGTACTAGCAGCAGTAACTCTGCTTCAGCAGGACTACCTTGGACTACCTTAGTACTGCTAGCAGTAGCAACTCTGCTCCAACATTATTGGTCACTCTTTGTTTAATTCGATGTGTGACTAAATAGTACCAAAGGCCACACAAAATAAAAATTCATGTGACCATTGGAAGAACAATGGTCACGCAAAATACACATTTCTTCACTTTAAACAGCATATGGTCACACTTATTAACAACTTTGGCCACTTTATGCTTAATTGTATGTGACTAAATACCCAAAACAAGCATGCTTTGTGTGACTAAATATTATAAAAGGCCACACAAACATAAAATTCAAGTGGCCATTGGATGATCAATAGTCACACAAAATACAAATTTCTTCACTTTAAACAGCATATGGTCACACTTATCAACACTTTTGGCCACTTAATGCTTAATTGTATGTGACTAAATAACCAAAACAAACATGCTTTGTGTGACTAAATATTACAAAAGGCCACACAAACATAAAATTCATGTGGCCATTGGATGATCAATAGTCACACAAAATACACATTTCTTCACTTAAAACAACATATGGTCACACTTATTAACACTTTTGGCCACTTTATGCTTAATTGTATGTGACTAAATACCCAAAAGAAACATGCTTTGTGTGACTAAATATTACAAAAGGCCACACAAACTAAGAATTCATGTGACCATTGGATGATCAATAGTCACACAAAATACACATTTCTTCACTTAAAACAGCATATGGTCACACTTATTAACACTTTTGGCCACTTTATGCTTAATTATATGTGACTAAATACCCAAAACAAACATGCTTTGTGTGACTAAATATTACAAAAGGCCACACAAACTAAGAATTCATGTGACCATTGGATGATCAATAGTCACACAAAATACACATTTCTTCACTTAAAACAGCATATGGTCACACTTATTAACACTTTTGGCCACTTTATGCTTAATTGTATGTGACTAAATACCCAAAGCAAACATGCTTTGTGTGACTAAATATTACAAAAGGCCACACAAACTAAGAATTCATGTGACCATTGGATGATCAATAGTACACATTTCTTCACTTTAAACAGCATATGGTCACACTTATTAACACTTTTGGCCACTGTTTTTTAAATTGTATGTGACTAACTCGAAAAAAACAACACACGATGTGTGACTAAATCATCACAAACATCACATTTATTATATTTTCGTGTGGCCATAGGATGGGAAATAGTCACACATACTGATGAATCCAACAAAACTTGTGCCTAATTAGTCACACATATTCGGGTTTTGGTCACTCTTTTTCGATGAAAACGGCCACAAACTAAACAATGTGACCATATGATACCTACGGTGGCGCGACTTTTTGTCACACATACCCAAAAAAACGTGTGTGACTATATGCATATAGTCACGCATTTCCAGTGTAACGATAGGCAGAATCTGTACCAGTGAGAGTAGGATCTTAAGATCCCAATCCGATCTTACGATCACGATCTTGCAAAGACGAAAACGATCCTAGGTAGGATCCCGATCTTGAAAACCTTGGTCAATCGGTCCATATGTGATACATAGTTGATTAAATCAAGCAAATTCAGCAGCTTCCTGTATCCCCAAGTATGAGTGGCGGATAACATCACATCATAGTAGGCATCCGTCAAAAAGCCGTGATTACTAGCTTTTGGTAAGAAATAGCATCGTTTGGTTGTTTACGTGTCATGATGAATAGAACGACCGCAACCAACTGACCTTTTTTTTTTTTTTTTTTTTTTGACAGGGAAGAATGCGCCATCGCAATGCCTAGCCCGACTGGTGCCTTAGTGAACCTGCTGTGACAAAGAGCCAGTAGGTAAAGTTATTTGCAATATTCGTTAATCATTTCTTTTTTTTCCGATGTTGATTTAGTAGTTACTTCCCGATATCTTTGTCATATGAGATTTTCAGATTGCGAAAGAAATGCGTGGATGGGAGACCAGAGATCATCCTGTAGTTCATAAAGTTGTAAGTTTATAAATCCTACCCGAGGGTGTTCATATCAGTAGAATTTATGAGGTTTCTTTTCTACTTTTTTATTAAAAAAAATATTTGGGGGGGGGGGGGGGTTATCAATTTATGGGTTTGGTGTTAATTTTGATAATTTTTTATTTTTTTTAATTGCTGGCTGATGTTGATTTGGAAGCTGAAGAAGAGGATGACGATGATGCGAAAGACGGCTACATTTATTTTCCAGTCTATCTATTGTTGTTGTTTTCGAGTGTACGTATATATTGTCGAACCCGTGGACACAAAGAAGTGCATTTTATAGTTTTTTTAATATTAGGTTTCAAAAATGGTTGTAGATGGTAATGAAAGGAAAGAATTTTATCAGGTTTTGGGGTTAAAGAAGAGGTGCATTGTTGCAGTCAATAATTCTTATAAGTGGCTACGACTGGTATAAATTTCATTGCTTTTATAAGTGGTTTGGTTCCTTTTT